>VZRZ01008350.1:1317630-1335941 GCA_013398175.1 Climacteris rufus | reverse complement strand
AAAAATGATTTTTTCCCAAAGGCCCCCCGGAAAAAAAAAAAGTTTTTTTTTTTTTTTTTTTTTTTTTTAATTATTCTTTAGAATTCTTTAGTCATTCCTAATGTCAACTGTGTTCTTCACTCACCCATAAATGCGTGTTTTAACCAAAGCATGCAACAGTCTTTTGTCATACCGTGACTTCTTGATGGAACTACATTAAGGACTCCTGCTGTGTGTGTTTGCAATTAAATATTTATTCTGGTTTAATAGCTCTCATAGCAGAAAAATTGCTATGATAGCAAAACGATCAGATGGAGATTAAGGGTTGAAAGCAAAAATCTGCCATATCAAATCTGTATCAAGAAACTAGCAAGAAACACTTAGGTCAGAGCTTTACAGTGTTGAATCTACAGGTAACATGACTATTATTAATGCTGGGATAACTATAGCAGCTTATAGAAGAAACCAAAGAATTTCTAGTTATATAGAGAGATATGTGTAGCAGCATACTTGGCAGAAGCTGCTTCTGTGGAACTTCAGAATTGGTGGGAAGAGACCGAGGGCAATGCCCTCTGAACCTTCTCCCTCCAATATCTGAACTCCCCGCCTGAGCTGTGGTGAAACCCCATATTTCCCTTGTGTCACCTGTATCCCCAACCTCAGGTTCCATATAAGGTTATGCCCTGGAACACTCTATATGGTCATGTCCTGGAAAGGTCTCTCTTCTCCTGCTCTCCACTGGTCACTTTGAACCAGGTGTCTTCGCATTGGGTATTCCCTGGTTCCACCTCCCTTTAAAAGACCCCTGCAGAGCTTCATCACTCTCTTTTTCTCCTGGGTTAATCCAGCCCTCTGGGTGTCTCTGGACTTCCTCCCTGGACCCTCACAGTGCAACACTGGATTTACAATAAAAAGGCAATTATCCCAGAGAAGAACCCTCTGCCGCCTTTCATTCTTGCTGATGCCTTAACACCACTCCTGGGGTAACTCTTAGTTTCAGAGGAGCCAGCAGAAACAGGTCATCTGCAGTAGCAAGAACTCTGTACTTTGGGACAGTTGAAAAACCATTGCAGCTTGTCCCGGCAGGGGTTTCACTTGCATATAGGACGCTGTAGCTACCTCGAGAGGTCTGGGTTAAGTGTCCTTAGATATGATATAAGTCAACATTGCTGAAAAGATTTTCCTAGTAAGAGATGTTAAAAATGTAAGAATAGGAAAATTCATATTGTACTATGGTGCCTTATGTTTCAATTTTTCCATGTGTAGCAAAAACCTACATATTGAATGATATCACCATTAAAATTCTTCTACCAAAGGAGAAGCAGCAAAGTATCGTGAAGTCACTAGCCACTGACAATACTCTACTCAAAGAGCATGACACAATGCTATATCCCTTCAAAATAAAACAAACAAACAGAATATTTCATTTGGAAATAAAAATGAAGAGTTATTGAAGTTCTCCTGTGATAGGGAACTCAGATGGTATCACAGTCCTCTGGAGAGACCCACTCAAACAAAGGCTTTTTCCTTGCGTGTAATATAGTAGGTAATTTCACTGCAGAAATTTCTCTGCAATCTGTACCACTCATCCCTACAAGAAGAGTTCATTTGGCCTGAAACTGGGCAACACAAAGAGCTCTCCTTTCTTCCCCACCTCCCTTTTTAGAAACTTGAGGAAGATTCTGTGTAGGCTGTTAGAAAACATACCTTATTGTTCAAATTCTTCAGACTATAGGGTCCAGAAAGTCATGTGATCTCCACTGTGTTCTTTGCTTTCAGCTTGGACTTCACAATAGGCAGTAAACTGATTTGTTTTCTCTTTTCCAAGCAAAAGAACTAGCTGCAAGAAAAACTTCAAAAAATAGTATTATCAGTATTTTTAGCAGTCTTAATATTTCTTCACAGCTTAACAAATTTGCAATAAAATGCAATTAAATATATATCTTTTAATAGTCAGTACTAAGCCTTTGTGAAACACCTTGTTGCTTAGAAAAAAAAAAGTAATTAATTTTTTATTAACTAGATCAGTGATGACATTCAGTGTGTAAAAACTAGTTGAGTTATACTTCCCATTTTGCATTGATGAACCTAGAAAGATGCGCTCTTACATGATTAGCCATCTTTTAAAGGGAAATACAAGAAAAGGTATTTCTGTAGTGTTAAGTGAAGTAAAAGCTTGAAGTGGTTAAAAAAATTGTGCATCTTAAATATCCAACTGCATCATCACTTTTATATTATTCATGAATCTGGAAAAAGCTCCTATGATCCAAGAGTCTCCAATAATTCAGTAAGTTTAAATTGCTCCTACTTATGAATATCACTGAAAATATATCTGTTTCAGATTTTAAAACATTTGGGTTTTTTACTTTGTTAAACTTATTCATCTGGCCGGAAAAGAATGAAAACAGTCATAAAATTTGAGTTTACCTTGTCACAGTCACTGATAAATTGTGTCTGCACTAAGGAGACAGACAGTATTAATCCTATATTCTTTCCCGTAATGATCTCCCAAAAGTCTTTTCATTAGCTAGCAGCACACAATTTTTCCTGTTCGTTGCAGAGAGCAGCATATCACTACTGTGTAGTTCAGATGTTCTGTTTCCATGTGGCAGCATCTTCAATTCATGGTCAAATGACCACTTAACTTGTAAATTAAATTTCCACAGTCCATGAGGTTCACATTATAGCTTATTAGTCAAGAAACAATAATGTCATCGTGTGCACCACTGAGCTAGCACAAACAGAGACACTTGTACCATGGGCTCAGAGCCTGCTCATGAAAAGCAATTGTGTGAATAACACAACTGTATTACAGAGAGAGTGCTTTGTGAAGAGCTGGCCACCTACCACCAGCACCAAAGCGATGGAACAACGTGTGCCATAAGAGAGGCTTGCTTTTAAAAAGTACACACTACTGGAATTGATTGAAAAATATGGGGGTGAGGGAGGGATAGAAGTAATCATATTATTCTTACCCTAAAGTAATTCTTGTAGAGATTCATAAATAAAATCTAATCATGATCTTTATGAGTAAGAAATTATGGATATACATAAAAATGCTATGAAACTGGGTAGTTTACTCCTGCTCACTTTTTTTCAGTATCTGCCCTTTCAGCATCACAAGCTCAACAAATCTATACACACATGTATATACACACAGAGATATACATATATGGGTGTATACATGCACACCCACCCATCCACCCACATACATACACCCACACCACCTTTTCAAACCTTCCAGGCACAGCTGACTGCTTTTCCTTTTTGCCCATCTTACTGCCATTCAGGTCACTGTACATATACAATGTATATATACTGTGTATCTATGAAGATGGAGTATATATTCCTATGTGTGTGTGTGTAAACATCCAGAATACATACGAAAAGGCACAGCTATACTATGGTAGAGTGAGAAGATGCTGCTTCATTCTTACAAATATAGTTTAAATCTTTCAGAAAGAACAGTAAAATCATCCACCAGTGATAAACAGCTTCAACAAATCTTGAAAAATTACAAGGGAACCCCAAGTTTGACATAGGAGACATACAGCCAAGTAAAATTTATTCTTAAACCAGACATACCCAAAGACCCTAAGAATGTACCAGTTCCTGGGTTTCTAATAGCTGACAAATAATTTTACAAACTGCAATCTTATTAAGCTGTCTCTGGGCCTGGTAGAAAAACTCCTAAGCGATCCCTTTAGTCAAGAATCAAACCCAGTTGCAATTGATAAAATTTTCAAGAGCTGGTTTTGAAAGACAAGGTTCATTTTAATAATTTCTGGCTCCACTAGTGCTACATATCTGAGTACCAGAAAAGACCCGACAGATTAGCCTTATCTAGCCATGTCAGCAGCCATCGATGTGAGACTCAGGATTACTGAATTTTAATGTATCTGTGCTGGCACTCTAGGCTTGTTCACATGTGTTTTACATATACAGTTTACCAGCACCAAAGTCTTCAGAAAGTGCCAAAAATATAAATAGTTTCTTTGGCCGTCATATTTTCATAGTTACTCAAGTAATTTCTTATTGGAATGAACTAGACAGCATTATGACATTACTGGATATCACTTGATTGCTAAGCTTCATTTGAAAACTTATTTTGCAACCTCTTTAATGTTTCAGATATTAGATAGAATGATATGTGGAAGGAAAGAAAAACCCCAAACCAACTAAACAAAACCAAACCCCAAGCAAACAACAAATAAAAATATTCATTACTTTTTTTGTGCAGCTTTAACTGTACTGATCAGCCAAATTTTAAATCTGCATTGCATTATTTATATATCAAACTCAGCTCTTCCAGGAAGCCTTTTTCTGTTATAATTCATAATTTTCTAAGAAATTATAGAAGATTTCACCATTTCTCAGGAAGAACTTAGAACAGAAAAACAACACAAAGTATGGTTTGAGAATCCTGAGTTTCTCTATTTCCTTAAAAATTAAATAAATGTACTGCAGGCTTTATCCCTTCTAGGAACCTGCTGAAATCTGAGCACAGAACTCCTATAATTATGCATGGGAAGCCTCAGTAACTCAAGGAACATAGAAGGTTTGATTTTTTGCATACTAAACAAATGAGTTTCTCATACTATCTTTTTCAACCTCAAATTTGGTTGAGGCAGAAAGTATTTATCTATCTGTCAAAGACTTATGAATACCCAGAAGCATAACACATGCTTACTTTAGTGAGATCATTATACTTTTTTCCCGCCAACAAATAGCTGTTCACTCCGAAGAATTAATTAGATGTGTATAGAACTTCTCACAGCAAGTATGTTTTCTCTGCTTCATGGGCTGAGTGATCAAATTCTAAACTGAAAAGATCCAGAAGGCTTTTCAAGTGTTTTACAATCCCCACTGTTTTTGTTTTCCTTTTTTTCTTTTATTTTTTTTAATTAGTTATACACATTTAGTATTAGATGTAGAATCAATTTAAGCACAGTGGCCTTCATATTTCAGAGAACATATCCATGGCAGATTCTGGAGTCTATGTAATCCCGGATACTTTAATGGAGCTTTAGCAAGAGACACCTCAGTGCTGGCTGAAATACTTCTGGCTTTTGACAGAGCAGCCAGTTGAAAGCAAGAGTAACGTTTCTTCTCTGACAATGCATGAGAGGACAAGTCCCTGCCTTGTGGAAGATGTTGTCAAGGGACTCCTAGTTGCCAGATTTCAACGAGAATACTTAATTTTACTGCAATAGGCTTCCAGTAGCTGTGAATCTTATAAAAATAAGGTTTTCTACAATGTTCATCCATAGATTAAAAGGAAACAAAAAATACATTTTGTCTTTAATTAGGGTTACTGAAACATGAAGCAGTAAAACAAATACTTTTAAAGAAAAAGTTTCTAAAGTGTTAGTGCAGTTAGTTAACAGTGCTCTTACAGTTTAGAGCTATTGGTTACTTTGCTGTTTGGTAAGGAGAGTTAAGGTTTTGAAGGATTATGAACGTGAATTTTCAAAGTTCAGCTTCTTATTTTTTCCCTTTTAGAAAGAGAAAATAGAGGCCTGGGTGCTAGGGAGGCAGAGACTTGACTTCCTCTTTTTCATCTCTAAAATATATCTGCTTGTGATTTCAAATAATTTGAAGCAATAAGAAAAACACATAACAATGTATCATGAAAAGTTCAGTGAGCACTACAGCTACTGTCTTTCCTGGGCAGCTCTGTCACTATGTGCTTTAACATCTCAACCAGAGAGATGTCTGAATTTTAGAAGTGCCACTGCTTAAGATTTATTTTTTTCTTGATGTAATGTTGATAAATGTCAATAAACTTCATTTCACAAAGTAGGTAAGACTGCTAGGTATAGAAAAGCAAGTCTTCAAGCCTGTAAGCTGTGGAATTGGAGTAAGCAAATTAGTGGCAGTGTTTGCCTTCTGTTCAAGGACAGGGAAAGAGTAGAAGACAAAACAGTAAATGTGGTTACATTTAAGAAAATGATCATGCCACATGATACTTCCTGACTGAAGTGGTTTTTTGTTTGTTTCTCCCAAGTTATTTTCTTCCCCACATCTGTTCATTTAGAACTTTTAGATTTACTACCAACAGTGATTCCAGAAGACAGATTTTTATGAGTATATAACCAGTAATATTGCAGCTCATCTTAAAACACATTTGTCAAGATTGTGACAGGATGCTTAACAATAGCAGGGAACTAGACTCACTGACTCCAACAACACATTTGGTTCAACTAGATTCCAGGGTGAGGTAATTAAAAAAAAAATCTCAAAATTCTTTCAGTTTAGATAGGGGAAAAAAAACCCAAACAGTGAAAATTATGCCTGCAGCACACTCTGATAAAACATCTTGTCTGTAGCTACTCAAGATACTAACACAGATCGGCACTTCCTGTAATATTATTCTGATGCCAAGTTAAAATCACACTCTTCAAATGTTCTGTCATGGCAAAATACTTTCATATGACTAAATCTATAAGCAAGACTTAGGCATAAACTGCATACATTATAGCCTGCTAGATTTACACAAAACATATATCTATACAGATATAAATACTTTCCAGTTGACTTTAAAAAATCAATTTAAGCATAAAAATAAAGAAAAGTCATACACAGTAGATGGAAAAGACTTTTACTCACAGAAAGAAATGATAAGCAAATTGTTAATTTATGTATTTAGGTGATCACTATTCTCTGAGTAGGGGGTTACACCTGGGCATAGTCAAAGGTTATAAGCATTTTTAGCAGTAGTAGGAAGAGGAGATAACACTTAAGGAATAAAGGGAAACCAATCAGTCAACCAAACCAAACCAAAACCCCCCATGCATTTAATACCCTGTATGAAGACTCCCATTGCTAGATTTTAATTTTGAAGGGTAACAAAGGTAATATGGTAAAAAACTCCTGTGACTAGCTTTCACACACTGCCTGGCATGTGTGAAATTTTGAGGTGTCTCAGCTTTAACGTTTCAAAGCCCTGCTCAGTTTTCTCCAAACAAAAACCTATCCCAACCTAAACTAAACAAACACAGGTGTATTTACCAAGCAGCTAAGCGATGTTGTTCAGCTTATTTCTATAGTCTGACAGTAAGACTGACACTTTCCCTATATCAATTCTCTTGGCTGAATCCATGCAGCCTTCGTAATTCAACATCTTAGTAAATCTTCAGGCGGTTTTGCAAGGTAGCAAGCCTCTCCTTCCAACAAACTTTATCAAGTAGATTGAAACCCACAGTTTTGCTGCATGAAGGTTAGATTTACTAGTACGTAGATGAACAAAAAGGCCACTGAGATATCTGTTCGTTTACACAAAGAGTGTTAGGTTTTGCCTATAATGCTACGAACAGCATGTCAAAACTTTGCAATACGAAGATATATTTAGATATATAGCAGCACACAAAATCTATATTAACTGTAACCCTTCATAAGAGCTATTTTTTAAAAAACAAAGTAAAATGATTGCAAAGAGCTTCTTGATATTCAATTTGGGATCACTCTGTGACAACAATTCACCTATCTAAGCAAGCAAACAAAAGAATCCTTCAATAGGGAAAGATTAACTTTATCTTAAATTAGGCATTGTTTTTTCTTTACAATAATGTAATGGAAAGCATTGAAGGACTGTAAATTAGCGTCTTAAATAGTTAGTTATGCAATACTTCTCATGTCTGAAGGAAATGTCTGATGTTTGACCAACCTGGTCTCCTTTTATGACCAGGTGACCCAGATGGTGGATGCGGGAAAGGCTGTGGATGTTGTCTATTTAGACTTCAGTAAGGCCTTTGACACTTTTTCCCATAGCATCCTCCTGGAAAAGCTGGCAGCCCACAGCTTGGACAGGAGCACTCTTTGCTAGGTCAAGAATTGGCTGGATGGCCGGGCTCAGAGAGTGGTGCTGAATGGAGCTGCTTCCAGCTGGCGGCCTGTCACTAGTGGTGTTTCTCAGGGGTCTGTGCTGGGACCAGTTTTGTTTAATATTTTTATTGATGACATGGATGAGGGAATTGAGTCTTTCATCAGTAAATTTGCAGATGACACTAAGCTGGGAGCGTGTGTTGATCTGTTGGAAGGTAGGAGGTCTCTGCAGAGGGACTTGGATAGGCTGGATGCATGCGCAGATTCTAATAAGATGAAGTTCAATAAGTCCAAGTGCCGAGTCCTGCATTTTGGCCACAAAAACCCCCTGTAATGTTATAAGCTGGGGACAGAGTGGCTGGACAGTGCCCAGGCAGAAAGGGACCTGGGGGTATTGGTTGACAATCGACTCAACATGAGCCAGCAGTGTTCCTTGGTAGCTAAAAAGGCCAATGGCATCCTGGCCTGTATCAGGATGTGGCCAGCAGGACCACGGAAGTCATTCTTCCCTTGTACTCTGCACTGGTGAGGCCACACTTTCAATACTGTGTCCAGTTCTGGGCCCCCCAGTTCAGGAAGGACCTTGAGACACTTGAGCATGTCCAGAGGAGGGCAACAAGGCTGGGGAAGGGCTTGGAACACAAGCCCTATGAGGAACGACTGAGGGAACTGGGGTTGTTTAGCCTGGAGAAAAGGAGACTCAGAGGTGACCTTATCACTCTCTACAATTCCCTCAACTCCTGAAAGGTAGTTGTAGTCAGGTGGGGGTTGGTCTCTTTTTCCAGGCAACAACTAACAGAACAAGAGGACACAGTCTTAAGCTGTGCCAAGGTAAATATAGGTTGGATATTAGGAAACAATATTTTACAGAAAGAGTGATAAAATATTGGAATGGCCTGCCCAGGGAAGTGGTGGAATCACCATCCCTGGATGTGTTTAAGAAGAGATTGGATGTGGCACTCAGTGCCATGGTTTAGTTTAGTTTTTCTGAGATGTTGGGGCAAGGGTTGGACTCGATGCTCTTGAAGGTCTCTTCCAGCCTGGAGATTCTGTCATTCTGTGATTCTGTGAAATGTGAAATATTAAAGGCCTTTGAGCTCCTCATCTTTAACTTGTACTCTGGCATTAATGCTATGTTATGCTCAAGGTTGGTTTTCTTTTTCCTCATTTGCAATCTTTCATGTACAGAAAGATAAATTTAGGTTCCAGATTACGTGATATTAAGCATGACATATTCAACTGCACTACCTCCACTTTCATGGCTAGAGATATATGTGTATAGAACACATCTAGGTACTGTTTCCATCTTCGTAGGTTTCTGGACAAAATTACTTTTTGGATTAAATATCCACTGGTAATGGGATGATGAAAAACTATCATCAAGGACTTACACATCCTGTCTGTCCTGGACAAGTTGTGAATGCTGTTGTATCGAATGAATCCTTTACAATCCCAGGAATATTAGAAACAACTCTGAAATACTAGATACACCTAATGATTGTTATCTGGCCCTGCACAATCGTTGTTGTCTAAAACATGTAGAAACAAGAAAACAAAGGGAAAAAAAGAGGACAGTAAGATATTTGAAACATACTTTTCTGCTTAATACTGCCTGTCATTTATGAAGAGAATGAACATGGCAGGAAAATCTCTACAGAACCATTTAATCTCTGAATACCAACATGCGTGTATTGCTTCAGTGACATTTGAACAGCCTGTAGACTTGGAACCAATAATTTCTTTTGTTTTCCCTCACCAGCAAGCTAAACTATACCCTTGCTCTTGCTTGAAAAGTTATTTTTCTTCTAGTTGCATTCTGAAAACCTGCCCAGCACACAAACACGTGTGTGTGCTAACGCATACACACACACACACACACACACACACACACACACACATTCACACACATATGGCTCTGTCAAGTTATCGCTGCTGAGAAAATAAGATCATGAAAATCTCTGAGCACTAATATTTTGATTAACTTGTATGTGCCTGTAAAGTCTGGGGGGAAAAAACCAACCTCTATAGCCGTTATAAGTAATGGCTATACAAATATGGAACCGTGTCTAAAATATAGAATTATTTTTTCTAAAATCTAGTAACTTTACCAATTTAACAATTTAACAAAATTTCCTTTAAATTGTTGAAGTTTGTGTACTAATGTAAACCTATAAATCATTACCCATACTTAGAGCTCCTGAAGCTTTAAGGAGTTTCTGAAAAAGCTCATTAGTCTTTCTTCCTTTAATATAATGATTTAAAAAAACCAGAGAGCACGTATTTGCAATGATATCTTGTAGAAGAATTGTATATCTGATGTTCCTACTCTCAAAACACAATTGAGCAACATTGCAAAGCGAAAATCCAAAAGTGGAGATTTTTGGTTGAGTAATTGTTTCTTCTCAATTTAAATTGTTATCAGGAAGTCAAATACACAGAGAATATAAAGTGGTTGATATTGACATTTCTAAAATTTTCATCTTTGTAAACATTTTGAGGGCTTTTACAGTTCAAAGGATCAAAGGAAGTAAGGTATAAATAGGGAGAAAAGAAAGAGTAGCATTTTAACTAGATGAAAAGGCAAATAAGACAGACAGTGTCCAAGTGCATGCAATAAGTACCATTTTAAATGCAACAAACTTATTTCTTTTAGAACTGGTCTGAGATGTTGTCATGAATGCCATAATAGTTCTTTTGTCAACCCTGCAAGCTGTAAACAAGTTCATTCTATTCGTATTATGTAATTGTGTACTCCATGAATAATATTGCTTCACAAAAGATCTTCCAAAAGTTGTTCATACCTCTTCCAAGGATTTTACAGATTTAAAAATAAATTCCCTGATTGGCAGACAGGTCAGTATGAGGTTCTTCAAAATACAGAGTTTAAGGATTCATAAAACAAATTATAAATTTAATTTGCTTATGATAAGAAAATCCCTTTGGCTTTTGTCTGTTTGTTTGTTTGCTTGCTTGCTTGTTTGTTTTGTTTTGGATTGGGTTGTTTTGTTTTGCTATTAAGCTCAAAGGATTGTAGGGATGAGAAATTAACGATGGTTAGCGTAATTACACACACAGTACCTCACCTTAAACCTTCAGTCTTTTGAAGTCAAAAGTTGTTCTGTCAGAAGTTTCTTGATCAAATAAGGTGTGCTGAGGGAGAAAGTAAGCTCCAAAGGAATTCACAATAGAACAATATTACTGAAAGTCTTCAAATATGTTTAAATATTAAGTTGTTATAATCAAGAAGTCCTGACATACAATAAACAACCTGCATCAGAAGTCCTTTCAGAAAAGTAACAAATATCTTGATTAACACAAGGATGCAAAACAAACACAAGAGCTTCACTGTTGATATTTCAAATGCCAGCTGTCCATGCAAATGCATCTTGCTTTTCCAGGTATTACACTATGCTGATGCATTTCCACTATTATGATTTTTCCATTATTGCCATTGTCAGAGACCATTATTCGCACACAAGATTTCCAGTGATCTTTATTTAAGAGAAAGTCTTTAGTATAAACATCGTACACAATTTTCATACTATTACCGCAAAGATTCAATCATCAATATTTCAGAGACTTTGTTTAGCTGATACCAGTATAATTACTATCAAAGGAATATTTCGTCAGTGGAAAGATTCTGACACCTGGATATAAGCTCTCTGGGACGTATGTAGCAAAAAAAGAAGGCAGGAAACTAATACAACCATCAAGACACAAAGTCAGGTAGCATATGAATAACTTACTATCAACCTCAATCAAAGTTTTTTGGTCCCTTGGTGCCTACAGATAGGATACAATGGACACTTTTGACTCCTATATTCAGGATTATCAACAAACTGCAGAGTTCAGAGAAAGGTCATGGAATGGTTAGGTAACTTGAATGTGTGATGTACCAGGAGAATCTGAGGGAACTTGACTTATTTAGGCTTTAGAAGGGAAAGATAAGGAAAGATCTGATTGCAATCCTCATCTACCTAAGAGAAGTTATAATGAAGGCAGAGCTGGAATCTTCTCCATAATGTATCTTAATAAGACAGAGGCAACTATCACAAGCTGCAACAGAGAGATTTCAAAGTGAATGTAAGCCAAAAATTCTACATGAAAAGAGCACTGTTGGAAAATATTGCCTTGGAAAGGTGTGAAAAAGCCTTTCCTGGAGGGTCTCAAAACTCACCTGAAATCATCCTGAGCAATGAGATATGCTATTGAAACTAGCCCTGTTTTGAGCAGAAGATGGACCAGATGACCTGTGAAGGTCTCTCCAATTTTTTTTACTAGTTTTGTCTAGGTCTTACTTGAAGGTAAGAAAGGCAGTCCATTCCATTGATAAGAGAGGATGGAAACAGATTCCATTTTCCTGACATAAAATATATTCAGGAATGAAGTAGTTGAGGCACCAAAGAAGTCTATCTTAGTGCCCCACTACATAGTCTCACTACAATGGGAAACGTTCATGAAAATTTTAAGTAGTTTGAACCATTATTCTGGTTCAATTTTTCAATTCAATTGCATGCTACAATTACATTTGCAAAACTTTACTAGGTTCAGGCTGTCAGTGTGAAGGCAAGTGTTTTTAGGGTCACAGGGAAGGTTATACTACAAATATGAACTGGGTAAAAGCTGAAAGACTAAAAAGCTTACTCAACACTTCACTATATTTCATTTCATCTCATGTTTTGATAATTCAAACAGCTACTACTGGTGAGGAAGATAACTAGATTGGAGATCTTTGACTTGTTAAGAAGCTATTCACTGCAAGGATTCTTCAAATTCGAAGATAGCACAAGATTTAGTATGATTATCATTGTCTGCATGATATTGGCTGTTTAAAACTGGGGTAGGAACTAATTTTAAAAAGTTCTAAGTGGTTAGAGAATTACTTCACAGCACTTTGAACCATTCTTTATTGTTAGAAATACTGGCCTTATGACAAGGTGTTCCAAGAACAGGAAGACATGATCCCTGGCTAGCAGCCAGCTTCTTATGCCACACTAAACTGTTGGTGGTCTTAAAAGTAGATAGTCCCATAGTAGATAAGAAAGAGCATTTAAGATTGCCTTTGTTTTTCCATGAGCAATCCTGATGCTGAACTTTCATTGCTCTCAACAGAGTGATATTTGAAACTTTAAGTCATTGCCACTTACTGTAATTTTTTCTTTAAAAGTAATATGAAATCATACCCAAAATTGAAGTGGATTTGATCCCACTGGTGTGACAGTGTCAGCCTTCACTGACTTAGAATACTTATGAATAATTTAATTAGGTGTTTCTAAGCATGGATTTAGGTGCATAGATTCAGAACCACAGAAGTATTAAGGCACCTTACTACTGTTCAGTGGTGGTACAAAAGCTATTCTATTCTTAGTGAATAAGATTGTTTTTGAATGTTTTATTGCTAGCACAGAATAATAAGATTTAATACATAAACATTAACAGCCAGCTTTTGTGAGATAACACTAGTTTGTGAAAAATCCTATCTCTAAAAAAATTCTGACTGATTTGGTTATGCTTGAATCTAAACATATTGCTTATTGCTTATTAGCCACTTTCAGCACACTTTAAATCACTTGGAACAGTAACAGATTAATATTAATGTTTTGGGAAGCTTTGTGAAAATAAATTCTTTATAATTTCAAAGGAACTTTCGTAGTTTTGTATGAAAATCCCACATATCATTCATGATTTTTCAACTCCACAGTGATGCAGCTATCCTAATTCACATCGATAATACCTGGAAAGTGTTAAAAGGAAGAGAAGTTTATTGTGTCTGAGGGAGAATATCTCACTCTGGACCTGATGATCTTAACTTTCATATTCCTTATGAGTCCTTCCTTATGAGTCATTCATAATCACCTTTTATTCCTCTTCCCACTCCAAAATAGTTAAATATCTAAAAGCTTGTATGAGCCATGTTAAAGATGGGAAATTATTGATGTTTTCTGAAATAATACTTGTCTTGTTAACATCTTTCTTGTACTTAAATCAATATTTGTACAAAAAATTCTAAGTCTTGATCTAATGGATTAAATTATTGACGAGAATAATTATTGATTTTTTCAAGTTCATTCTAAAGTTGAATGTTGAGTGAAAAGCTCTTTAAGGTAAAAAAAGTAATACATCTAGGAAGTTATCAGATAATTTAATCTGTGAAATGTGTTTGTATATGAATAGGATTGTATTAACTATATATATTCTTTATATTATATATAGAAAAATATTTAGCAACTGCAGGAAACTTAATTCCCCAAACTTACAAAAAGAGAAAGCACTTTTTCTTACAGGAATTAAAAAAACCTGTTTTCTGAATGATAGCTGTTTAAAAATTATTAACATTTAGAATCAGACTGCCTAATGGCAGAATGCCAGAAAAGCCTGGCAAAAATTTATTGTGTCTGCATCTACTTCTGTACCTGTTTCATTTTAAGTCTATATACATATCTCAATGAATCCGTTTGGAATATACTTAATTCCCTTAATAGAAGCCTGTATGATGCTGTGTTTTTGATTTGCAACAAAAGAGGTTTTGATAACACACCAGTATTTTGGCTATTGTTGAGCAGAGTTTGAACAACATCAAGGCCTTCTCTTCTACCCACTCTGCCTCCCTGAAAAGATAGGATGGGGAAACATGAAAACTTGGGCTGACTGGAATTGACCAAAGGAATATTCAATACCATCTAAGGTTGTGCTCAGTAATACAGGCTGAAAGGGAATGGAAGACGGAGGAGGAACAATTTGAGCTGCCTCCTCGTGGGAAGTAGTGAATAAACTGTTTATTTTGCTTTCTTGCCGACACAGCTTTTCTTCACTTATTAAACAGTTTCTGTCTTAATTCACAAGTTTTCTCACTTTTTCTTTTCTGATTCTTTTCCCCATCCCTCCTGCAGTGGGGAGAGACCAAGAGACTAGTAAGGAGCTTCACTGCTAGTCAGTGTCAAGGAAAACAAAACAAAACAAATATATATATATATTCACACATACATACATACATACATGCACACCTCTCTGTATGCTTTCATGAGGAAAGACTGGATGTGACACTTATTGCCATGGTCTGGTTGACGTGGTGGTATTCAGTCACTCACAGGTTGGACTCAGTGATCTCCGAGGTCTTTTCTAACCTAACTGATTCTGTGATTCTGTGACAAGTTTTGCACTTCCATATGTGTATTTTGCTCTCTAAGCCATTAGAGTGAAGACAGTTCACCTTATAAATTTTTTCCTAAAGCTCCATATTCTAGAAAGCTTTCGTTTATGGTTGGGTATTTCATTAGTTTGTTTTAGTTGACATTTAGCATTTTCATGCAAATGATTATCTGAAAAGCTTTAAGGATGGCACATAAGCTTTAAGGATGGAATCATAATTGGAGTTCCAGTGTAAAAACACTCCAGCAGAGTTTCCATCTAATGACATAACTAGGAAAGAAGTACAATGAAGTTATTCAGACCCCTTTAATGGTTGAATCACTTCCCTGTTGTAATTAATGACAGGTACAATTAGCAGTGCCTAAATAGTTTCAACTTTGTCAGTTAACAGTTTTGCATGAAGATACCAAAGGGTTTCAACGTGCAAAAAGAGTTTGTGAAAACAATTGAGTTTTCTACAAAATGTCCATTGTTCTTCTAGCCACATCTTCACAGTTCTGTTCCTCTTTTAATTATTCCTGGTTCTGATGTAATAGTGAAAAAGGGGCAAGCACAGATGATCCCACTAGTGCTGTATGGGCATATATGTAAAATTTTGTTATGACCATCTCAATCAAATAAGGGTGAAACAACATCTGGTTTTGAAATTCCAGAGAAGTCATACTAGTTCTTAAGAGAAACCTGAGGTAAGGTAGTTTGAGTGAGAATTGGAAAGAAATCTTTTGTCTGGATAAGATATACTTGGCACTGGAGTATTATATTTTACTTCAAATTTACCATATAGTAGTCATTATTTCAGAGTTAAATATTTGGCAACAAATTAGGTTAAGATGCTTACCATATGTCAAATATATCTGTATTGAATCTCAATGTTGTCATTGACATTGAGAAAACATATTTTGTCTCTTAAAAAACTCTTACTATAGAATTTTTTTTGTTTGTTTTATAAATAAATTTAAGGTAATAACACTAATTTGCACCTATTTTTCTGGAGCAAGATTTTATTGTCGTGTTTCCTTTATGTATTTTCATCTTAATATCACATCCTCTGGTTAAAAGTTTTATGTTCTGTGCAAATAATTTATACAATATTGCTAAGTTTTTTCCTTTATTATATTAAATTTTATTTGAACTTGTGTTGCTTCAGTACTGTAGTAACTCTTGAAAGTATCCAATGAATATCTCATAATTTTTAGAAATCCTTCCTTTAAAAGCATCCCTCAGTTTCTGTCCTCTAAGATGGTTTGCCATAAATACTAATACTATGAACTGTGTTGCATATCTTAGAATGACCCTGATGTTTTCTGTATAACTCTTTGTTATAATTTATTTTCTTTTTGATTTGGCACTCAGTGTAATTTGGGAGATAACTACATTCTTAGTATTACATGGGTAATAAAAATTCAAGGTCTTGAATTCCTGCATTTAGCTTTATTTTCGGTGAATTTCACTGCACAGAGTGATGGAGTACATCTGGAGTTAATGATGTGCAATCCCATACCTTAGAATGGATGAAGTATGAAACATTCAGCAAGCTCTTGTCTACTTTCCCCACCTGACACACAAACACTGAATTGCTAAAGTCCTGGCTACCAGAAAGCAATCTTTGTACTATACAGAAGAAAAGTTATTTTTAGGTTCATACTGGGATGAAGAATATGTCTGCCCTCTTTTATGTTGTTGCCTTCAGAAAAGCAAACAATAAATGGCAAGAGGTTATAGGCTAGGCATCAGAGAAAGGGAAAGAAATAAAATCAGTTCTAAAAGTGTTGTTAACATTCAGGAAAATACAGATTGGCAATTTCAACTGGTACTCCTGGTACACTTTTTGCTTACAGTCTGAGAAGAGCTTTCATGAAATATCTCGCCCATCATGCAAGCTGAGTTCAGAATTACCCTCTCTGGAGGCATCACAGGGCCTGCAGTATCACTGAAACTCTGCCAGGTCAGCTATGGTGCTCACAAGCTCTATCCTGAAACACGGTTGAGACCCTTCATTCTGAGGTGTCACTGCTAGGTCTCTGAAAAACCCATAGATATAAATCAGAAATAATGACCAGGTGGAACCAGGATCTTAAAGATAGCAGAACAAGCTGACCTGCGCTCTCTCTTGTGAATCTGTGTCATAAGCGATGCAAATATTTGGTGGGAAAATTCTCTCCTTTCCTCCCAACTAGACATACACAATTATCTTTTTCAGTTGCTTTTATCATCTTTGTGAGACAAATCCAATTACTAAGGTAAATAAAATGCATCTAAAATTCTTTTCAGGATATTGACAGGGGAAAGTTCTATTTCTTTAAGCATTATCTAAGATAATATAAACAAGCCTATAAATATTTTTTTCTGCATGACATTTAGTGTTTCAATAAATAAGACATCCAATTCTATTGGGATATTCTTCTAATGTTCCAAAGCATTTTTAGGCAGGGTCTCTATGGTCCCTGGCTCATAGATGCAGGCAGCTAGACCTGTAATCCCAACACCCTGTGGAGTAGTTAACCCATGCACACTGACTTCACCAAAGAGACAGAACACATTAACACAAGTAGCAAACTCCAAGTCTGAGAGTTGCATATTCCAGAACCACAGTTACAAATCACAAAGGTAAACAGAAAATAACAGCGAAAATTAACTCCTATGCACTGGTGGGGGAGCCCTTGCCTTCTGCAGATCAACCACAATCCTAAAGCATAGAGTGGCTGCAGGAAAACTACAGTGCAAATAAGAAATCAGGAAACAGTAACAAATTTTCTGCTACACTTTTGAGATTGCAGTAAATTGTCCTTCTAGATATTCTTTTCCCAGACTTAATATTCCACCTTTGTGATGATGCCTGTCCTGTTATTTAATTCCTTCCCTAATAGGCAAATAGCATCTTGAAAAACTTAAACTCTTTCCTTTTAATATTTCATTCAAATGATCATTCTAGCATGTAGTTTACTCAGAGGTTAAAAAAAAATTTCTTGTTTTCTGTTAAAACATATGTTACGAATAAACACACTGCAATACTCTGCTAAGTGTGATTTGGGCTCATGTTATAATTGAAGTACATTAGTGTATCGTTCTGCTCAATCAAAACCCCGTACAATATCAGATAATTTTGAATAAGTAAACATGGTATTAAACATTATATTTTCACAGGTGGAATATCTAAAAGAACCCAGACTGTTAGTATTCGACTCTTGGCAACCTGTTTTTAATAATTTCCACAAGATTATTCAAGAGCTTCCTATCACATTTAGTAACGCTGGCTCCGGGGGCCTGCTCGAGGCCGCTCAGCGTTATTCTGGGAGTGACCCTGGTTTCCTGGGGGCTGCGGCTTGCAGTTTCCCCAGACACAGGGCGTCCTCCGGCAG
>VZRZ01008350.1:1176675-1308328 GCA_013398175.1 Climacteris rufus | reverse complement strand
TTTTTTTTAATGCAGATTACTGCCTGTGAAGGCTCTAAACCTGCTCTGGAGTACAGTGAATTTGGAGCTGTGTAAAAGGTGAATTTCAAGGCTAGATAATTACTATTCCGTGGTACTAGAAAGCATTCTGAACAGCATAATTAGAATTTTAAATACAGAGAATGCCAAAAATACCCAAGTAAAAATGGATGCATTGCACAAAATAGATTTTGAGCTAACTCTAATTAATGATAATTGTAGTTTAATTCATTAAGATCGAGCTGATCCTGATAGGAAAATGTGATGTAGCACACAGAATATGCTCCCTGGCTGGCAGTGGGGGCAATCAGCTGGGGAAGCAACTGCACATGGTTAGATGTGAGATGTTACACAAATGTCATAAAAACTTTGAGGTTTATAGATATTTCAGGTTTTAGAAAGTATATGAATTGGTCAGAGAGCAGTAGCCATGCATTCTTCTGACAGATGTTGTCAGGGATCCAGAGTGATACGAGTTGAGTGTGCTTTTCATGTGTGTTGTGTTTTGATGTTGGAAAAGAGAGAAAGTTGCTATAATAGCTAATATAAGGTAGATGTCACAGATACTGTAGGTGTATTATGAAGTTGTCTACAGGTTCTTTTACCCTTTTTTCTTTTCTTTTAAAAGATGGTTCTTTCATATGGGGGCATGGTATTTACTCAATTGAATCATTTGCTGTTCTAAAGTATTTTCACCTCAAAGATCCTTGTGGGTCCCTTCCAACTCAGAATATTCTGTGATTCTGTGGGTAAAGAGTAAAACCTTTAAAAACAAGCCAAAGAATCTTCTATTTTACTGTTTGATATATTCTAAAACTTTAGGTGATTTCTTGTGAAGAACTTGTCAATAACATGCATTGCAGTAGGGCTTTCTCAAGGGCCTGCCTTTGCACAACTGGGTTTTAGGTTCTTGTCCAGTCTCAATGTATGTTTCAAAACTCTAAGAACTTCCATAGTTGGGTAGCATTACAGTGATTATTTTTCCCTTTTTAAAACAGTGAGGGTATGGAGGGGAGGAACATAACATGTTGACAACCATTCATGGAAGTTTATGGTGAGGGCAACCCTGACATCTGTCACGATCCACTAACACAAGCGGGGGTCCTGATGGTTCGTTTAATGATCTCAAAATGCAAAAGGCGCAAAGGGGATTTCAGCTTTAATCAAATAGTGCACCTTTATTGAGTGTCAACAACACAATTATGCGATAGAGGGGAGAGAGAAAGAGAAATTAAGAAAAAAATAGAGGAAGAGAGAGAGAGAGAGGGAGAGGGAAATAGCAACCAGTGGATAAGACGAAGCCCTTGTGGTCTCCTTGCCAATAGGCTCGCCATCGTCCATGGGGAAATCTCGTTAGGGTTAACTCAGAAAGGCTTCTTACAGTCTTTTTGAAAGCAGGGGTCAACTGGCCAAGAGGTGAGGAAATCTGCCACTATTGCTGGTGAGGCCCATTGATTGGGATCAGGAGGGAGTGTTCAGGACTGATCATTCTTTTTCACTTCAGTGCAGTCCTCTCCGCCTAGGCAGAACCTGTTCCAGCGGGCGCACCTTGCAGGCAACACTTGGCAAACATCCCACCTTAGCAAGGCCAGGATTTTTTTTAGTGAAAAAGACCTCTTTTAGGGTTTCAGTCTCTGTCAATGATCGTGAGGCAGATAAGGAATTTTCAGGCCGTGTCTTACAACATCTTTCTGAAAAAGAGTGTGTGAAGATATGTATAGTAGGGAGATTTCTATGACATATAATTAACATTGCTGCTGTGACCATTGTCTGCTTCTCCAACTTTCTCGTTTACCTTGTATTGCCAGTAAATCACAACTATCTCTGAGAAAAGTCAACTCCCTCATTAAATGGAGAAGCACCTAAAATTTAAACCTTTATTATGAATAAAATAGTATTTCTAGTAATATCAGATGCTGTGATGAGGGACTCATCTGCATAAACAGGATAATACAAGAAATGAGCCAAAAATGGAAAATGGTGTACTACATTCTTTAGTCCTCAGAAACCAGTTATGCATATTCAGGTATGAATGAGCTCACGGCTAGGTAGGAATAATTTTTTATGGCTAGGTTGTTTTCCATTTCGACAATGTACTAAAATTTCTGCAGAAGATGTGAAATAGTCACAAGTACACAATGGTAGAAGTTGAAGGGTATCTGATTTCCACTATTGAAAACAAGATCAACATTCAGCGGATTTTGAGGATGCTCTGTAATACTGGGTTCAAAATTGTGAAAGTTACAGACTCAGAGTTTTATGAATAATTTTACTTCTGTTTCAAGGCTTTAGTTTTTTTTAATTTTTAAAATTATATTTTTAAGTCTGATTATATAGGCAATAGAAGTCACTTTATGAGAATGGTGGTTTTTAGTGTGTTCATAAATCAGCTGCTATGGCTGCAAATTTTCTTTTTTATTACTTTGGTCCATATGTGTTTTAAGTTCTTTAGTATTTTACTCATTTAACTTTACATTATTCAGTAATTAATTTTTATGACATCTATGTCTGAAATATTGCAATTTTCTATGTCTTCTTAACATCTAGACATTTGTTTTAAAGCAATGCAGAGATGTTGAGAGGTTTAAAGTCAGAATTTTATGTGTGTCTAGATATATGTTATTTTTATTAACAACTTTGTAAGTTAATAATCATTCTGTAACTGTTTAATCCCAGTTCAGACCAAGCTAATTAGTTTGCTAATGATTAAACTGAAGGTTCAGTGTGGCTGCATGAAAGACAAAGTTTCTTCGAAAGGAAACTTTATCACTCTTACTTAAATTGATAGTTTTACAATAGAAGATGGCAATGAGGAAATCCCATGAGCATGTGCTAAGAAACATACACCGGTATGAGGTTAATGTCAGGTAAATAAAAGACGTGACAGACCTGAGGAAGGAAACCCTAGTATGGCTGGTTTGTTTTCTCCAGGAAAGAATTTTCTAAAAGTACTTGGTAAAACTGTCAATTAGGAAATGTCTGTTAGGGAAAGAGAAAGATCTTAACAAGGTGTAGCGTGATATTTGCTGGGACATGGTAACTGATTTAGAGTGATGTCTAAATAATTTTTTGTTGCATTGATACTGAAAACAAGGGAAGAAACTTGATTAACGGCCTTATAGAAGGATGATTTGGTTTTAGCATGAGATAAAAATATATCATCTTTATTTACATCAATATGCCAAAGAACATGACTATTTGATTATTCAGGTATAAATTTCACTGAATTCAAACTTTCTGCTATCACTTAAATTGTTATTGCTATAATTATAACTTGGGCTTGTGAATATTGAATACATTTTGTTTCTTTCAGTGATCATGATGTATACAGCTATTACTACATGGGTGTTTCAACCTTTTCTGTTATTGGACTTAACCTTTAATTAGTGTGTACGAGTGTTTAAACTGTAATTACATTTTTAAAATTTTTTACTACATGTATCACTCAAAATTACTGCAGTAAGACCTGCAAATCAATGCAGTTATCAAGAAAGCTAGTGTATTTTGACAGAAAGTGTAAATGTAAGAACATCTATTTCAATCTTCTTCCTTCTAAACTCTTTTTAAAAAAACATTGTTTAAAAAATCTTGCTATTCCAATAGTTAAATATGCACTGAAGTTCTTCAAATTATGGGTGTTATGTTCCAGTCCATAGTTCTGTGTAATGTGTACCTCTCTATATGCATGTGCATATGTGCAAATGTGGTAATGTAATTTTGTGTACACACAACTGTATGGTACCTTAGCTGCACAGAACACCAGCTAGCCAAAAAATACTATTTGAGAAAAAGTATTCTGGAGAAAAACCGCAATACAATTTTTTTAACAATGAAGTTGAAAACCAGAGGCTGTTTCTAGGTTCTTACTGGCAGTTGTGTAAAAACTATTTTAACAAATTACTATAAAGCTTTCTCCTGCAGAAAGATAGTCTTCTAAGAGCAGTATTGCAAAGGTCATAGAGGCTGTGCAGCTGTAATGCACATCCTTGTATTATTAGAGTTCCTGGGAATGTTTAGTGCATCTTTGAAAGTAAAAAGAGTGGTTTATATATCAAGTTTAGGAATAACAGTCTAAGAAACATTATATGCAACACAACTCCTTTTTACGTGCTTTGCAATTCATAAATTTTCAGGATTATCTATCTCCTTTTCTTCATTTTAAAAGGGAAAGACCTTAAAAGTGGACAGGTCATAGACCAGAAACAGTTGCTGTCCTGTTCTGATTCCCTACAGGATGTGGGTTGGTGGATATGTGGGTTTTGTACAAAGTTAGTCTTAGCAAATTATTAAGATAACAGCAGGTGAATTTTGTAGCTGCCTTATAGATAGCACTACTCTGGCTGCTGGAGCTAATTTGATCCTAACAGGAACAAAACTGCCTTCAAGCCATGGGTTGGCAAGATGTGCTGTATGGCTCAGGAGTGTCTCATAATCCAAGACTACAAAAGGAGACTAAATTCATTTGTTAAGCTTAGCCAGAGCATCTTGACTTCCACGATCTCACCAACATGACACATTCTGAAGTTACAGAAGAGACTAGAATGCCATCAGGTCTACTTTTCACTGCACAACTACAAGCTGTCATAGTTAAAGATATGCTGGAAACAGTGAAGCCCAGAAATGGCAGTGTTTGCATGTATATGCAGACTGATAAAAGCAACCCTGTGCAAGTATCTTGAATCATCTGCAAATGTAGAGCTTGATCACAGTATAGTCAGGTGCTTAATTACCTTATTTTTCTCAGACTTACCAGTGTAACAATGACTGAGATGTTTAGTTTTGCTTAATAGGATTTTTCTCTATTCAAATTCAAACAAATATTTGCAAGAAAGTGAACTTGTGAATCGTCACACTGCATAAGGACCTCAAATAATGAAACAAACAAATAAATTTTGAAGCCTCAGTGTTGCTGTGTCCTGGCACAATTTAGCTTACAAGGAGTGTTTTTGTGGTGCACATTGTAGAGGGCTATTAAGATGGTACTCAGTCAGACTGTCAGGTTGCACGATACAGACACAGTGTACTTTGGTGATAGGTACAATTTATTCTAAGTGACCTGAATCAAAGTTCTTCTTCCTGTTCTCTATTTTAACCTTATATCTGTGTGAAAAAAAATGTTTGGGATTACTTGTTTTCAAAATGACATATCAATTTTCAACTCCTAAATACATGGTATATGATGGCATATTTTTTTTATATAGTCCAGATAAGAATTTGACATTTTGTTTTTTTAGGACTGCATCTTTTTCCTACAGATACTTTTGTGATGTTTCCATGTCCTCAAAGAAAATTGCCATGACAAAGAAGCTTCTGATAGTCAGGAAGCTTGTTTCTATTCAAACATTTTGTTTTCTTTGAAGCAATCTTTTTTCTTTCAAAAATAAACCACCTGAAGTAAATACACTTAGTGTGACAGATGCAGATGTTCATGTATCTATTCCTTTGAGATAGGTTTTGCACAATTAGCTTTGGCAACAATGCTGAAAAAGTGCAGCTGAGTTGCTAGAGATATAGAGTAATAGACTGTTCTTGATCTCATAGGGTAGCGAGTATTTTCTCTTTGATTCCACTCAACCTTGAACAAAGAAATAATCTTGTAGCTGTTTGGGAATGCAAAGCCAGGCAGAATGCAAATACTGACCCACCAGCCAAGGTTCTTATTTTCACCCCTGCCCTTACCAAGTTTCAAGACTTGGTTGATGTCCTGGCAATAGATATATTTTTGTTTTTTAATCATGGAACTTTTTACTGTTTGATACTAACCTTTGTGTTCCAAAAGCTCTCTATAGAAGTGCTCCCCCTCACAAATGGCCTTCTTCATGAACACAGTAGAATTGTGTGGCTTGTGCAAGGGTGAGGGTAGAAATAACTCATAATTATATCCACAGGTTAATTTTGAAACCTTGAGGGTATCTAGCAAGCTGTGTTTGAAACAGTCTGCAAATCCTCTGTCAAGCTTGTGAATTTACAAGTCAAATGCTTGACATATGTTGCCAAAAATAAATCCCTGTTTACCTGTTCTCTACCTTGCTCTAAAGACTTCAATAATTCAATTTATGTCTTAGAGCAATATTTGAGAGATGACTGGTTGTGAAAGGGTAGCTGCTATAAACAGCAGTAAATATCCAAAATACCTTGTTTATCTTGTAGGTAGGGGTGAGAAGCCTGCCTTCAGGAGTGGAATTACTTTAAGCTGTCTTATGGAAGAGTGTGCTAATGATCTCAGCTGCTCATAACTAAAATAAGTTTTAAGAAGAGCCTTATGAATTTCAACATGGAAAATTCAAAATGCAGCCTGGTGGGAGGAATTACTCTTTGCAACAGGCTGAGAACAGGATGACTGTGGAGCAATTCTACTGGAAAGGACCTTGATACCTTGGCAGACACAGGCTGAAAATGAACCAGCAGTGTGCTCTGGCAGCATCAGTGGTCAAGGGTGTGCTGGGCTGCATTAAAAAGAAACCAGCTATTAAGTGGGGAAAACAATTATTCCATTCTCACTCATTAGTTATTCCATCCAATTATTCCATTCCTCACTCACTCATTCCATTAGTCACTCAATAGGCTCCATCTAGAACACTGTCCAGGTTTGGTGCTGCATCATAAAAATTATATTACGAGGAAAATATTATGAATGATTAGTGGTATCATATTATAGATATGAATAAACTAGAAAGAACTGATGGGGGAACAGGGCTGTAGCAAATGTTTAGGGTCTGGACCACTTGGTCTATGAGGAGAGGTTGAGGGGTTGAGGCTTTTTCAGCCTGAGGGAGAGAAGGTGACTGTCATTAAGATGGAGGCAAACTCTTCACGGTTCCAACGAAGTTGCCAGTTTAGACAGGATAACCAGTGCCTTCCATATTTAGTTTGTTTTGGTTGTAGCTAAACTTCTTTCTACAGTCACAAATATCAGTGTTAACTGACAAACACATGCTCAGACTTCTGAGAAGAGAAGAGAAGAAAAAGGGATAGAAAATGCGACACGATAGTTTGATTTTATTTATTAGTTTGTCAAGGAACTGATTAAAGGAAACAGTAGTCAGAAGTAACTTGGTTTAAAATTTACTTTCTCTAATGCATTTATGCAAAACCGGGGTGGATGCTGACAGTTGCATGGAAGATGTTTTATGAGGCAAGTTGTGCTAAATATGTGTACTGCAAGATACTCAACTACAAGTAGCAAGGATCAATACTTAAATAAATTCTAGACAGAATTCTCTTCTTCTTTTTGATAATATTGCAATAACTCACTGAAAATATAAACTTAAGCATACTTTAGCTTTTCTCAGAAGGCAGCCAAGTTTGCCAGTGAGTGGGTTTTTTTCTGAATTGGAAACAGTAAAAGAGACACAGACATACAGCTGTTCTCAAGGTATCTTATGGTAGAATACCAAAGCTAAGTCATACACAAATCTTCACAACAACTCCTTTTCAGTTAAGAGTTAGTCTGAAAGCACAAATTTATTGGTCTGCCTTTTCTTTCTTACTCTTTGGTAAACTCTCTTTTTCATATCCAGCAAATTTAATATATGCTTTCAGAAGAAACAATGGTCTCTGCTTTCTTCAAGATTCTTTGCTGAGCAGAAAATATTTGTCACCTCACTTGTGTTTACAGCTCACCTCACTGGGAAGATGAACTAGTTACCCACGTTTCCAACAATCGTTTTCCCCCAAAGCTCTGAAATGTGAGATTAAGTCCTCGTTTTGAGTTTGGAGCTAGGGCTAGGACTGCAGAAAGACTTTTTATATGGTTTGTTCAAGGATCTGGGAGTTCACAAGTGATTCAAATGGTGGAAGTATTGTGTATAAAATGAAGTTAAAAGTATATAGTGTTTATCAGGGACTTAAGTAGATATCTTTCATAAATATATTTAGTAAGGCTGAGTCAGCTTTCAGAGCTAATTAAAGTTATAAACAAGGATACATAGGTAATCATAAATGCATTTGTTATTACAAGCCTAGAGCAATCCAAGAACCCTTCCAAGATTTCAAAAATCAGTGAACAAAAGAAGGGTTTGTGTTTGAGTGTTCAAAACCTCCAAGATCAGACAGCTGACAACATACAGCATGAATAAGATGTGAGATCCTTTTAGCAGCTGCATAAGGTTCATAAAGTTATGCAAATAAAGTTCTGGCAATTTCAATGACGTAGACAGGCAAATTTTTTTATTAACTGTGTGAATTTGTAATTGAATTGGTCTTACCTACCTGTTTATGATTTATAGTGTAAAAAACAGGTCACATGATCAGTGTACAACATATTCTTACATTTTCATTGTTCTTCTGAGCTTAATGCCATACAATATTTTGTATTAAACAAGACTATTAGTGCTTATATTACTCTACATTTGTTATACAGATATGCTATTGTCATTAAATACATAGTGCCCACAAACAATTATGAGATGTGATTCATAGCTTATTTTGAATTACTTATTAATTTTAATAATCTTCAGTCTACAAAATGAAGTTTTGCCTAAGTAACACTAAAAACACTTGATTCATGCCAATGGGAACTAATAATGCTTAGGGTTTTTTATAGACAAATTGAGACCAAATACAGACAAAACCAGTATTGTTTGCCTCTCAGTTACCCTGATTCCTAAAGCTTAATAAATTTATTCTAGGTACCAAGCATACAGACCTAGACTGAGAAAAAAAACTTCATCAACCACAGGAAGGGGGTAGAGAGAGATAATAAGAACACACTATCCTTTTCTACTCTATTGTATACCCGACTCTCTATAGTTAGGAATAAAAGTATTGTTTTCTGTGACCTTAAAAAACCCTCTCTGTACTGGCTAAACTGCTCTTCGTTGCTGTAGAATAAGAACTTTGAAATCCCTCTCTAAGTCTTAAATTTAACCTAACAAAATGAACCTAACACTTTTAAAATATTTTTGTGTTATATAATATATATACTATGATATATGTTATGGCAAGAGAACAGAAAATTTTATGCTGACTTGTAATTTAGTCAGTTGAATCTGCAACTTTGTGTTGCTCTTTGAAAACATAACCTGTCTGTTTAATTATAGTTTTCATTCAGTGTAAAATCTAAATCTTCTAAGTCCTAGTTGAAGCAGTCTGGTGTAGGGAGAGTTTTCATAAGGCATCCATGAGGTCTTTGGGGAGCACGACACTCCTGGTGATACCCCTCAGCCTTGGGGTTTGTCTGGGGCCATATTTGCATGTATTCTTATGACAGTCTTCAGCCTTCCTCCTGCAGAGAGCTGGCACTTCTGTGTGCAGGATGCACCTGGCCCTGACTTGTTGGGAGCTGGTTTCAGACATGTCAGTGCTTGCCTGGTGGCCACATACCTGTGGCATTCCTGAATTAGCTTTGCTCTGGAAGTGCCAATTGAATAACTGCTTTGTCTTATTTAAGTATTTGGTGAAAGGTGGCATTCTGCTACTGATTTTATGGTTCACTGATCTTACTATAGCTTAAATTAGATAATCCCTCATCTGAAGTTACAGAAGAGGAAGCAATTCAAAAGAAAACTTTCATACATTTTCTTTTGTTTTAGCCTTTTTTACTTAAGCAATCAATGAGCCCAGAAGAATAAAACATAGTGGATTAAGATTTTAAAACTGATATCAAGGTGAAAGTTGTCAGAAACCTGAAATTTTTATGGCTTAATTTATCAGTTAGGGCAAGATTTTTTTTTAATTAAAAAAAAAAAGTAAAAAATATTAAAAGAAAACTGTTTCTGTTTATTTTGAAATGCCTGGATATCTCTTCAATGTCTTGTTTATCCCATTTGCTAATAATAAATTGCAGGTAAAAGGTGAAGAGTGTTATAACAGTGATATTTTTCATGTAAAACTAACCCATAACAGTGCCTCTGTGTGGAATTAGAGTGGTGAAGTGATAGAACTTTAAAAGTTGGGAAATCCTCTTAGCAGTTATGAATCAAGTAAGTGTGCTTGCCAGCCTTTCAAATCCTACTATTTATTCTAACTGAGTGCATTCTTCTGAAATTGATATATCTGGAACATGCCTTTTAGATGGCAAAAATCACACTTCAGAAGTTTCTCAGTAGGTATTTCAGCAAGTAATGAGTTAACCAAAATCATTCTACAGAACATCAGTTAAGACTTTAAGAGGTCTTTCTCATCTGGATATCTAAAAATCTCAGCAGTACTGAATTTTAGTGCAATCTCTCACCTACAAGATCCTGCGAAAGGGATTATTGCCTTTTCTAGATATCCTTCTGTCACGTCTTAAATAAAAAATTTTCTTTTTCTGTAAGGAAAACAAAAAATTTTTGTGAATTCACAGTGTAGACAATATTTGAAAAGTCTGTTTTAACCACAAAAGCTGCCTTGCTTATTTTACAGGGAATCACAGTCACCCTGGCCAGTTAAAGCCAATTAAAAAACCTCCTACTTACCTCTATGATTACATCAAATGAAAAGGAAATTTATATGTGGTGCAGCAGATCAGTGAATAACATTGGTCAAAATTAATTCTTGTTCACCTGTTGAAGCTGTTTTGTGGGGGGAAAATTATTGCTGGAAGCCACAAGTTAACAATCCTATCAGTTCTTGGAAAGGAGAGCAAAGGACATTTTATTTCATCAGTTATCTGCTATCTTGTACTCCCAGTGTGAGAGTGGAAGACAGCATGATATGCTTGTCTCCACACATAGGACTTTCAGCAGTAACTGAGAGGTAAAACTTTTTCTTTCTTTAACTGCTTAAAATGAAAAGCACAAAACACATGAAGAAGCAAATTATTATACTCCTAAATTTAGGAGCATACATATATTCTATAACTGCTTTCTCTTAATGACAAAACTTCATCCACAAAATCCTATGCTGCACATTAAATGGTTTCTGTTTGCAAATTTGCATTTCAGTAGCATCAGCAACTGTTTTCCTTTTGAAGGGGAAGAACATAAATTCTGAATTACGGCCCACTGGCTTATTTGTCCCACAATCTTCGTTAGAACTTGACATACTCTTCCATGTTACAGTAAGTAGGATATGTTCCAGGATGTGCTAAGGATGTGCTTTAAAATGAACTCAAGTTAAGGATAAGAAAAAGTTGTGTCTAACAAAAAGTGTTCTGTGGGCAGGGAAGCATATTCAGCAATACTGGTGGAACATGCTGAGAACCATTAGTGTCATTCAGGATTACAGCAGGATGTTATTGCTAACTTGGTAATCAATTCTTTAAGACATTAATAGAAGTTTATCTTAAAGAAGTACTTTGCAAAAAAACTAAAAAGCTGCCTCCTTAGATGGAAATAAAAAATTAGAAAAAATTGAATCCACAGACTATTTTGTACCAATTTTTGGCTAAAACTGAATTCCTATAGTGTGGGAAAAGGGACTGAAATATTCTGAAGTGTTTCAGCAATGTGATATTGTCTTCTAATATCTTTAAAATGTAATATATCTTGAAAGCTATCATTGCTGTATTACCCTTTTTAGCCATTTATAGCTTGAGCTTTTCAGAAAGATGATGTAAAGTCTTATTTCCCTAATAGAATAAATGCAGAGGAGCCACAGACTTCAAACAATATTTCTTAGACTGAGTTTAAATATTCTCAGCTCATACATTTTTTCTTATAACAAATTTCAATATAACACAATTTTAGTATTTTAAGATGGCTTTAGTCTACGTGATTCAATGAGGTCCCAGTAGTGACTGAAATCCTACTGTTCTAGAGAGTTTCCTTTGCATTTTAAAGGAAAAAAAGTTTATATATGACAAGTTAATTGACTGTCAAAATTATTCTTAATCTTACATCTGAGAGATGTACTTGTCGCTCTGTAACTGTAAGAAGACGTCTGGGTACCAGTTTTATGTTTTTTGTCAACAAAATTCTTTCCCTAGAAGATTCGGTACAATTGTCAGACTTTTAGTTCCAGGAAATTGGATTAAAAGTTAACACACAGGCATTTTCCAGATGTTTGTTCTCTTCCCTGTACAGATCTTTGATATGAACTTATGCTATGACTTATTTTTGGATTTTGACTCTTCAGTGGTTGAATAAACTTGGATCAGTTCAGTTTCTGTAACCTAAGGAAGGTGTAAAAGCCAATTCTAATTAACCTTGTATGAATCTTTCTAGGAATTGCCTGTTTCCATGGAAGTATTTGGATACTCCTTTATTAAAGCACACTAATTTAGGCACCTAAGAAAATGGACCCATTTTTAACAATTGTACTGCTTTTCCAATGTTAAAATGATAGTTGTTACCTAAGTAATCTATCTCACAATTTAAGAGCTCTATTCAGAGGTTCATCGCTCTGTACAACTTGTTTAGTGTAAAAAAAAAAAAAAAAATTTGAAACCCTTTGAGGCTTTAATTAACTATTTTAACAGTTCTTTCTAACAATTGTAACTTGCTCCTGAGTTTTCTTTTTCTGTGTTCTTATTTTGGAATGTCCCTGCATTGCTATTCTTATCCTGCCATTAGTTTCTTCAACTTTGTGACTATGTTTTATGATGCTTGTCCCATTATTGGATTGTGGTACACTTCCAATAGAGAAATATACAAAATTCAAATATTAATCTGTTTCAAGAACAAATGGCTTCCTCTCCTGAATGCATACCTGGATGAACAGCCAGTACTTCAAGGGAACCAGGTCTTTTGGAATACTTTCTATAATATATAGGTCTGATAATTTAGGCCAAAGTAAATAAGTTGGCAAAACCCTTAAATCAACTGTAGTGCACTTTGTTGTGCTGACTGACAAAGATACATACACCTAAAGGTATACACACACATATTCCCGAAAAATGCTGAAGAAACCTTATTAACAGATTACAGCAGATATTTGAAATGTGAATTTTAAATCTGAAAGTTAAAAAAGCATGAATACACTAGTATAGTCAGGACTGTGGCAACACTCAGAACACATCTGAAACTTCATGTCCTTGATTGTAAAGTCACTTGCCAGGGGAAAAGAAAGTAATCTGTGATGTGTCTGTCTCTCACTTGAGAGAAATTATGTTCTGAGATGATACAGTTTAAAACGTAAGAACAGCAGTAATTCTGACATGATAAAATAACAGAAAGCTGCTCTGTTTGTAATCTGTAGTTTAGAAGTACTATGAAATGTGCAAAAAAACATTTTTTAAAATTCAGAATTTAGAGGAAAGAAAACAAGATTTTTGCTAAGAAGTACTAGTTCCAGTTCATCTGTCACAATCCTCAAAAATCTTATGGTAACTTAAGCAATATGTTCACTGTACAAAGGAGACAGAGAGAGAGAAAATAAGATTAATAATTTAAAAATCACTCTTCCAGACTCTTCTGTCAAAAAATGGAGTTTTTGAGTTTTTCCCCTTGTTTCCTATTCCTATGTGTGTGCTAAGCATATAAAAGAAAAAAAAAAAGCCTCATAATCGTCCTTTGAAATATAAGTACATTTAATTATTTGTTAGCAATAATTGAATGACTTCTATCATTTTGCTGGAAAATGTCCAGCTCTTGGAAGCATTTTTCCACAGTTTCCTACTGTACAGTACATGCACATACACACATAAAATTAGATGTAATATTTTCCATTAGAACAAATCAAGCATATATATGTGACACAAGTGGAAAAAAACCACAACAGTTTGTGAAGTACTTGTCTGACAAAAGGTTAGTCATTTCAATGGAGCAGGTGACAGTTCTTCAAACATATTCTGTCATGGTTGCAGGACCCACATGAGAGGATCTAAACATAAATATAACAGGAGTAATGATGTGAGATTTTATCTTGTTGACGTGGAAAAGGATATGTTTCTATTGGAGCAGTCCACCTAATGGAAACAGTTTCTATGAGCTAAGATTTTTGCTGAAGTATTTACATGGTAAAAATGGTCTTACACATTTGAAGCAGCAATCTCTCTCTCATACAAAGCTGAACTTCAAAGTGAAGCACCAGCAGGAGTTATTCCTCCAAAAATCAAAATGCTCCTAACAGGTAGAGAGGTGGCAAAAATATTTAAGAGAGTGATATCCCTCACTTTCTGCAGTAAACTCACATCTTTTTCTAAACATTATGTCATTGTTTTGTGTGGATGAATTTGTACTGTTTTTGGTGTGTGTTAGGTTTTAAAAGTTGCATTAAAAGCTGATTGATCAGAGACTCATATAATTTTATACTTGGATGTATTATTGACCCTGCATATCATTATATAGACCTTTTAGCCATTTAAAATCTTACTGAAGTAGTTTATTGTCTATGGAACTTAACCTTTTACAATTCCAGCATAGGCTATTTTGTCCGAATATTGAAATGGTGTGCCTGCACCTAGAAATCAGGTTAAATAGCATTCTATTTTAATAAAATAGCAGGGTCATATTGCATTCTTGAATTTCTCCTTTCATTTTTAATTTCTTTTAATACATTACTAAGTGTTTCAGTTAGAGAAACTGCTTCTGTTGAAACTCTACTTGTAGCATGGTTTTTAGCATTTACTTCTATTTCGTGCAGTTTATGATATACAACAAACTATGTCCTTAGTTTTGTATTATGAAAATATCCAACTATTTAAAAATTCCTTAATTACTAAGATCAATTTGTTTAGGTATTGTGTTTTGAAATATTAATATTTTAAAAGATCATTTACTTGTTGCTGCAATATTTTCTCTCCTCTAGTTATTTTTAACTGTGAAACTAAGTAATTTAAGTTGCTGACTGCTTAAATTGAAAGTCATAAGAATGTTAGGGTTATCCTCAATACAGATAAAAAGTTGATTCAGAGAATGATTTTTATCTTGCTCCCTGAAATTAGTGGTGGCAGGTTTGTAAGAATTCCTTCATCAAGGACCAGAAGAAGAAGAAACTCCTGGAACTTAACAAGCCCCAAGATCCACTAATAGGATGTTACTGTTACTTCAGATACAGGTTTCTGTATTCCTGGATTCCTTAATATGAAATATTCTTTTGTGTTTTTCATAAACCAAAGTAATTCAAACTGTATAAATGCTTTAGCAATATAATACAAATAGTCCAGTGAATATTGAATGCAACTGGATTCTGAACGTTACCAAGTGGAAATACAGATTATAGTTCCTACCATAAGGTCTAAGGAGGACTATTAACAGAAGTATACTTTTTCTTTAAAAGGTTTGATTTCTATTTTTTTTTAATTTGTTCTTTGCTGATTCTGAAAACTGAAGAACATTTTCACAAGGTACTGAAATGATGGATGTAGTTTGCTGATACATTGGAGTTGTACCTCAAGGGGTTTTATTTTTCATACCCTTATTTTAAATTCTTGTATTATCACAGAATGGGTAAGGTTGGAAGGGACTGCACAGTGGGTCATCTGCTCTCTGCTCTCTGCTCAAGCAGGGTCATCCCAGAGCACATGGTACAGGCTTGTGTCCAGACAGTTTTTGAATATCTCCTGTAGGAAAGGCTCCGCAGCCTCTCCGGGCAACCTGTTCCAGTGCTTGGTTACCCGCACAGTAAAGAAATTCTTCCTCACATTCAGGTGGCACTTCCTGTGCAGCAGTTTCTGCCCATTGCTTCTTGTCCTATTGTTCAACACAGCTGAGAACAGCCTGGTACATCCTTTTGAACACTATCCGTTCAGGTACTTACAGACATTGATGAGGTCCCCTGACAGTCATCTCCTCTTGAGGCTGAACAGGCCTGGTTCACCCAGCTTCTCCTTGTAAAAGAAATGCTCCAGTCCCCTCATCATCTTTGTTGTCTTCCACTGCGCTCTTTACAGGGGCTCCATGTCTCTCTTGTCCTGAGGAGCCCAGAACTGGACACAGCACTCCAGGTGTGGCATCACCAGGGCTGAGCAGAGGGACAGGATCACCTCGCTTGACCTGCTGGCAATTCTCTTCCTAATGCACCCCAGGACAACATTACCCTTCCTGTCCACAAGGGCACACTGCTGACTCATGGATGGGTTGCTGTCCTCCAGGATCCCCACATCCTTCTCTGCAGTGCTGCTTTCCACCAGGTCAAAAATTATTTTTGTGGTATTCTGTGTTTTAACTGAGTGATAGACAGAAATACCTGTATACGTATAAACCTTCTCTCCTTTGTTCATGATTTTTGTTTCAGTTTTGGTTTTAGTATTTTTCTCAGTTTAGTGAAACTGATGTTAATGGACTTGCATTTTTTTGGAGATTATTGAGATAAATATATAGTCTAAAAAAGAAAAGAATGTATGCAGATAATAGCATATTTTATTTTTAAAATATTGACTTCATACTAAACTCTAAATTGTTTAAGCTAGCAATTTCACGAGCATTAGCTTAAAACTATCCTTCTTTTGTCTCACACGGAGTCCCACTAAATGATTGTGTGCTACCCTGTTATGTGTAACATTGTTAAAGTTTGCTTTGAATAAACTAGTTCAAAGTAGTTCTGGTCACTTAGATATGCTACTGTTTACTACTCCTCTGACAACGAATCCAACCTAAAGCCCTGCAATTTTCTGTACATGTCATCTCTGATTCAGAAGATCTCTGACACATTGCAAGAAAAAGAATGTCCTTTGTCATCCAGTTCAATGTTGGTGCTTTTCTGTATTTTGACATATTGCACAGATATTGAACTAGTGGTACTGATTTTCAGTTGTACTCTTAGCTTTCTTTCACTGACAAAGAGAAAAGCTTATCTACATTTCACAATACTGCTTCAAATACGGGAAAACAAAAGAAGGCAGAAATGCTTGTATTTTGCCTTTAGAGAGCTTCCTCTGGTATATTTCAGGTTGCATGTGGTGACCTATTTCAAGGCTGTTTTTTTCCTGGGGACTGCTGTAAGCAGGTCTGTATTTGTAGCTTTGAGACAGAATTTCTAAGTCTCTGCATTTATAAGAAAAGCAGGTATGTCCATGCAAATTACAAATCTAAATCATGCCTTTATCAGTTTTCTTTGAAGTACTTAAAGAAAGCCCCATAATAAAACTTGCTGAATTTGTCTTCTTTCTTCAATTGGCAGATCCACAATAAAAATCTGATTTCATGTAATGCTTTGAGCATTCCTTTAAAAGTAGTTGTCATGCCTTATGACATGAGACGTCATCTTGGACAGTATTCTATCTCCAACACATTTCTTTCACTACTAACCTTGATTATAGCCAGCTGCTTAAGGCTTTGCTTGAATAAAAATGGGATATATTGCATACATGAGTAATTGTAGACTTGAGCAAGACTTCAAAAGGTGTCTTGTGGGAGGAAGCACAAAGATAAAATGACATCAAAGAGCAATTGTATGAATGATGGCTGACAGCAAATTTCATTGAAGTTGTTGCTGTCCCCAGTTGCTTGTTGCTGTGGGAAGTTAGCTTTTCAATTATATAAATGAGGAGCTGCTTTGGTTTTCTTTCTGTCTTCTGACTGTCTTGGATGGTTGTGAAGTCAGTTAATACAGAGTTATGAAACAACCCGTACAAAAGTGTCTTTGAGTAGTGTAATTTTACATATTGTAGAACTTCTAAGAGAACTAATAAAGCTTAGCCCATCAGATAGTACAGAAAACAGTCATACAAAAGCTGAAAAGTTGATCCGGGCTCTGTTCCAGCAGGCGTAACAAGGCAGTGCTCATCCGAGGGTTTACAATGGGCACTATCAAGCTCTCTCTGAGACGACTGAACCACTGAGGTACTTCAGAAAAAATCTTAGTAACTATAAGGAAAAGTCATCTCCTTTGTTTCACCTCTATGTTACAATAGTATGATTAAAGTCTTGCTTTATAACTTTTTAGAAAATTAAGTTGTATATGTACTGCATTCCCTTTCTCATGCAAGGCAATAGCTTGAACAATACATTAAAAAAAAAAAAAAAAAGAGGAGGAAGGAGAGATCTTTAATACTGTAGGTTTTAATTTATTTATCTAGATGAAGTCTGGTGAAAGTTTTCTGCTAGGCAGCCTCTTTGTAAGTTAAATTACCTGATAAAATCATTATATGTCAATTAGTTGGGTTAATCTTTCAGACTATTCTAGATACAGACATGGAAGACGTTGCTTATTGATTGTTTTTAGGAAATGTCTCAGTGAAAACATTCAGCTTCTCAAAGTCATGAAGCAAACTGTGCAAGGTTAAACTGGTAAACAGAAACACATTATCTGCAGAATTGTAAAATAAATGTCCTGTGTTCTTAATATTTCATTGTTTGGATTTTTTTATGAGAAGCTTGCTGCAGAGATCTGGATTGTTCCCTTCCTTTTGTACAGCTCCTCATGTACAGATTTTTGAATGATATTGCTGTATTCCTCTGTTCATGGAACGTCTTTGGCAGCAATATGAGCAATGCAGCTGCAAATGAAGTCAACAGAAACTTTGTCAAGGAGATGTCTACTTTGATAATAGTCAATTATGATGCTGGTATTAAAAAGCATACTAGTCTCAGTTTGGGCACCCGAAATGGACTATATCTACTTTTTCTGTCTTAATGATACAATTTAATGATTTTTAATGGTATTTAATGATTCACCGTACAGAAATATCAATAAATGAAGCACTTTATTAAACTAGACTTTACAGATATTATACAAAGCTATATATCCTACAATAAACAATTATAATTATATAATGAAATTAAATGAGTGCTGACACTTCTAAAACTAGTTATGTGCAAGTACAGTGGAAAACAGAACATTGTAACAGATGGGAATTGCATAGCATGCCAAGTTAACCTAAACTTAATTCTGATACTTCCTAAGTGATGACTAAATCTAGAGAATGCAATCTGAGCACGTATCTAATCAGAAAAATCTATATAATTTTCTTGGACTGGTGCACTTTGTTCCCCACAAGTTTACACTCTAAAAAATTGTAGGTTATATTAGTTTCTCTATTTTTTGTTTACCCATTCTAAGATAAAAGACCATTATGCAGGACTTCAATTGCTCATATTATTTCCCATATAGCAAATGTGTTAAAGTCCCCATAAGAAGGACTTGTACACATAGTGACACAAATTTCTGTTTTATTTGAAAAACTCATTATTTCTCTGAAAACTTTTGGATGTTAAAACATTTTTCAGATGTATGTTTCTTCTAATTTCCTGAAGATTTTTGCAATTTCATTCAAGGAATTACTTTTGTAAGTATAGGAGACTGCATTTTATTACAAACATGCTTATTTATTATAGCTATATTATATTTAAACAAGATTAACATAAAATTGCAATTCATAACATATTTCCTCTTTGACCAGACAATGCTGTGTTTTGATAAATGCCAGACACTCTTGGTAGCTTAGTACAGCTACAAACAAAAGAAGGAATGGAATTGCTGGCCAACTAAATACTGAACATAAAGAGCCAAAGTAGAATAATTCAGGACTTTTAAATAAATGAGTCATTTAGAATTGTGATATCTGATTTTCTTAACAAATATTCTAATGAGAGGAAAAAGTGGCTCAATATTAATCCTTTCTCGTGACAGAAAGTAAGAAATGGAGAAAGGGTATTAAATTAATCTTATTATAGTTTTAATACTAGTCTTTCCATTCTTATTACCTGATGTTCTCATCCATCTAAATTTATGGAGACTTTGTTCATGTCTATTTAGGTTGTATCAAGAATGGACTTAGTATTTCTAGTGTGTTCATACCTCCATTTTTCCTCTTAGTAAGGCCCATTACTCTGAGTTTAAAATAAGCTAACCTTCAGATATACAACTACTGTATAACACTTTATTCCCCATTGTTCATAAGTCTCTTTACCCTTAAATTTAGAAAATAATAGATTGCAGCAGGAAAAAATTCTCAGCAAAGCTTGCATCTGTCCTCCCAGATCATTTCCCAGGAAGGGGGTACCACTCCTCACAAAATGGTGGGTGTTGCAATTCTCAAAGTAGAAACAAGTTGTATCTGCTTCTACAGCTTTTTGGCTTATTTAATGGCACCAAATGTAGCCACAGATGTATGAGTTTCTTGGATTAAATTAATATACTATTCTTTGAACCACCCTGACACTTTCAAGAATCTGACAGATTCAACAGAAAGAAAAAATCTAGAAAAAGACAGTCAGTCACTGGTCCCCAGGTGTCACATTTCTGATCATATCACATATTAACCACAGATATTAAAATATGTGGAATAGACTATTACCAAGAGCACTTTTCTGTAGTGGATTTTTAAACTATCTTCAGTACAACATTGAATAGCTTTACGACTCTCCTGAACTCTCTGCTGCTTCCCTAGAGGAACAAGTTTCTTCATGTGTCTCTCTACCTGTCAAAACTCTTGGGCCATTTCTGCCAAATCACAAAGAAGTATAGCAGTCTTTAAATGTTGAACTTATGTAAAAATTGAAGTTTCACTGACAGTTGCAGCCAGGGAGGTAGAAGAAATAATTTATTACTGGTAAAGCAGTGGCATGGTGGAACTGAAGTATGTGTCTGTAGAAAAAAGACATTGGTAATCCCAGAGCTCACAGAATTACAATTTCTGTACATCTGGAAAGAGGATGCTAAGGTTATGTGTTTACTATCTCCAACAGAGCCCTGACATAACTTCAAAGTTGCTGTTTTAAAGAATTGTTTCAATAAGGACTTCTCCTATAATGGTATTAGTTGGGAATATTCCCTCATTTTTACCTCTCAAAAAAGACAAAGGCCTTTGAAGTTGCTATATCTTGAAAATTATCTCCTATTCAGGGATCTTGTCATTCATAAAGCAGCTTAACTGCTCTTAAGTCTTCTACCTGCTGATGTACTTCAAAAAATATATTCTTATACCACTAAGTTTTTCTATAAGTGTATTAAAAAGCAGCCTTTCTCCTCTACAGCAGGGGAGGATAACACAGTTGATGAAGCCAGATCCATGTTGTTTTGAAGGGCTCTTGGGAACATTTGTCTGTCACCCTGGAGCTATGACAGTGATACTGCTAAAATTTCCAAATGTGTCCTACAGTGCATGAGGAATATCTGCATTTCTCTACCCTTTGATGAGTAGTCATTTATTGGACTTCTCTGTTGAGTGTAAAGACAGTTGTCTTGGGAACTATCAAGCATTAAGTCCAACATGTTTATTTCTAGAAACTGCATGATCTGCTCCATCAATCTAGTTATACTTGCTTTCCCTACAAGTAGTTTATAACTGGTTTAAATAGGACAACCCAAACTGACCTGCCTCAATGGTTTCTCTAACAGCTTGAAATTACACCTATGCTTCTTTTAGAATTTCCAGATCCACTTTGTGAGGAGTAGGGAAATGGTTTTTGTTTAGATTGACTGTAAAGGATGCAAGTGGGATCTGTTCCATGTTGTCTCACACAATTTCATAGGCATTTACCTAATCTTTTAGTAGGGTCAGTTTCAGTGAATGTATAAATTTGCATGCCACTAATATTAAAAAAATCTACAAGAAAGCCCTCAGTAAGTAATTTTGGCATTGCTGTCCAAATAATTTTTAGTTCTCGTGTTGTTTTGTCATCATGTTGTTGGGTTTTTTGGTTTTGGTTTTTCGTTGTTGTTGTTTTACAACACTGTAATGTTGTTTTACAACAATGTGTGTTTTACAACAATGTGTGTTTTACTGAAGAGCAATAAATCTAATCCAGATGTGTCATTCCTCTCTGCACGATGGAGAAATACCTTGTGGGTAGGTTTGCTTTCATTTTTAAAAAGTTGACACTTCCAAAAATATTTGCTTAGGGCAATCAAAGAACTTATTAAAAGTGAGTGACAAAGCAGTAAGTTGTGGCGTCACGTCTCGCTCAGCCCTGCCTCGGGATAGCTCGATGGAACCTCGGGGCTGGGAGCGCCGCTTATTCAGAGGGTTTGAGCGATCCGATCGCAGCCAGGATCGAGCCCTCGCACTGGAACCAGTGGCCCAGAATGTGGGCTCGCCAGAACCTCTCACGCAGCAAGCAGGTATCCCAATGGTGCTGCCCCAGGCTAGGCAGCCTGACCTCAGTAGGTGCAGATAGTAGCTCGCTGAGCGCACGGCGATCTGGAGCACGAAGAAAAGGAGAGGGAGATTTCTGGCGGGGGTGTAGATGGTTTATTACAGTCCAAGGGAGACCAGAAATCCTCCGAATCACGCACCAAACAAGAACTTTTAAGGCACAAGAAACAGGGCGTGGAAAACACATCCAATAACGCGGGGCTTACAGGGTGGGACACAGCAATAACAACCAATTATTAAAGATTACCTAATAACTGACCAATAAACTGTCGAACTGCGAAGAAGTCTCTGGAAAGGGAGGCTGGGTTTGTGCTTCTCTCCACCCCAGGAGATGTCTAAGGGGTGTTTTTTAGACCTCCAACTCCTCTTCTTGAGCATCCTCGGATCCCGTGTCACTCAACCACTGTATAGCCAGTGCCTGAGCAACAGGCGGGGTCCGAGCCCCCCTGAGGGAAGGCACCACCATAGTAAGTTTTTGCTTTCAACCCTTCTAAATAAGAGAGCCTGGGAGGTAAAGAAGGTGAAGTCCTTCATGCATGCATACTTTTTACAATAATACCAATACTATAATATTCCAGTCCCTTCCGCTTCATTGTGTCATGGTGGCATGCCAAATCATAAATCTTGGAAAGATTAGTTTTCTTCTTGAAATTGAATCACTCAGAGTTCTTGAGTATAGGAATACATAGACTGAATGCAAGTTTAATTAATGACTCATGGCATTTTTAAACTTTTTAGTTTGCCTGCGGCCTGGTATTCAGGATGAGCTCCACTTACCAGCCTGCTGCCAGCAGGCCTATCTAGAAATACAATGGAATACTGAAAAAATGAGGTAAAAAACTTCATGGATTCTTTATTGTAAGTAATTTATTTGGAAAAATAACATTTTTTCTCAAAAACATTTGTTTTCTTTGCAATGATGTTAGACTATTCAGTCATGTAGATGGTCATATTGACTCCATAAGTTTGAGCCAGTGCACAGAACTAAATAATTTTTTCATTTCTGAATTAATTAATTGACAATAGTAATTAACAGAAAACACATTTTGATATTCTAGTGTTTAATATTACTTTATAGCCTGACTAAGATATTTTAAATGTATGGCATTGGAAACCTGTCTAGAAACATAAATGGATTGGACAGACAGGACCAGGGTCATAGTAAGGCTAAATATTTCTCTGTATAGCAAAGCTGTAAAAGAAATCTAGTGGAAGAACATGAGTGGAAGGATGCAGAGACTTAAACTAAGGACGAAGAAGGAAAATGAGGAAATGTTATGGTTAAAAAGGAAGTGGAAAAGAGACTGCCACACTCTTGTGTTTCAGAATTTTTTACTGTATCTTAACTGACATTTTTAAAGGTGAATGTGGGCTATATACAGTGTACAAAGATCAAAAATGTGCAGAAGATGGATTGTTTTTACTTTTCTTCCTCTGTAGCAGGAGTATCTGTTGACATATGTTCTGCCTGTTGTGGTTGCCATCAAAACCCCATAGTTTTAAAAAATCATGGAATCACACTGTCATAGCCTGGTGTTTTAATACTTGCCAGTTAACTTGAATAGAGTTTCAATTCTAACTGCAGTAGTAAAGGGCATTAACTTGAAGTACTTTGCTTTGCAGAATGTTAATTTTCATGGAGCAGTTGCTGAGCAAGGATTTAGGTTATGCTTTTATTGGCAGAGATGTAAGGACGTCGTGTTCAATATTGACCACTGAAAGCTCTGAAAAACTACAAACATGGATATTTTAGGTTTTAAGGGGTCTACAACAGAAGTTCTTAGCCCAGAGTTAAATATTATTTATTCAGTATCTGTCTGGAGACTGCACATTACAAACTGGTGTTATATTACAGTTTCAAGAACAGTTGGAAAGCCACTGTGCCATCATGAGGTAGTATTAAGGCCTCTGTGTAGGCATAATTTTTTGAGGGAAGGGAAATACATCTGATAAATCTTGATTATCTTTAAACTTATGTTTGCAAAACATGGCTTCACAGTGTAAATGAACTCTAGGCTTATCCAAAAAGTGGTGTTTATAGTCAGACAATTTTAAGAGGTTTGATATAGTTAGATGTATGCACAACAGAACAACATTTGCTATTGGAGGATAGATCTGATGCAGATTGCTATCAGGAATTCATGGTCTTTTTGTTGTCCATAATTGTATTTGGTTTAGACACTCATACCTTAATTTCTACTGACATTTGTGTGATTCAAATTTCCTCAAAAGAAAGAAAGCACAAGTGCCAATGGATGTCAAATGCAAATGTGTCTCAGAAATAATTTTTTTTTTTCCTAAGGGGTTTAAGTTTTAAAGGAATTAAATAGGCTATACTGAAGTAAATTTTGAGCAATCAGATCTGTCAGATCCATTATTGTGCTGTCCCTGGTGATGCTGACATCTGTGGTTCTGCCACTTAATTTATACAGTGTTAGGTGAACATTATTAATGCTGTGTGCTAGTCACACAAAAGTAATTCTGTTACAGAAAGATCTTAATGTTGGAGTGATCTACTTATGACTAGTGTTAGATTTTGCTAGAGCTGGATTGATCTAACTCTTCTGAGAGAACCAAAAAGCGCTTCCTGAAGCGAAGAATGAGGGTGAAAAATTACTATGAACAACAGCTAACAAAACAAAACCAACTAAACCAACAAAAAACCCAAATAAATAAACAGGAAAATCCACCATTAAGGAATATAATGGTTAAAAGTGTAAGGAAGAGTGCCAATGGAAAATACAGAGTGAAACACTCCTGACAGCATGCGTTTCTGCCCATGAGTAGCCAAGGAAAAAAACAAACTCAAGAAACATTTTTTTCCAAAGACATGACAAGCCAAGTAATAGTAAATAATCCTTCCTCCCACCCCCACCTCACCTCCGTCCCACAGTGTTCTGAACAGTTCTGGACAGGGTCAGGATGCATCTGGCAAGGGTATTCTGTGACTGTGATAAGGCACTGAGAGAGGAGTAAAATCAGGGTTATATGTACACACACACAGACAATACTGAATATATGGAATTTTTCCATATCACAGAGGTTTCCTTCACCAAGAAATGAACACCAACTTTGAAAGGATTGGACCCAAGTAGTGACAATGTCCAGACTGAGTCTGTCCTGGAGTATGTGGCTGTGCACACTGATAGTCCCATCTGTGTGAGTGGGGTCTCAGTGCATGGCTTCCAGCACTCATTGGTGGCATTGATTCACTCAGCTGACTTTGTCTCAGCTTGGACTTCAGCTGCCAAACTTTCTCTGAGGGAGCAGCAATGGGCTTAGGTCAGACTGTAGGCATAATGTGGAGAATGTCTTCTTGTGAAGGAAAGAAGTGCTGGTCCTGCATGTTGCATCTGACACTTTAGAAAAGGGCCTGACTCATATTGTACATAATTCTAAATTTGGAAGTTTAAATTTGGAGTTTAAATTTGGAAGTGGGATGAGTCATGTACCAGTGATGATGTGACCACTGCTCCTTTTCCACGGAAAGTAGCACCAACAGAAAATGCACTGGCTATTCCCACTTAAATAATCACCTGGTAAAGTAATAGCCAGTGTAAAACTACATGAATAAATACAATTTAAATAATGTCTCCAGACTCATTTTCTCAGCAAGGAACCACATACTAGTAGTTTCATGGAATCTTGCCATCAGAACCATATGTAGAAGAGAAAAAGGCTTTGCAGTCCTGTGAGAAAGAGCTGATGGGTAAGAGTAGCTCGGAGAAGATGAGATGGAGTACAGATGACCAGATTTTGCGGCTCATCTGTACTCCTTGGTGTCTCACAGAGACACAAGGTGAGCAAAAACATCCTTGCTAAGATCCCCTTGTGCATTGGTGCTGGACAGCAACCTTGGCTGCTGGAACAAATCCTGTCTCACAGACCATGGCTTGGAATTGTTTCATTTTTTTACCATCTGCCTATTTCACATCATCTCTTCCCTACTACAGCATTGTGGATACTGAAAGAGCACAAAAGGATTTTAGAGGATACCTATTTGCCTCTTGCCTTTATTATCTGGTCATAGTGCCATTGCTTAAAAATTCTTTTTGAAGTTGCCAGTAACATCTGCTTCCTCCTACTGCTTTCTGCAGCAATACTTTCCAGAATTTCACTACTTACTGTGTAAAGAAACACTTTCTTATGTATTTTAGGTTAATTTCTTCATGCTTCATAGCTTTCTAAAAATATACTGGCTTTTACAAAACAAACTATGAAACAATGAGTTTTAAAGTCATCTAACTGTTTGGAAAACTTGAAAGAGATTAAGTGGCTCATGGTGCTATAAACCAAACTGTTAGTTACAATTGTTATAGTTTCCATAAATAGTATTTGGTTTACAAATCAGCATTCTGATTTGCTGTCAGGGTTCTACAAAAACCAGCTTTACCATTTCCAATTTGTTCTTTTTTGTAAGAAATCTAATATAATATGACAAAGTCATTTTTGAGAGATAAGTTAATAAATCCTGGCATATATGTTAGAAGCTGTCCATGGCTGTTTTACCCTGGCACAGTACAGCCATAGCCTTTGTCCCAGTGAAGTGATGGTTCCATACTTGAGGTAATTGGTTCAAAATTACTGTAATGCATACAGGAAATATGTAATATGTTCATACAACAAATTGTGCTTTACTATACAGACAGAATTCAAGGTGTCCAGGATGTAAAAATATGCTACATTATAAGAGCTTGTTTTTTTACATGTCTGAAAGATGAACTTTGTTTTTACCTTTTATGCTAGAGCAAACCTACAGCCAATCTTAACAAATAAGGGTTGGATAAATTATTTCCAACACATGAATCAGTTTAAGGTAATACGGTACTTTATTTTAAAAAGAATCTTTACAAGCATCATTCATAGGCTTGACCCCTCACACACTCTATTGACTTAATATCTGAGCCAAAACATCCTTATCAGTACAATGGTCAAAATGTTAATTTACATTATTGTATTTTAGTGTGTACTAATTAATTTGGTGATGTAATTACATGTGGAAGGAATTATACTGACTTACAGATAGCACTAACTACTACAAAGAACAGTTCAGTTGCCCCATATAGAAACCACTGATTTTTTCCCCCCTCTATGACCAGAAAGCCACAGTTGAAAAGAAATAGCAAGCTATTCTTCTTAAATATTTTTCTGCAAACTCCAGCAGTATGAGCTTGTGTGGTTTGCCATGTTAGGCTCTTAAGCAATTTGGTTTGTTCAGGGGTTTTTTGTGCATTTTTTTGGTTTGATTTAGGTGGGTTTGTTCCCAAAAAAACCCCAACATGGCTGAATATTTGTGTGGTCAAATCATTAGGAGGATGTGCATTATCGTTAGTGGAGAAAAGAGTCCAGTTAAATTCTTAATCCAAAGTTTTGGTACACTTCTAGAAGAACAAAGTGGAAAAGAGCAAGAAGCAGTGAAAAAAAATACTAGCCTTTACAGAATATCATGGCAAGCAAATTTTAAATTCAATAGAGGTTATGCTAACCTTTTATAGCGAATAACAAGTGCCTGTTAAAGAAACATGAAAGTTAACTAACCACAGAGAAGCAGAAACAGACCATTAAAGAACTCCACAGAGCAAATAATGGAAGGGAAATTCTAAATCACTGCAGGTGAACTATTGATATTCCTGTAATGGAGTGAAAATATTGATGGACAGAAGCTCTAAGACTCAATTCAAATTACACTTTCATGAATTTAGGAGCTGTTTAACATAGAGTAAGTAATCTGTTGTCTGTCAGACCTGGTCATGTCATATACACAAATGAAATAAAACTATCTAATTACTTTCTAAAGTGTTTCAAAACTTTCTGTAAAAATAACCATGAGTAATTAATATTGGAGACGGTTTAACTACCTTAGAGATAAAATATTTACCCCTATACTGACACATGATACTGGAATGCTTTAACAGAAATTAGCTGCTTGCAGCAAGCACTAAGTGCAAATAGTTCATTTAGATATCACACATCCTCCCAGTCAGCTGTTAAGGCAAGCAAAAGTCATTAAGTTTTTGGAGTCTTTTACAGCTGATGAATTCTTTTTTATCTTTTACAATGTTGGAATTGAGAGATTATATTAAAATAAACTACACCTCAAGGAAAAGAAATGTATAGAGATAAAATAGAGAAGACACAAATGTTAAAATAAGGATACAGTTTTGTACTGACATTTTAAGAAATCAATTTTGCTGTTCCATGCCAGTTCCTCAAAATATGACATAAATCTGAACAGTTCCAATAACTAGCTCTACTGCTATTATGTGAACATCACCCTTGGACTATTTTAAAATCATAGATGACCATGATTTCCTGACCTGCTGCGTTCAGATCTAGTACTTTTTGGTTAGTAAAGGGTCTTCACAAGGAATTATAATCTCCAAACATCTTTTAAAAGAAATTTTATCAAGACATTATGCTATGCCTGTTGTGCTGTTCATGTGGATTTAGCCAAGCTTTGGTTAAAAAAAGATTGGGAGCTTGGTATGCCTTTAAATGTCCCCAAAGAAAACCCAAATAAAGCAAAACAGGGCTACTACATGGTGGTAATCTCAAAGTTGCCACAGTTATTACTTTCATTCCTATAAAGGTTCTTTAGCTGAAAACTTGTTTGAGAGGGAAAGAAGACATAAACAACCCAAGGAGAAGGGTGTGAAAAGATGATTTAAAGTATCCTGCTCATCTGCTATTTTATAGCCCATGGCAGTACCAGATCCACTATTTCCCACTGAGAACCTCCACTCCTGACCAGCTGCCAGTTTGACTTTCAGATGTTAACCACCTGTTGCCCTGAGTTTTGCAGTTCTGGATGTTATCATTCTTTTGTAACTGGTTCTCAGACATTCTCTGTAAACATAGCCATGTTATTGTAATGGTATCTTGTTACTTACATTCCTTTCTCCTGGGCACAGAAGTTTCATGGACATTTCCTTTGACCAGTGTGATTGAGGGGAGGCTCTTTGTCTCCTCCAATCCACAGTGGTTTACAAGACACATATAAAATAAAGATGGGCAGGGGTCTGCCCGCAGTTTGTTCCTTGCTCTCAACAGGTGTCTGTCTCCTTCTTTTGTGTCATTACTGCGACAACCACCAGCCCCTGAGCTTGACAATTCAGCCAGATACCCACCCATATATGGTCCATCTGTCCAAATATTATCAGGTTATCTGTGAGAAGGATGTCATGGGAGACTGTGTCAAAAGCCTTGCTAAAATCAAGGCAAATTACATCCTCTGTATTGAGCAAATAATTTCTTCATAGGCAGCACCGAGAATGGTCAAATAGGACTTGCCCTTGATAAATTGACATTGACTTTTTCCACTGACTTTCTTGTCCTTCGCATGCTTCCACAAGTGCTGGTTCTTTGTTTTGTAGTTCAGGGCATAATTTGCTTTCTCAGATGTTGAGTTCTTGGGTTTTTGTATTATGCTGGTATTTCTTTTGGCACACATGACAGTGATTAATAAGATTATTGCTGAACTCTCTAACTTCACAACAAAATAAATTCACAGTTAAAAATTAATAGATTAATGATTTTAAATGTAGTAAAATATATTAACTGTTTTATTAGAATTGTATTTAGTAAACTAATATTTTACATCCTTATTGATAAATATGAAGATAAGTCTTGGCCATTTTTCTTTTGAAAACTATAAGAAAAATTGTTATAAAGAGAATCTATTTACTATAACGTACTTCCAGATATTTACAGCAAGTCAGATTTCAAGGAAAAATTGAGAGCTCTTTGTGAGAATTTTGCATTTCTAGTTCTTAATCAGTATCTAAAATTTTCCTTTATCCTTAGTTGCCTTCTTGAGATGTGGCTTTAAATAGTTTCAGTATAGGATGTATTTTCATGATCCCTTAAAGTCTTTGTACTTGCTTATGGGCAGGGAAAGCTGAATGTCACTGCTCTGTTAAATGCAAGGTTGAGTGATGGTACTTTACGGTCAGTGGCTCTTTTGAGCCAGCAGGATCAATAAACTGGTGAGATATATATTTCCAAGGCATAGAAACAGGAAAATAAAATAAAGAATGGAATTGCTATTAAAATTATGGAAGCATCATTCCCCTCCACGGCAAGTCAAAATGCTGACACTAACAATTTATTTCATCTCACTGTGCCTGGGGGCCCTTTACTATCCTCTTTTATAGCTCTAGAAACTTTTACAAACCTTTACAGAACCAAGTTTTTAAATTTGTGCATATAAGTTTTGAATTTTAAATATATGGCTTGGCAGGAGAGAGCTTATAAAATTCTCTGTTTTCTTTTGTTTTTGCTGGTTTTGTGCCAGTAAAACACTGATTTGGGTCACTTTCTATGTGTATAATTTTACATAAGTAAGACATGGTGAGGAGAAAGGAAGTAATAAACTCTTGAATTACAATTGTCAGCCTCTATCTAAAAGTGCATTTAACTTTTACCTATCTCACCAGGGTGTAGTCAGTGTTCTGGCAACAGCTGCAGAACACACATGCTCATATACCCTGTCTAGGTGTTTCTCTTGCTGGTGACCACCCTTTTTTTCTATATGGGATTAACATATATAATGCATTGAATATTTTTCAACTTGTTCATGTTTAAAAATCAAATACCTTCTTTAGAGCTTCCAAATAAATAAATTTAAAAACCTGAAGATTATCTTGATTATGCAAATTTCTAGTGTTCTGCTGGAATAGTACTACACTGGAGCTCGGATGTTTTTGTGTTAGGTGCCCCAAATTTCATAAGCACAGAATCATAGAACCATTTAAGTTGGAAAAGATGTTTAAGATCATTGAGTCCAATTGTTAACCCAGCACCGCCAATTCTGCCACTGAACCATGTCTCCAAGTGTCACATCTACACATCTTTTAAATATCTCCAGGAATGGTGACTCCACCACTTCCCTGGACAGCCTACTCCAATGCTTGACAAATCATTCTGTGAAGCTTTTTTTCCTAATATCCAATCTAAACCTTCCCTGGCACAACTTGAGGCCATTATTTCTTTTTGTATCACTTGTTACTTGAGAAAAGAGATTGACACCTACCAAGTTACAACCTCCTTTCAGGTAGTTGTAGAAAGTGATAAAGTCACCTCTGAGCCTCTTTTTCTCCAGGCTAAACAGCCCCAGCTGCTTCTCATAAGACTTGAGCTCCAGACCCTTTATCAGGTTTGTTGTTCTTCTAATAAAAACTACTATAATTTAGTTTTCACCATTTAATTAAAATGGTAAAAGTATTTCTCTCAGTATCTAAGCCTTTCATTTAAAATACTCTAATACTGCTGCATAAAAAAGTAGGTTTTTTGTTAATAGGCCAAATTAATTGAAACAAAACTGAATGAATGTCTTTCATTTTGAAAGATGAAAATTATATTAGCTTATAAAATAATTAAAGACCAGTAAATTCAGAAATTTTGCCTGTATTAGCATTTTCTAAACTGACCTAAAATGGGCACAAAAATACCACAATAATGTTATTTTCTGGAGAGTCAGAAGTAAAAGGGTCACAGTTGATCAGGAAATACCTCAGATAAGTTACCTGATTTTAGAGACGAGAAGTCCCTCATGATTGATAATAAAATTCTAAATGCATTTTTGTTCAAGACTCTGAGGATCTTTTACAACAGCCATCTTGAATATTTGCATCCTGATGCTCAGTTGTGATTTAATGTGATGCTGTGCTTTATTGTGAATGATGGAAACAGCAGGCTTGATTCTTTCAGGAGATGACAAAGTTTACAGTTTAAATGTTAATTCTTGTAGGTATTCTTCTCTGTGTGGCAAGTCTCATGTTGATTCCCATTAATCCATAGCTTGCAGAAGCATAACAAAGTTGAAAAGTGCCTTCAAGATCTTTTAATATATAAGGTATTCTGTCTAACAGCTTTTTGAGTACCGTCTGAGTGAAAAAATCTATCAATACTTCAGCACATTTGAAGTGTTTCAAACTTAAGACTGTGTACTTGAAGGATATATGATTTTGTAGCATGTTTTTATCATGAAGATAAGAACATTGCTGCCGGACTAAATAAAGCCAACAAAGGAGGAGATAATTTCCAGTGAGTGACTGTTATCTTTGATGTGGCATGAAGCAACTCTGTTCTGGGAAATAAAGCAACATACGTGGAAGAGCTAAAGGACAAAGGGATTATCTCTTAAACTGACCCAAGGGATACAAGCAAGAAAATTGCCAGCTAAACAGAAGTCCATGAATATACATCACAGTCGTGCTGAGCTGAACCATGTCCCCAGTCCTTCTGCCCACATACTCAAACAAGACAAGTGAGCAGGAGGGCAGGAAATGGCAGAGTAATTTATCCTTTGCTGTGCCTCTGAACACTGCACCAGACAGAATCCCCTCTTTACTCTTAAAGTGATCTAAAAAAATTTGAGACGTTAGGCTGTCTTCCTTGGATAGAATATTAAAAAACAGAACAGAAAAGGAACACCCACTGTGGGTGGCTACAGTGTCCTAGTTCAAAGTTTGTCTCTACATTAATGACATTTTTGCTCCACCTACTGGTAAGAAGGTTTGGAGCCTTGTGAATTGCCAGCAGGCACTTGCACCTCCTTCTGCAACTAGTCCTCTTGTTCAGAGTAGAAGATTAAATTTCATTGTGCAGACAAAAGAGAGAAAAAAGTATTGTTACCTCTTTCTAAAATTTGTAAGAGAGAAATTTTAATAAACATCATGACTCAAAATGCAAAAACAGAGAAGTGTTCCCTGTGGTGAAGATGGCTGGCACTCACAATTTTGGAGGACAAAACAAAGAACAAAGAAACCTGCCCAAAAATAACCAATCTCACCCTCCAAAACATTCCACAACTTTATACCTTAATATTGTAAATGTTTATTGGTTTATTGTCTAAAATCCATCTTGCTATGGCAAAGCATGAAAGTGTCCTTATGTCATCTTCCTATCTTGCCTTATTGGCATAAAGGAGCTGACAGTCATTCTGAAATGCTGGACTGATAGCAGTGAGCATGTCTCAGTTGTGATTGCTCATTTTGCCACATTTCTTGATTACTGGGTGATGTCAAGGAAAATAGGACCTCTGAGTTTATTTGCACAGCTGTTGTGATTAGTTATGTTTGGTTTTAAGCCAGGAGGTTCTCAAAGGTTTACTCTGCTGTTTCTGAAGTTGTCAGCTCACTGACTCTGTCTTTTTAGAATGAAATCCAAACACTGATTTTTTGGATGTATTGTTTCATTCTTGTTCACTGGACTGAAGTCGATTAACATGTTTCTTAGAGAATTACTGATTCAACAGCTGTAGATTTCTCTTCTATATGCAAGCTGAGGTCTTTATGAGGACACTGTGCAATAATATAACAGCAAATCTTTAACAAGGCTTATGTGGTAAAGTTCTTATCACTATATAAATCAGATTGTAGTTTTTTGGATGGGAAAAAATCACAGGCCCACAGGTAACTGAAGTTTCATTGACATTCTGTAGGTACTTCTGGTTGCAGTAGGTAAATTGCTTATTCTGTTCAGATCAGTGTATCTAAATTAATATTAAACCAGATCCTGCTAATCATGCATGAAATCACAGGACACGTAAGATTGGTAGGGATATTTGGCGATTACCTAGACCAATACTGAAGTAGGATTATCTAGAGCAGGTTGCTCAGGGCTGTGTCCAATTGGGTTTTGAATATCACCAAAGATGGAGACTTCATGGCCTCTCTGAGCAACCTTTTGCAGTGTGTCATCCCTCTCACCATACAGAAGCTTTTTACAGAAACAAATTTGAGCCACAACCAGTTATGTTGGTACTTCATCATAGGGATATCATAGTGAGGTATAAAGAGAACTACTTGTGTATCCTCTGCAAGACTGAATCACTGTGACTCAAACCATGAAAAGAATTGGGCTGTTTAGCATAGGGCTGGAGATGGAAGTCATATCCATGAGTCTGCAAACACAATCAGAAAACACCATTATACTTTTGTCCCACTCTAATTCAGTGAAGAAACTTTCCCTACACTCACACCCCTCGCTGTAGCTGCCTGTCTCTTTGATTCTGTAGGCTTCCTCAGCCGTGTTTCTGAATCTGTCCACAGTTCCACAAGTGTAACAGCAGAGTTTCTAAACTATTCAGAGGCTAAACAAAGAATTAGCCAGATTATTGTCCTCTATATATCATGCAGAAGGAAAGGATAAGTACTATTCAACAATTTTAACAGGAAGAGATATCTGCTCTTACAGTCACCAATGCTCTGGAAATGACTTACAGTCTAAAAATGTGTAAATTCCAGAAAACATATGGAACTCAGATGCTGCTGAAAAAAAATCCTATAGCTGTTTTTAGGCATTAAACTTCTAGTCATTAAATTCCTATCAAATACTTTTAGGGATTGGAGAACATATTGAGAGTAGCCCTGGAGAGAAAGACTTGGAAGTGTTTATGGATGAAAAGCTCAACGTGACTCAGTAATGTACACTCTCAGCCTGGAAAGCCAACCAGGGCTGTGTCCTGGGCTGCATCCAAAGCAGCGTGGCCAGCAGGGCCAGGGAGGGGCCTGCTCCCCTCTGGTGAGACCCCACCTGGAGTGCTGCATGCACCTCTGGGGGCCCCAACACATGAAGGACATAGACCTGTTGGAATAAGTCCGGAGGAGGGACACAAAGCTAATCAGGAGATGGAGCACCTCTCCTATGAAGATAGGCTGAGAGTTGAGCCTGTTCTATCTGGAAAAGAGAAGGTTCCAGGGGGACCTTATAGCACCTTTCAGTACACAAAGGGGAATTACAAGAAGGCTGCAGAGGGTGATAGGGCAAGGGGGAACGGTCTTGAGCTCAAGGAGGGTAGGTTTAGATGAGATGTAAGGAAGAACATTTTTTCCATGAGGTTGATGAAGCACTGGAACAGGTTTCCCAGAGATGTTTTGGACTCCCCATTTCTGGAGGTGTTCAAGACCAAGCTGGATGAGGCCCTGAGCAACCTGGTCTAGTGGAAAGTGTCCCTTCCCATGGCAGGTGGTTTGGAACTAGATGACCTTAAGGGTCCCTTTTAACCCAAACCATCCCCTATGATTTCTATGAGTTTCCATGATCTCTGTGATTCTACTAGTCTATGATTCTATGATTCTGTGAACTGACTACAAACTGACTAATACTGTCTGGTTTTGACTTCCTTTCTACAGTGTCCTTTAAGATATTAACTGCATATATCGAAAAACAAATGCTGTGTTATTTCAATAAAGATGGGCTCAAAGGAATATGCCAAATCTAAGGCAACTGGTGAATTTTTAGGGGTATTCATTAGAGATATTGACTTTTTATGTGTTAACTGACCATAGTAACAAGTAGCTATGTTACATCTGAATTTACTCTGACTTGGTGTTGCAGTATGAGACACTTTGTGTGGCTATGATAAAGCAGGAAATTCACATGTACAGATGTGTGCATACATGCACAAATGTATGCACACATATACACAACAGGAAAAAATCAGACTGCATTTTAAAGTTGCAATCTACTAATTCTAGTTGTATAATAGAAAGTAATTATTGAGGTGCAGAAATAAAATATGGTGAATGGCACAACAAGAGATGGCATTTTCTCTCTCAAAAAAGGGCAGCAAGACCGGCTGATGCTTAAGTAGTGACATTGATCAGGTGCAAATGAGTGACATAACACTGCAGAAATTTTTCTCTCATCATAGCCCATAGAGGCTATGATGATCATTTGTACATTTTCAGTGGTAGGCTCTAATTCCTCTAAGCTGATGAGGACCTCAAAGAGTAAGCACTAGTTACTTATGGTTCTGTTGTATACTTTCTGTTCTGGTGTGTGGCTTAATGCCAGCATTTCTGCTATACACATGTAGCACAAGAAAGGAAAAACAAAAAAGATTTTAACAAGGAGCAAAAAGTTTTGCTGGGGATGGACATAATTTTCCCTCTGTCCCTGATTATGTATTTTGTATTTTCACTGTGTAAGGATGTTTATGCATGTCAGAATACACAGATTTTGTTCTTTGCCTGTTGCCTTAAAATCGATCATACCAGCTCTCAAGACTACATTCAACAACAAATAATACCTTTTTTCTGTTGACGTTTATAGCCTTGGGGATCTCTGTTATCACCCATACTCTCAAAACCTTTATGTCTTCTTGTGTTTGCTTCTTGGAGGCCACTGCTACCTTAGAAGGGTGTTTATTCTGTCAAGCACTATTTAAAAAAGGAAGAGCTTGTAAGAAACTGGCTGATGCACTACTTTTTTTTTTTTCTGAAAAGACATCTGTTATGATGTAAGGTTTTAAACACACACATTGAAATATACTCATAAAACTATCAGGCTTTTCAGAACATAAGAATCTTACCATTGCAATTAAGACAATTGTGATCTGACAAGAACATCAGTATTGTTAGCAGAGCTCAGGAGATTCAACAAAACTGATTAGAATTACAATAATAGATTTCTATTCTTTTGACTATTATGATGTCACTGGAATGAATTTGAACATCCATCTCAATGCTATTATATCTTTCTGTTAAGGTGATGAAGTTTTCTTAGAGCAATCTAATATGCTCTGGAAAAACACCTCAGTGAAGACTTGGGTAGTCTTAAGGCTACACCTCTTTTTCCTCTTTTGTGTAGAAAAATGGATAATTTTGACACCTAAAAGTAGTATGTATTTTAAAATGAAGCATAAACACATAAAATAATTAAAGATTTGTTTTATTTTGACTAATTTGGTATATATGAAGTCATGATAAAGATTTCAGGAATATAGATTTTTTTCTGACAAGAATTTTAACAAGATAACATCAGAAGTACCAAGTCTGAATATCTTGGGCTAGTATTAGATAGAAGAGCAGTACTGATGTAGTAATGTACATAGTTAACAGTTTGGTTTTCTGAAGACTGATCAAGGTAAGAAGATATTTTTAAAATCTATGAACAGCAGTAGTTAAAGAAACTGAAAAAAATGGGTCTCTAGAATGTAAAAGATGAGTGAAAAGAGTAAAGCAGTGATCCAGTCAGAACTTTAAAGAAGGGTTTAAAACTGGTAATGCAGGAGTAGAACAGACTTTATATATGAGCATGTAGAATTTTTTAACTCTTTTACTATGAATAAAGGTATGGATAGAGCAGGCAGTAGATTTAGAGAGTATGTGTATGAGTTTGGATCCAGAAATGAAATGAAGGAAACCAGTGCTCCTGCAGGGCGATTTATGTTCATATTTATAATCTCAATATAAATTTCTTTAACCCTAATGTCCTTATTGTATAGCGGAATTATATTCCATGTTTCAATGGAGTGCAGTCTACCATAAGAAAGTGTGTTTTTTAAAACCTGTACTTACTGAAATGAATTCTTATATGAATTATGTCATAAATTTATGGTCTTATAAGAATTGCAAATTTTGTGGTTAAGAATATTTTGATTGCATAGAATTCCTTCTATCAGGAACTTATTGAAGAAAACCCTGCTCATGACTGCCTCTCCTTATTCTTATAGAATAAGGATTTCAGTCTGCCTTTTATTCCTCCCTGAAAAAAAATGCATTACTCATGTTTTTTTCTTCATTTTAGCACACACTAGAAGTACAGCTTTGGCATAGGTATTTTTATATTCTCTTCTTAAATATAAGCAATTAAATTTCTGTTTCCCCATTTCTTGTTGAACTGAGGTAGTTTTCTAGAGGTTTTCTAAAGTAAGCAATCTTTATGTAATAAATTACCTTAGAGTAGTCTTAACTACCTTACCCTCAAGTAAAATTCTACTGAAGTTAAAGAGACTGTTCTGGCAGAAAAAAGCCAGCATCTTATTCACACTGTGTACCCTTGGCCAAGAATTTTATCTCTTCAAGCAACTCTCAGGGAGGAGAAAGGCAAGTTCAAACCTTATGAAGTGGCATGTGTTAATCTTCTCCAGTTAAAAATTGTAATATATTTTGATTGGCATGTACCTTAGAGCTTACAACTTTTTTTCTGCAGATGCTCTATTAAAAACCAATTAACTTTCAGTGTAATCAGGTATTTAACTTATCAGTTAGGCAGTGAAAAATGTTGGGGGTGACAGCAATGACAAACAGGCTTACCAACTAATCAGCTGTCTAATTAATCTGAAAGTCTTTCATGTTTGATAAAAATGATGCATAATATGAACTGTTTTAAGGCCTGGTGATAAATATACCTGTAGAAAAGCCTTTGGGAAGGTTTGTCTTCAGATATGTTCAGAAGACAGCTGAAAGATACAAGGATGCTATGGTACAAAACATTTTGGTTTCTTCTTTCTTATTTAATCTTCCTCAGATATTAAGAGAAAAATCTAGAAAGAGAAAGTGTTTTAACTACGGTTCATTAATAAACAGCCTTTTCAATGATGTCAAAACTGGTGTTCCAGGACAGACCTGCATCTGTAAACAGGGAATATTTAATTTCCTGAAAATTTCAATGCAGATTAATGCATTGTCTCCAGTTATTTATATATATGGTAGCCTTTTCATCCCAAACAGGCAATTACTGGGCAGGGTTTGGGTATTGGGCAATGCAGGATGCCCTATATGTGAAGAGGTCAGGAACTACCCTGTGTTGGTCAAGCCAGGTCCAGCTGACTTTGTAACAGATAGAAACAATCCAGTGGGCACCAAAATTTCAATGTGAGGAGCACATGGCACCACTGTTCAAACATCATTAAGAAATAACAGTAGCTGTGGGGAGTAGGAGAAATTAAAAGAAACATGTGAGGAGGCACAGGATACAAAAATGGAGATACACAAGCAGATGTGAAGAGCATATTTTGCAGAAACCATGGAAGAAAGCACAGTAGACACATGGAAGAAGACATTGCTGGGAATGCATCTGCAAAAATGCTGTTGGAAGGGCATGATTCATGCTGGAGAAGGTTTGAGGGACTGCAAGAGTCCTGAGGGACTTCAGAGCAGGGAAAACCCTGAGGTGCTTCAGAGCAGGGACAACCCTGAGGTGCTTCAGACTATGGCGGAGCCAACTCCTGAAAACTGTGTCAGTGGTGACTAGAAAAGGGCAAGGAGAAGTGTTGAACTGAAGTCGAGCCTATGAAGCCAGGAGCAAAGCTGTTACCCTGTGTGTCTGCATAACTGTGTGAGTTTTGTTCACTAATACCCGAATCAGTAATTAAAAATTGTGTTAATTGTCAATAAGTCAAATGAAGTGAAAATCCCCTACTCAGGATTGTTTTTTTGTTCATGATAGTATTGGAAATAGAAATCTAATCTAACTTTGAAAATGCTTTTTCAGTAAGTTTAATATATTTTTTGTATGCTAGCTAAAAAAAAAAAAAAATCCATTAACAAGATTTCTTTAGACATATTTATTGTGACAGTATCGTCTAAGCAGTTTGGACTCATTAGGGCTTCTGAAGGTTTGTTTTTAAATTTTTTTTCTCTGGTTTGACTGTGCAAGAATTTAGGGTAGATATATGTATATTAGTAGTTATATCCACTGGAAGATTTGAACATACATTGCTCAGCTTGAATGTTTCTTGCATACCTTGGAGACCAGAACTAAAGTCTGGGTGACCCGGCTGTCTAAAAAGTGCATTAAGAATGTAAGCATTTGAGAGTGCAAATGCAAGACAGAGGCAAACAATATTATCCTGATCTGCCAATCCAGCCTTTCTTTAAGTTGCCTCTGTCAGAGGTTGACTTGATAAATAAACTGCATATTAATTGCTACTTTCAATTTTGCTTTACTTTCATGGCTATTAAAAGGAGCTGTAGGAGATTTTTAAAATACCTTAGCAGAGCTAGGGAATAGTGGTAATTTAACTACAGGCTAAATTTACCAGCAAATGTGGATATGGCTCATAAGTTATTGCTGTAATGACAGCAGGTTCATGGAGAAGGAAGGGTGGTTTAAAGATTAGCTGGGAGTATAGTAGCTTTCCTCATGACTTAAACTTACCTGAGAGTCATTCTTTATTTCAGAAAAGGATCCGAACCAAACACAAGACTACAGAGAAAGATGCCTACAGCTAGCCACTGGGAAATGTAATTATGGATCACTGAAAATTTTCCAGCTGCTCTAGTTATAAAGAATGTCTTCAGATATTTAGAGTAGAATAAAAGTGCTGCTGCTAGATATATTGAAATAAATAAAATGATATGGGTATCTCTGTTTTGAAGGATTTTAACATGCAGGTTTTTTTTCAAACACCTATTTCTCGAGGGACTCTTTCTCAGTTCATGCTTTATAAAAAATGTGAAGCTCACTAATGAGGACTGAAGTATAACTTTGTTGGGATATTCAGATAGGAAAGATATTTTGACTTTTTATTCCTAGGAATTTATACACTTCTGTATAACATTAAGCACATAAAAGAAAAAAGGTTTCTTTCTGCACATCCCTCCAGCCTGTAGAGTACATCAAGAACTAAAAAAAACATGCAAAAGTTGCCTATATTAGAAATACAATCCTTCTTTGGACCATGGTGTAAAAGGTTTTATGCCTAAACATATCTACAGACAAGCCCATACACCTCATCTCCGGGGACAGTTTTCTCTTGTACTGCTGTTGGCGATTTGATTTAGCAGGTTCCTCATGGGCTGTGCTCTCTGTGTCTTTAGGGAGGTCTGGCAGGAGCTGTGCAGTCCTGACATTCTCAGTGCAGCTTTTGATCTTCTCTACTGGGATCCTCTCTGCACCACTGCTTTGCTTTATTCCTGGCCTTTTCCAAAGACAAATATGAACCTTTTGATTACATGCACATTTCTAGGTGGGCGCTTGATTGTTTCCATGCAATTTTTGGCTGTCTCTTATTGATATCTCCCCATCTTAGTTTAAAGAGTCTACTCTATATCATTCAATCTCACTGCTATGTTTAGCACCTCATTTCCATGCGAAAGCATGACAACTTCCCCACTTCTATCATCAGGAAATTTCTGTCTTTCATTTTGCACCGATCTGAACATCACAACCTACAGGAGCTATACAAAAAAGAGCAAGTGTACAAGTGTTTCTAGGTTTAGGCACCACGTGGCAAGGGCTTTTCAGGAAGCACCTTTGAATCTGACCTCATTTAATTCTAAATCTTGCATTGCCTGTTTATCTATAGGTCATCTAGTTCCCAAGGTTTTTTATAATAGCAATGACTTGAGAAATTCTTACCAGGCCCCATTTGCTGTAATTTACAGATACATAATAAAATAGTCCAGAGTATTTTAGTCTGAATAAACCTGACCAATTAAATGTAACAACATGTTAGAAACTTCTAATGAACTGCTAAAGGTATAGAATTATATCTTCTAAGTGCTAGTGTACTCCCGTGCTGCTGGGTGATGTCGCTTCTGTTCAATTCAGTGAATACAAAGAATATCTCTTAAGTTTCTTTTAATATTCATGAAAGTGTACTTAATATTCGTTGGAGATTTTAGAGAGCTAACAAAAATGTGATGTAATCCCTTTTTTGCTATACATAATGGGTGTGTTTGGATGGATGTGGAGAACAAGTCTATATACCTGAGTTTGACTGGAAAATATATATACTGTTCAGAAGCCAGAATCTTCCTCGATGGAGGAATATAAACCTAGCACGTTTAGAAAAAGCATAGGACAAACAGGCAGATTTCTGATTTCATCTCAGGGAAAGCAGGATATATATGTAGGAACAGATTACATAAGAGCTCTGACAGAACCTATGTTTATGTTTTATGAGGACATTTTAAAATTAGCTTCAGGAGAAGCTAATCAAGCAACACCAAATTAGTTTTCTTGTTTTAAAAGCATTGAATTTAACAGGACAGAAATACAATAATAACTTAATGCTTCTCAAACTGTTTAAATTCTAGGTCATATGCTACTCCAAAACCTCTCCAAGTCTGACAATGCAAAGTTGAAATAAGCATATTTTACTGCAAGTAATTTCTAAATGCTTCAGGCAACCTTCACTAGTCATTAGCTTAAATACTTAAAGAAAATCCCATTAACAATACAATCTTTATTTTTATTCAGGAGAAAAATTTAAATTTGTGTTTGGTTACCATAACAGGAACAAATTCAGTGGGTATAATCGCCCTGTTCTACTAAAATGTATCTATCTTTAGAGCTATATTAATGAGTAGAAACAAATCCATTTCCAATATAATTTTCAAATGTAATTATATTCTTTATTTTTCTTCTTTAGTCCTTTTGTCACAAAAAAAAGAAACCTTTTGTTGAGTAGAAGATTTAACCCCTTTCACTGACAAAATGGGCTGACAAGAATCCTTCAGCTATACCAAAAGAGGTGCTGATTTTCTTGTTGGCTGCCCTAACTAATCCCTTTTCTGAGAAGTTTCTTTCCATTCACCAGACCTTCATTACACAGGTCAAAATTTCTCACCTTAGTAACACAGGCAATGGGACTGAGTGAAAACTCAGCAAACCTGCAGATTACACCAAACTGAGTATGCAGCTGATATGCTGGAGGGGTGGGATGCCATCCAGAGGGACCTTGACATGCTTGAGGACTGGATGCTTGGGAACCCAATGCAGATCAACAAAGCCAAGTCCAAGGTCCTGTACCTGGGTGAGGGTAATCACCAGTATCAACACAGTCTGTGGAGGGAAGGGATTAAGAGCAGCCCTGCGGGGAACTGGGGGTTGAAAAATTAGACATGAACCAGCAATGTGCTGTGGCAGCCTGGAAAGCCAGTTGTATCCTGTGCTGCATAAAATGAAGAGTCAAGAGCAGGTCATGGGAGACAATTCCCCCCTCTCTATTTCACTCTTGTGATAGCTCACCTGGAGTACTGCATTCCATTCTCTAGTCCAGTTCTGGGTACAAGAAAAACATGGACCTGCTCGAGCTGGTCTGGACAAGGGTCATGAAAATGACCAGAATGCTGAAATGCCTATCCTACAAAGACAGGCTGAGATACTTCAGATTTTTCAGCCTGGATAAAACAAGGCTCCAGGGAGAGGTTATTGTGGCTCCTTATACATATAAAGGGACTTATAAGAAAGATGGAGAAATATTTCACCAATGCCTGTAGAGACAGGATAAGGGACAATTATTTTAAACTGAGAGGACAGATTTAGATTTCACGTGAGTATTGGATTCTTTACTGGGAGAATGGTGAGGCACTGGAACAGATTGTCCTGAGAAGCTGTGGATGACCCATCCCTGCAAATGTTCAGCACAAGGCTGGATGAGGCTTTGAGCAGCTTGGTCTGGTAGTAAGTGTCTCTGCTGTGGCAGGACCATGTAACGCCCCCTCTCTGCCAAATATCTGCTGATGCTAAGATCAGAGGACTATCTTCCCCTAACTTCTTGGCTCCAGCTGTGAGCTCTTTGCTGGGAAAGCAGAACATCCAAGATAGAGTGACTGACAGACACAAGGATTTTACGGATATAAAAGAGCACTGTAAAACTCTAAAACTCAGACTACAGTTTTGTTACTTCTCGAAGTCCATAAACTGTTTTCTCCAACATACTCAGACGTCAGTATGCCATATTCCATACTTTTCTTCTAGAAGTTGAGTGAAAAAGATTTGGTAAGTTACACTGAGTTCTAACCTTATTATTTCTTTGCTATAGGTACCTTTATTTTTGTGCACTATTTATTCTACTGGTAGTATCTTTTTGTTTATCCTGTGTAGTAAGAAGTTTTACTTAAATTCTGGTCTCATATGTGTTTTCTTGTGACTATTACAATAAATCCATCCATGTTGTAATAATCCTGATCGATCATAAGTAAAGAACCAGAGAGACAACCTGTCATTTTGGAGTGCAGGCCACTCCAAGAGAATTAAAACCCATCTAAACTCTCTCATATTCATAACATCTGCCCATGGCAGTGGTGTTGGATTTAGATGATCTGTAAGGTCCTTTCCAACTCAAACCATTCTTTGATTCTATGATTCTGATTGATTTTAGAAATTTTAGTTCAGCTTTTAAAAATTTAAATAGCTGCACATTTGAGTTCTTAATTTCTAATGGACCAAGAGTGCAATTGATATATTAACTAAACTGAAGTTATTGCTGCAGACTAGTGTTACTCTAATTTTGATATGTACTGTATTACAACTTGCCAAAGTAGGTGTAGGGAAATAAAGAAATTGAAACAAACATATGATGTCAAGCATGCTTTACACAGAAATCTTCTATAATGAAATTCAGATATATCTCTGTCATTAGCTCACATATAATATTACTGAAATTGAACCATGCTCTGTTCTTATTCAGGTTACTTAGATTTCTAATCTAGCATCATCTTGAAATTTCATGCAAAAAATGTGTATTTGTTCTGCTTATTCAGATATGATGAAGTATTAAGATTAAAACAACCTTCTCCCTTCACTGTATTCAGAAAAACTTGTGACTTTCAGCTTTATGCTCAGACCAATGCTTAGTTCCCAGATCCTTTGATTTGGCTGAAGTCAGCAGAGAGATGCAGAAGCAGTGACTTTAATCAATAATGTATCTCTCTACAGATTCTTAAATAGAATCAACATATAAATATGCTGAACCCCACTGCATGAAACACAAACTAGATTTCTATGATACAAGCTGGTGGCCCCCCAGAATATAATTGCTTAGATACAAAAATTCAAGGATAGTACTATCACTGTAGCTGGGATTAAGAAATAAAGTAATGTAAAATTATCCTTTACACATGGAATATGCTTAGGCTGTGCTTTTCTGAAGTAAAGTTCTGGATTTGGGTTTTGTATATGTTTTATGAAAATTTGCACTGAATAATAGTGTACTATAGCAGCAGAATGAGATTTCTTTTCCTAAGATACTAGTAGAAAATATGCAGTGAGAGCAAATGCTACTCAATGTGAGTTTGTTTTCAAAATACCTGTCACGACTAATTGGCAATTCCACTGCCAGCTCGGGGAAAACTGTATGAGCATCTCAACCTGTTGATTAAGAAATCCTCTGGGTATCTTGATTTAGATGGATAGAGGAATTGAAGTAGAGTGGGATAGAATGAATGGTCTGCCACACAGCTTGCCAAATTAAACTCAGTGCTGACCATCATCAAGAATAAAAATGCACCTATGTTATCTAACAGTTGTTTAAAAGACATGTTCTTATTTAGATATAGACCTTGCTGCCTAGCACCTGTTTGACCTTCTATATACTGGGCATGATAAAATTATCCTAAATTGACCATTAAAAAAACTCCAACTCACTCTAAAAAAATTAGAATATTGATGTTAATATTATTTAATATTAAATTAATCAATCAGAACAGGTTTAAAAGTTGTTCCAAGTGGTGTTCCTGAAAATTAAGTATTTGGTTAATTTTGGTAGGTAAATCTGCATGGATTTTCCAGTTATCAGTATCTTCAGGTTCTACAGAAGTGGCACACGATGAATGTAAAATGTTATTGCTGAGTGTGATGGCAAAAAGACGTTTTGCTATGCCACAGCATCTTTAAGCAATATGTGGAAGAGAAAGCAAAGAAACTGTTCACTTTAAAACAAAGCCTTCTTCACAGTTCAATGGAAGATGCATTTCTCCCATTAAGTGGTGATGGCTCTTGCCATACCTCTGGCAATTGAACAAGAACTGGGATGATGCAATTGAAGATTTTGTACATTTGAACTGCTGGGAAATTCATTTTTCTGAGAGGTGGTAGGTCCTCAGATCAACAGTGACACTTGCTTCAAAGACTATAATTTATCAGCTTCAGGAAGGGTCCAGAGAAGGTGAGGAGAAAAGAAAGAAAGCACTAAGGGATTTGAGGAGGTTGCCTGTATTGCTTTATAGTGCGGCAACCTCTGATGTCAAGTCTATTCAGACTGTTGTTCCCAGGTGCCTCCTTTTTGAGTTTAATTATGAGATATAGTTCAATTTATTATGAAAAGCAAATTGAAAGAAAACACACAAATTCATGTCAAGGTGTTTCTTACATCTTTATGTATATGAATCAAAAAAGTTCCATCTAGTGTACTGTCAATTTTGTTCTGTGATTTTTAGCAGCAGCCTGAAGAAAGTAAATTGGGCTAAATTCAGGTTTTGGAGGAGGGAAAAAAAGCACTGGAGGAAACAGTGAAACAACAATAAAATTACCAAATGATTGAGGTTGGAATGGACCTTTGAGGTCTTCTGGGTCAACTTCCTTGCTCAAGCAGGGGCAGCTTGAACAGGTTGCTTAGTTTCATGTCTACTTGGATTCTGAATATCTCCAGGTATCTCTACCACGTCTTTGGGAAGCTCATGCCTGTCTCTCACCATTTTCACAGTATGTTTTCTTGTGTTTAGATGCAATTTCCTGTATTTCATTTTGTGCCTACTGACTCTGGTCCTGCTATTGCACACCACCAAGAGAGTCTGTTTTGCATCTTCATTCCCTCAAAAGCAGGTACTTGTATACATTGATAAGATCCCCCTGAGCCTCCTTTCTTCCAGGCTAAAGTGTCACAGATTTCTTTGCCCTTCCTCATATACTCCAACCTCTCATGTTCTTTGTGTGCCTTTGTCAGGTTCCTTCCAGAAAGTTTGTATCTTTCTTATATGAGAAAACTATGTATCTCTAAAGCCAAAAGAGTAAATGGTTGAGGGAGAGACAAAGTTATTTTAAATTGACTGCAGGTTATATTGGTGACATTCTGTACATAAACACCTTTAAAATATTATATGACATGAACCTAGTATGCAAATTTCCAGGTTTTAATGTAAATTTTATGTAGAATTTATAGATACTCATAAAAGTGGGAATTTCAAGGTCACAAATTTTCTTCTGTTCTGTCAAATAAGAAAAATACAAGGAAAGTTACCTAATATTGCAGTCTTAATTCCCATTGATTCCAAGAGCTTTTGCATATTTTGTGAAACTCTCTAATACCTTTAGGCTTTTTCTCACAAGAGATAAGGAATGACATGTTTCTCTCCTGAACAGTTAAGCTCAAAATGAAAATCCAGCACATCCTTAAACCATGCATATGTTGTGGTTTATGTATGGAGGTTCTACTAGCAGAAGGGTTTTTTGCTGTAATGTTTTTTGGGGATTTTTTTTCCTTTTAGTTGTGTTTGTAGTCTAGGGAAAGAAACAACTTTCAGCAGAATGGTTGAGATCAAAACCATAAAGTGAGAAAGTTCTATAAAATTGTTTTATTAGCTACACAGCATACTTCAAAAAAGTTATCTGGTTTTGGAGTAGTAACTATGAAATAGTGAAATAGGTGTAGATGGAGTTGTGTTTTTAAGGTCAGGACATTTCTCCATTCTCACCACCTGGATAACTATATAAGTGACCTGTGTTCTGTGACCTTTGCTACCTTCTAATCACATCACATATGCATGGTTTCTGATTACTAGTGTACACTGAGGAGGATTGAAGTCTCAATTGAAAATTCCACCATAGTAGAAAATCAAATTAATGTTAACCAATTAATTTCTTAATGATAACTAATACAAATCCTTGGATGAATAAATTCATAAATAATTAGTGATCTGATTTCTTTGAACCTTCAGAATGAATTCACATGGACAGAAACCAAGGCAAAAGATAAACTTTTCATTGTTATCTTTTTGAATATTCAGATAGTAGCTATTCAAACATGAACTATGTGGTGGCACGACTTTCATATCTGTATTGGATCTGGCTTGGATGTAGTTAATCCATATGGTGATGAATTTTGTATCTGTGACTAAAACAGTGCTGATAACACCCCAATATTTTCAATATTGCTGAACAATGCTTGGTAGTATACTAATAAGAGAAAGAATTACTTGGTTAGAGTAAGAATCATTTTAAAATTACCATTCATAAGAACTCTTTATGATGGAATGAAGAAGTTGTAGTGTAGACATCAAGCTTTGCATCTCTTAAGGTCTGCTGACATATTTGTCCTCTCAAATATAGAACTTAAGTGGGACCTAAACCCATCCTGTGTTTCTATAATTTACTTTTTCAGAAAAGTGGAAGAAGATAGGTGGGGATATTTTTCAAATCTCATAGAAAAGTAGAAGAAAGCTTCAAGGAATTCAGGGTATATGCATTCATATACATACAGAGATTTAGACATAAATATGCATTTGTGTTTATATTTAATAAATATATAACTATATTATATAAAAATAGATGTATATATATCTATAAATACGTGTTTTGTATAACTATAAATATGTCTGTGATATAATAATATATGATATGCATAGTAAATATATAACTTAAGACAGTATAAATGCTGGTTTAAACAATCCTTCTTTTCCCCCTTAGCAGAGTTAATGAATAGAAGATATTACATATTTGACCAGTAATGATTTCTAATTTTGCTCAAAAGTGTTTGTCAAACTAACCTTTTTAAATAAAGGTCTTTTTTCCCCCTGTATGCAAGCTCCGTAAAAAAAAAAAAAATCCTGTGCCTTTTTCTTTTTATCTATTCTTAATCAGTGAATAATGTGATGGAATAAGTCAAAAATCACAGCACTTTCTCCTGTGTCACTGATTTTTTTCCTGAACTTTCTTTTTGTCTACTTTATAACACTGTCTCTTCAATATGGGAAAATCTATGAAAGGTAGCATTTTGAGTATGACAAGCAGAGGAAAAAAGTTGAAAAGTTAGTTCCAGCATAGCTGTCAGTAACTGTGAACCACAGTACAGTTTTAAAATCTGGAAACTTACAGTTATTTGAAATTAAAACTCGCCTATCTTATATGCTGAAACCTGTTTACTAGGTCTACTCTTAGCCCATATATTTTGGCCAAATCAACTTTGGACACTTTTTTGCCTCCACACATTCTCTTTGCCACTTGAATTACACAAAGATTGGGGGTTTTCTCCTTCACTAAAATTGATAAATAAGTAGCTGCTTCAGAGACACTAAGTAAGGATTACTACAGACATATATCTTATAGACAGCCTTAAATTTTTAACAGTGAAATTTCATTTTTTATGGTTTGAAGACTAAAACTGCATTAACAATATTATGTATTGCTTGAAGTCTGTTAGAAAATGTTGAGTATTAGTTGTTTTCAGCAACTTACTTAGAAGACTGTTTGTTTCCCTTTTGAAATAAAAATTTGTCTCATTGATTGAAAATCCAAAAGGAAAAATAACTATTTCTAACAGGACTATTTCATATCAGTGGCTGATAATGGTAATAGCCTAAGGAGTATATGCTAGCCTGCTCCATTTAATGTGGTTGGAAAATACCATCTTAGAAATGCCCAAGTTTTCAAAATTTAATAATACATTTTCAGAGCACTTTTCCCATTCCATATCCCATTTTAATAGCAAGTTCAATTTGGTAAAATATCATTATACAAAACAAAAGGGAAGTTGATTGCAAATGGAAAGACTCCATAAAATAATAGAATTTAATAAAGACACATCTTTCCCAAAATGAAACAACATGGGGTTTAGGGTGGTTATCTGTAGGCAAAAGTTCTGCTTTTCTTTCCTTTTTCTATTATAATTAGATTCCAAATATAATGCCAAGGTTCATGTTGAAAAATATATGGTTGCATTTAGCACCTCTTGGGCACTCCCTTTTGATCTTGTATCTTTCCTCTTAATTACTGGGTTTTGTTGGATATTTTGTTTTTGACAACAAATGAACAAGAGGCCGCGTAACCTCAAGTGTATTTGAGTTGTTATGGTCAGCTCACAATTCTTGTGTGATACATACAATAACTTTTTCTGCTGTTTTGCTGCCCAGTCACTGATTAAAATTAGCATACCCCAATAGCTGGGCATGCAAGTGCTGATTTATTGTTATGAGTATTTGTCAAAAGCCTTTAGACTTTAGGCTTCAATTTCCATGACCCAAGTGACTAATATTCATATTCTTGCAGCAAAACTGACTTAGCTCTTACTTTATGGGAAGAGCATGAATTTACTAAAAGTTATCATATATTTAGATGTCTTAAGGAATATACTGTATAGTTAGTGCAGCCAATGTAATGTCTGCTTGCCCCATTTGTTATCTTTTCTCTGAATCGAGGAAACAGTCACACAGAAAATGTTTTATAGATTCTTATTTAAATGTTCATGTGAAACATATTTAGAATAGCTAAATAACAAATAAAGGCTGCAAAGGAAAGTCCATCTGTCAGAAAAAAATACTAAGTTTTGAATTAAGTACTACTCAATCTGCTTTTTGTTTTAAGAAAAATGAGGTCTCTTCCATCTCTCCTTGTCCTGAAGTTTCAAGCCGAATATCTGACTATTCAGATTTAGCCTTCAATAATCTAAATTAATCACACATTTGCTATCAAAACAATTCAGCAGTGCAAATTTCAGTTTTAACAAATATTTCTGCCTACTGGAAGAAAAAGAAGGAGATTCTGACTCTGAAAAAAATCTGTTCAGGTCTGAAAATTTAATACCTCAGAATTTAAATTTCTGTAATTTAATTAAAGTCAGAAATATTTTGGAAAATATGCTATTCTATGTTTAGCCCTCTTATATTCCTTGCTGCCTATTCCATCCCTGTTTATTGCCTGTCTGTCCTAGAAATTTTCTTCTTCTGCATTTACTCAGTGCAGTCATTGGGTATGACTGTCATTGTGTTTATCCATTTAGTTTGGATTATCCACACACTTAAACACAGAAGTTTGTGAGTTCTTAATTTAAAAACTCAAGCAAATGGGTACATGAATCTACTTGAAAAAATATAATATTCAGAATCTGAGATTAACTCTATTATTCTGGTAATAAAATTCTGTATTTACAAGAAATGTTTCTAGTTATTGTTTCCAAATTTTACCTTTTAGAATTAACTAATTTTGAATAGAGAATAATTCAGTTGGAAAAATTGCTGATTAAATATGGTAAAATCTGACCTTGTGTAATCATGGCTTCTGTCCTCTTCATTCATACTGAATGCAGTTCTTTATTTTACTTCATTAAATTCAGTAATATTCTTTCTGCCAACTGTACTTATGCTGAAGAGTAAATATGATATAGTTTGATTACACATCCATCAATTATTTGAATGGTACAAATCTGACTTTTAATCTATGTCAAATATCACACCTGTGTGTGTTGGAAATCTGTGAGAAATTTAAGTTTTTTATCAGTTTCGCAAAAATGGCTTTTGAGTATTTACATGTTTGGGTATTTTAGTTTATTTTAGCAAAGTGAAGAAGTTACCGTGTTTTAAAATGAGCAGAAGTTGTTTTTAAGAAGACAGTGAAATTAACATTAAAAAAAATGCACTTTAAAAAGTATCTTAAGTTCATACAGTTGTTGACACTCCCAGTAGTAAAGAAGCATAGAAAGAAAATTGTGTGGAATTCTGTTCTTGAACTGGCAAACAGTAATTTACTGGTAATTTGCTGACCTTATTCCTTATCTCAGTTGGAGAGATAATGGAAGTACACAGAAATACAGCAGTGGTTGATAAACAATGTATATTGCCTCTCCATCCAAGATGGATTATAATTGAACAGTAGTATAACAAAAACATCCAAAAAAATCCCCCAAAAAACAAAAAACCAAAACAAAACAAAATAGCATTCATATTTTCTAGCATCTGTAGGAGCCAAAGAATACCTTTCTACCTCTTTCCCTCTTTGTGCACACATTCTCTCTCTCTCTCTCTCTCTCTCTCTCTCTCTCTGTCTCTCTCTCTCTCATGCATACACACACATGAACACGCAGTACATACTTGGAACAGAACTCAAGTACTATATTTAAAGGTCAGAAGCTTGTTAGTTTGCATCTACAGTGTTGCTGTGTTGAATTATTAGACAAGCACAAGAAATACTTGAGTGTTTGGGTTTTGAGGGTTTTTTTCCCTCTAGAAAGTCTGAAATGCTTTTAGGAGGTTATTGGTTACTTTTCAACTTGGGCTGAATTCTTATGGAAATGTGCTGGTATTATTTTATTGTCCACCATTCATCCCTCCACTTCTCTCTTTTTTGACATCTAAACTATTTTGGATAAATATGACTATTCTGAAAGAGTGTCCAGGGAAAGTGTACCAACAATTCAATTGGATGTTACTATTTACTGATGGAAGGGATATGTCTCTGAATTAAAAGACGAGGGTTTTCTATTACACTATTTATAGAACTATTCCAGAAGAGATCTGTGGTGTTAACCCAACTTGAAAAATAATTTAAATAATCTTAAATTAAATGTCTTGGATTTGCTCCCATCTTTTCATATTTGAAAATTCATATAGACTAGCCCTGTAATGTTCTTGGGTGATAGACTGATTTGTCATAAAAACTGCAAAACAAAACTTCCGAGGGATAGAAAGATTCTTAGAAGAAAAACAGAGCTTGTGTTGGTTCAATAAATATTTTGTTCTTCTATTCAAAATGGAATATTTTCTTTTTGGAAATCTATAATAAAGGCCAAGGAAAAGAAGAGCTTAAGCTACAAATTGTTAATAGTGATGCTCAATCCCATTCTCAGTAAAATACACTTACAGCAGCTTAGGACTCCACAGTCCAAATGCCCCATCTGTTTATCCAGAGAGAGTGAGCTTCAGTCACATTATAGGTACTGAGCACCTTTTCTTTACAGAAATCTTCAGGCTGGCACAAATCTTTTCTTGAATTAATTATTTCTGTTGGATGAAATCATTATTTTTAGACAATGACGGTTTATGACTGGGAACATTAAACTTTTTAAGAATATATAATATTTTTTTATTTTAAGTATTGATGCCTAAATTAAAATAAATAATTCTAGGCTAAGCACATAATAGATATAGAGGGATATTACAGAAATTAGATTCCAGCAAACCATGCTATACTCTTTGCGATATATTCCATGCTCCTCTCAGAATTTTGTTTTTATTTGGATGTGCAGTTCTTGCTTTTTTTGTTGATGTTCTCAATACTTCTAGGTTTCAAACATTACAGTGTACACTCTGATTGCCCTTGAATATCAGTCTAGAATTCAATTTACTAGAATCATTTTATTTCCCATCTGGAAAAAAACCACTGTGTACTTTCCTATTAGAGCTTTTTGAGTAGTATATCCAGTGGTTTTGAAAACATTTTCAGTGCAGCCACAATTTTTCTCAACACAGAACATCAAAATAAAACATAAAGGTCCTCTGTGGATACCCAAAGCTAGAGAAATAAGTCCGGGCGAGATTATTCAGTATTTGTCTAATGAATATTTTATCCCTTTTCCCTTGTTATAGTTCCCACAATTATACTTCAGGCATCAAAAAGGAACATTTATCTGCTTTAATCTAGAGAAGAAAAATGAACTGATGATTTCAGTACCATTGTTGCAGCCACTGCTATATAAGTACAACTTTATAACCTAACATGTAAGCAGTTTACACTAAGGACGTATAAATACTTACACAGTAAGTACATTTAATGTACATTTGTATTCTGAAACTACATTTTCAAAGTAAAGAGAGTTTCCATAGAGAACAATCTCAATTATTGTTCTAAAAGAGCCCCAAAAGGTAACAATTTACACTAAGAATCTCAAATCTTCCTCCTACTTTTCAGCCTATAATTTTAATAAAGCAAAATAGTTCTGAGAATAATTTGCTTTATGAGCATTGCAGGATGAAATAGTATACAGATGGATCAGAGGAATATGCAAAGGAAGGGATTAAGGTGCTTTGGACAGTAAAAAAATTGGGAAAATAGATGGATAAGGAGATAAAAAGGTGTGGTCATGTAACAATGACAATTTTTAGAAAAGTAGCTCTACCTCAAATAAGTTTTGTTTAGAGACTGAAAGACTGTATTTGTTATCTGTGTTTGCAGAGCAAAGAATGAGGCAAAATAATTAAGAAATCCAGAAAAATGAATAAAACCTGAAGTATCTGCATAAGTTTTAAAATTGGTAAGACACCTACTTTTCTCTTTATTAAAAAAGTATTTTACTCTTCTAAGCTATATGCTCTTGCATATTTTTTGATTTTCAGTCCCATTGTAACAATTTTTGACCTGAAAAATTATAAGTGCTGCAAAAGGAGTGGTCAAAAGTTCCATAAATTATGACATCTTTGAAAACTTTCTGTTTCCATTTTTCATTTTATTTTGCATTTCATTATGTAAAAGGAAAGTGCATTTTTGGCACATACTATGTTTTCATCTTAAAGTTGTGCTTAATAATTTTATTCATTTTTTAATTAAAATGTTATTTCATCCCAATAGGATTTGTTTTATTTGTATGAAAGATAAATATATTTGGAGAGTTAGCTCCTAAATGTCTGAGGAGCACTTTTAAAAACAGAACAATGTTTTTCTCTGTGAATAAGGTGCTTGGAAAGATACTGTCCCCGTTTCCCAGATAAATTTAATGGACTTTTTATTATTTAATGTATATTATTTAATCATTACCAATGGAAATTATGGATGGCATAGTGGCCAACCACTTATACTTCACTATATGTTTTCCAGACCACAGGTCTCTTTATTCAGCTCTCAGCTTTTTCCAGTGAACTCAGAAATCTAAACAAAATAGATAATTTTTCAAGAAATGTCTGAACATCTGATTGTTACACCACTACTATACATAATTTTCTGTGGTACCATCACTTCAGAATTGTAGATTTCCTCAGAATAAGTTGTCAGGAATGTATTTCAGGATACATCAAAGTATTTTTAAATTAAAAACTGAGGTGAAAAGTGTCAGTTCCTGAAGGTAAGTCCCTGAATAGACAAATTAGTTTTGAAGTTTGCAATTCGAAATTAAAAATTCTCATTAAATATTCTGCCACTGACTTGACAACCTAATGGAAAAAAGACATAACAAAGAAGCACATATTTGAGTTAATAGAAAATAAAATAGTTGCATTTCTAAGTGTCTCTCTCAAACAACAAAAGTGTCTTTAATGCAATAAAGTACTGCATTTTGCTTTGTATTTCTCAAATGAATATACCTATTTGGCCTTTGACACAAATTGATCAGAATAACACTCTCCAGAGAGACTTGGAGTGCAACTTGGTGGCTTTTTATTTAGCAAAGAGTATCACAGTGCAGTGGGAGATGACAATAATAGGGGGTTATTTATTTTTTACCTTAAAATGGTGCTTTTTTGTCCAACACCATCACTCATATATTATTATAGTTTGCTCAAGAAGATCTGAATTAATCTAATGCTAGCATTATTCTATTCCTGCTCAGCCAACTAAAGAATCCTGTGATTTATCTTAAACCATGGGAAACAGGACTATATTTGATTTACTTCTTCCCTTCCTCCAGAGCAAATTTCAGTTTCTACCCAAAGTTTCAAACATAATTATTTCCTCTATTACTGTCTCACATCAAATTGGGAGTCTTTACACTACTAAAATTAATGGGACTACTTAAAATTGTACTTCAGTCAGTAGGGTCTGCCAGTGTAACCGTAATGCAGTGACAAGTAATGGTGCTTTTCTTTTTGACATGGCTCAACAAGCAGTTCAGTGCTACTGGAAATCTGGATGGGATGCTCAGGGCTCTTTTTCAGGTTTTTTTCAGGTGTTTTCATCCATCTTTACTCTAAAACGTTCGGAAAAGCAGTGAGAAGACTTTTTTGTCCATTTTTCAGCTTCCAGTTGAGAAGCCTTGACCAAACCTGCTTTATTTTGTGGTATTCTAAATAAGTGTGGAACTTGATGTAAAGAGACATCTCAGTAGTTCTAAATGATGGTGTATGGATTGGGTTTGTTTGGGGTTTTTTTGCAAAAGGTTTATGGAAATCTATTCATAATCATGAGAGGGAACAGGAATGGAAAGAGTGGTATCTAACCTCGGTGGTAACATTAGAATTAGAGTTAACATCCTCTTTCCAAATCACTGTATATTTAGTTCAAAAATATGAGAGTTGCAGATTTTTCATGTGGCATTGTTTGATAACATTATAAATACAAACATATCAGTCTGATATATCTTTTAATCTGAAATTCATTGCAACAACAAGTTGATATATCAGAAGACTTAAAATTAATCCAGTGAGTCAAAATCCATTATACATACCTTAAAAAATTCATTAGTAGAGAATCATAAGAAGTTAAAAATTTTCAAATCACATATATTGTTACTGAAGCAGTTAATCTGTTTTGGTTTAAGATGCCTAAATTACCTGGAAGGGCATATACTTTCATTTGGTTTCATTTTTTTTTTTTTCTGTTCACATAATGAACTAACTTGATTAATATCATCAATACTATAAAACTCTGCTGTATATACATGTCATATAACTCCACACTGTATTTTGGAGGGGAATTAGAATATTTAACATGAAGATACCTACAGCTGATGAACTTCTTTTAAATGTTTGTGTATTTAAAGCAGTAAAAAAATATTAAGATTCTGTATTGCCTCTGTCTTTCAGAACATAAAATTGCAGCTCTGACATACTATCTTGTGGATGGGCTTGACTTCACATAAAAATTCTGGTTTAGAGTGGTAGTCTTGCAGGCGGTCATCACATATTTCCAGGTCTACTTTATGACTCAAAAAACCCATTCTGATAGTTATTAGTTAAATTATGCAGAATTTCTCCTCAGATAAATATATTCCTTTTTTTTAAACAGGTTTAGCTCCAGGGCCAAGCAAAATGTTAATTTTCCTGTATTGAAAGAAATAGCCAGTTCTTTTGTGTCATCTAAACCAGAATGTGAACTTAAACAAGCCCTGAATCTGGCAAAGTAAACAGATCTGAAAAAAAATGTACTTCTGCAACATTTCTAAATCACTTAGCACAGACCAAGCCAATGCAGATCACAGTGAGCTGCATACGGTAATGAATGGCTTTTCTATTCCTGGCACTTTCCTTATTGAGTGGTTTTACTCAGGAGGCAAATCCATTAGGTACTGCAATAAAAATATTTTCTCATGATACTGTCATGGTGTCTCTATGGAGACAGTGAGTTTTGCCTTCTTCATACATTTTGAAAGACTGAGAAAGAAAAGAAAATGTAATTAGACAACAAGCATAAACATGGATTTTTATGCCTTTTAGTTACTTTTGCTTTTGAATCAAATACTAAAAAATGTAACATAACCAATTAACAGAACAGAGAGGTCAGATCAGGAAAATGTCCCTGCTATGTAGTTTTAGACTTTTGACTGAAAGGACTGGAAGATAATTAATAGGAAAAGCCAGAATTTTACTTGTATGATAGAGATGATTGGAAAAATTTTTGAAGCAGAGTGTTAATTTAATGACACTGTGAACTCTGTTTCTAATAGAACTGTGTGATTTGTACATTTCTGAATGTTCACAGAAAAAAAAAAAGAAATTCAAGTGCCTTTTTTTTTTCTTGAAAGGCAGGAGGCTTTGTTCAAATAAATAAATAAACATAGAAATGTAAATCTTAATGGTTGATGTCAAAGATTTTTCTTGGAGGTTTATTGCTAATACTACCATGTGTTCTGATGTTAAGCATAAGCTAATGTCAAAGTGGTATTATTACCTTTATGCGCAACAAAATCTCATTCATAGTTTTTGTATATAGAAAATAAAAACATGAAAGAATTCTCTGTTTATTTCCAGCCTGTCATTTTATTGAAAGTTATTAGTGCCAATTGCTACTTTTTCAATACAGAATTTCATGTAGATGGGTTCATTTCTACAATTTCTTCTTGGAAAGAAATTTTCTCATCTTTTCCTTCTTAACCCTTAACCTTTTACTCCTTAACTGTTAGACTGTTAGATTTTACAAGGTGGAACAATCTCTTTTTATTGTATTAAATTTATTTTTTCCCAAAAACCTTCAAGCAATTTTTAAATTTCCCCTAAGAGTGATAGGGAAAAAATACTGTGAAAGAAAACATTTCTGTACTCTGTTGAGTAATCAAAGTAAAAAGAAACAACAGAGTGTTCAATAACATGGTGCAGTACTTGAATATAGGAATAAGTCCAATTTGATACCAGGTATTTACTGACTGTTAAAGAGGAAAAATCAAACTGGAAAAACGATCTGCTAATAGAAAAGTAACAAACCCAGGTACTAATTTACCTGACTGATATCTTGAAATTTATCCTTTAATTCACATTAAATATCTGACTTTTATGTTACACAAGCCTTCAGATGGAGAAACCAAAATTGTCTTCACAGTATAGAAAAAAACCCTAAAACCTGGAAAAGTTATGAGAAGATCAGAGCTCTTTAACAAAGATTCATTTCTGAAGTTAATCAAATAACTGTAGGAAGATAGAGGTTACCTTGCCATTCCACTTTCAAATCTACTAATGTCATCAATTGTCAAGCTGTAACATTTGCCTTTTTGCCCTTATTATCAAAATAGAGTGGTAACAGACCTCTTGATTAAATGCTTTCTCAGCTTACAAATTCACAGTAGAAAAATGTTTGAAATTAAACTCACTAGCGTAAAACATATGATGTGCACGAACTTTGTAGAATGAGATACTCAGAGAACAGAACAGGAAGTTGCCTAAATATAGTGGGAAAAAAAAATCTCAGTTCTATTTTCTTCTCAATAAAGCATAATGGAGCATTTGCTAAAACTGTCATGAAACTGAGAGTTCATGTGTGTTCATGTATAGACATGCACAGACATATGTTGAATGTTCAGACTAAAAGACTTGGTAAATTTTTTTTCTTTGAAGAAATATTCTCATGGTTATAGATAATTTATTTGTAAAATTAAATATGTAATAGAATAGAAACATGGGAAACGAATGTACCCACCTGTGTATAGGAAAGCAGAGATTGAGCTCATCTTGCCTGGGATCCATTAAGATCTGACTGCATACTTATCTGTATAGTTCAGATTTTGTTCCCATGATACAGTGATGTCCTTTGGTGTGACAGTGACTTCTGTTGATGCAGAGGTTATGCTTTTTTCCTTTCACATCTCTAGGCTATAGAAGGAAGAAAAGACATTTTGATGTTACTGGTCCTGTGGACATCTTTTTGTTTTTCAAGACTATTTGGGTCTTTCAGCCCGGTCAGACATCCAGTGAGGAAATATGTAATTTATAGAACACATTCTGTCTGCCATCTTACTGTGAAAACACTATCTTAGGTACATGTCCTTGATAAAAATTTACTTGACAGAGAACATACCTTCCATAATCTATAGACAGGTAATATAACAATCCACTGTTGTTAAACAAGATGCTTCAATTAGTCTTTCACTACCAACAGCTAGTTTTTACCAGCTTCTTCATATCTTAGACCCTTTCATGGCTGCTTTAATATGCTGTAATGTAGGGGAAATTTTTTTTTTTACTGTTTCCTGTTGAAATTATGTTAAAGCAGCTTACAGAAAGTCCAGAAATGTGCAGAATATGGTTCAAGGTGGTTGAAAAATATGGTTCAAGATCAGGTGGAAGACAAAGAAATGTGAGGAAGATTTCTTCACTGTGACAATTCTGAATTACTAGTCCACCTTTACTTACTATAAAAAAAAAGCAATCTTCGTCATGCTTCAGTATTAGCAATCTGAGCTAGGTATAATATCCCACTCATTCCAGTGTGCTTGAAAGCTTCTATAGCTGAAGTAACACTTCTCTTTGAGATGAAAGACCTAAAGGTGCTACAGAAAAATAGCTTAGTACCTATGAGAAAGATCATAGGTGAAAAGTGATTTCCCTTCAAACATTTTGTCAGTTAGTACAGGTAATAAAGCACAAAAGAAGTCAATGTATTACTATACCTAGTAACAAAAAAAAAGGGTAGTCTTAACAAGAGAGAGTCGAATCAGTTTAGGAGGAGAATACTGTAAAAACTAGATATTTCAGGGTATGGATGCTATATGAATCTGGAAAGAGCCAGTACTGAACATGAAAATAGACAGAATGACAGAGTAGAAAGAAGGTGAAACATCCACAGAAAAGAAACCCAGAATATACTGCCTGAAGTCACAGTTTTAGCTACTATAAACTGAGTTACTCTCTGTTGAGAAGAAAGACTTGCATAAATAACAAGTTAACCAAAAAGAAATAAAACTTGTAGCAGCCCCATTTTCTGTATCTGTAAAAGGAAAGAGAAGAAAAGCAACAGTAATGATTTGATGCTTACAGTGTCTCAGTTGGTCATAGCTACATGTAGAAAACTATAAAAGGGATCAATCAGAGTTACTGGGAAAACTGAACAAGTAAGACCAAATCTGTTACTGTCCGTTTCCTCATACCTGTGTAAATATCTAGTCTGGTATGATTGAGAGCCTCTCATGTGCACAGGGACTAAAGAAATCACTGTATGAGTCAAACATTTCACACATGCACTGAGGAAATTCTTATAAGTTTGAACTTCAGGCAAATGCCACCCACAGCAGATGGCTGTTTTGCTACCATAACTGTGAAAATTTCTTTGCTGTGGAAATGGCTGTCATACCAGAATATTTAATCCTGTGTTTATATGAGAAATGTATTGGGTTTTCATCCTTATTTTTATTTTTTTCTACATTTTTTAGTATTTGTCCAATATATTTAGAATCATAGAATATCTCAATTTGGAAGACATCCATAAAAATCATGGAGTCTACCTTCCTGGTACTTGCAAAATGACCTAAAACTAAACAGACTAAACCATAGGACTAAAGTTATCCAGATATTCTTGAACTCTGGCAGGCTTGGGCCCATGACCCTTTTTCTGGAGAACCTGTTGCAGAGACTGATCACCCTCTCAGTGAATAACTTTTTTCTAATGTTCAATCTCAACTTCTTATGATTTAGCTTAATTTCATTTCTTTGTGTCCTATCACTAGTCACCAGAGACTGGAGATCAGCACCTTCCCCTCTGCTGCTTCCCCTGTAGAAGTTGTAGGCTGTGATGAAGTTGCCCTCAAACTGCCCTTCTCCAAGCTGAACAAATCAAGTGACCTCAGCCTCTCCCCATAAGTTTTGTCCTTGAAACCTTCCACCATGAACACCACCCCCCAGATCTTTTTCAGTGAAGCTGCTCTCCAGCCTCTCACACCCTAGTTTGTATATATAACCTAGGTTACCTCACCCCAGGTGCAGAATCTGGCACTTGCTCACATTAAATTTCATGCCTCCAGTGATTGCCCAGCTCTCTATTCTATCCAGGTCTCTCTGTAAGGCCTCTTTATCCTTGAGGGATTCCATAGCTCCTTTTAATTTAGTATCATCAACAATCTTAATGTACATTCTACTCCTGCATCCAGACAATTTATAAAACCATTTAAGAACCCTGGCCCTAAAACTGACCCCTGGGGAACCCCTCTGGTGACCACAAGGCCTCATGTAATCTCATTTACTATAACCCTTTGAGCCTGACTCTTGAGTTAGCTGCTCACCCATCACATAATGTGTTTATCTGTCCAGAAGGATACTGTGATTTACAGTAGCAAAAGTTTTGCTAAATAATAAAAAAAATCCACATCTACTGGCTTCTCTTGGTCGACCAGATGTAATATTAGGAAATTAAGTTAGTTAAACAGGACTTTCCCTTCATGAACTTGTGGTGGCTGTAAACAATGACTGTCTTGTCTCTCAATTACTTCTCAGTAAGTCCCAGAATAACAGTCTCCATAATTGTACCAAATACTGAAATGAGCCTGATGGGCCTGTAATTACCAGGGTCTTTCTTCTCTTATCCCTCTTGAAAATCAGAATAACATTTGCCAGCTTTCAGCAACCTATCCAGATTCTCAAGACCTTTGAAAGACAGTGGAGAGATGTCCAGTGCTAGTATCAGTCAGCTCTTTGAATATGTTGGGATGAATCCCCATTGAGCTCCATGGATTTATAGGTATCCAGCTGCAGCAGCACGTCTTGAACTTCAGAGTTGGTTGGGGGTTTATCATTCTTTCAGTCACAATTGTCCAACACAGGGCTCCAGGAGTCCCAGGGCCCATCATCAGTGTTGAAGACAGAGGTGAAGAAGTCATCAAACATCTGCTTTGTCTTTGTCCCTATTTGTAAGTGGACTAACCTTATCAAGTACCAGAGCAATGTTACTTCTAATCCAGCCACTGCTGTTAAAATATTTTAAAACGCCTTTTTTTTTTTTTGGGCCTTCAAAGTACTGGCCAGGTTGAACTGAACTCAAGTTTTGGCCTCATGCATTTTCTTCTTACAGTGGCAAACAGCATCTCTGTAGTCCTCCTGTGTCACCTGTCCTTGCTTCCGATGTCCATAGACTTTCCTTTATGACCTAAGTTTTAGTCTGTTTTAAGAAAGCTTACAGTGGTGCTAATGTCTTTAAAGCAAGCAGAAGGTAGTCTGCTGAAAGATGGCAGTGGACATCTAAGTTTGCAAGGGGATGGAACACAAGTAGAAGAAAAACTTAAGTGCTGGTTTAAAGGATCACCACAAAGTCTAATTCTGCCATGTTCCCTCATGATGACTTTTCTTTGTTTTATGAATGGTCTCATTAGAATAATTTAATCTTCATGCATAGTAACTCACTAACTGCTACAGATTAACATAATGAAATCAAATCCTCAGGAAGTGAGTGGCATAAACTGGCACTATCCATGGAATGTTAACAACAGGTAGGTTAACAAAAAACGAATCATGTCAGTGTAGTATTTACTTAAGAGGGAATTTTATTATTTTAATAAGACAGTAAAATTAATTAAACTAGACTTGTTCTTTAGATTTACCTATACGCATATTGTCTTATTTAACAATTTGTTCCTCTCTCTCTATGGACTATGTTTTGTTCCCGGGCCACAAATAGGAAACTTCTTGGATTGTTTTCAAAGCCCATGTGGGGCTTTCCAGCTCATCTAAGAGACGTCAAACCAGGAGAAAATGCTTATGATTTACATAGTGGTAGTGATGTCTTCTGTCATACTTTTTCCTTATGGTTTAAAATAGTAAGATTGATAGTCTAACCTCATAATACATAAAAAAATATGATAGTACATGTTGCCCTGATTTTTGCAGTTCTGGATGTTTTTATTTTTCTGTAGCTAGTTTCTCACAGTTTTCTCTGTAAACATGGCCATGTTATTGTAACTGTATCTTATCGTTCACATTCCTTTCTCCTGGACACAGAACTTTGATGGACATTTCCTTTGAGCACTGTAATTGAGGGAGGAAGAACTGCTTTCCTCCAATGAATAGTGATTTCTAAACGGATATAAAAAATAAAGAAGGCGGGTCTTGCCCCGCTTCCTTCCTTCTCTCTGATCCTGGAAACAGGTCTGTTACTTCCTTTTGTGTCGTTACCGCAACAAGTACACAGTAAAGTTTCAAATGAAAATATTCCATTTTCCCTGGAAAAAATTAGGGTCGATTTTTTCAAGTGTTCCCTTAGAATTAACATAAGAGAGATGCCTGATTTTATTCCAATGTGACTACCTGTTCTTTTCAAGGAACAACATCCATGGTGTAGTGTTTTTAATGATTTTTGGGTATGTCTTGGAGAAGCTTTGTCCATGAACGTTTGCCATAGGAAAGATATCTGTTCAGTAAGCATAACATTTTTTCTTTTCTCAGATATGATCATTCATTTATCACTTTTTTTTCCCCCACTACAGCACACTTTCTGTGAGCTTCAAACATGCAGCCCAGAGCACATATTGGAATGTGAGGGAAATTCATTCTCTTCTGGTATACTTTCTGGGTTATACAGGTCAAACAGGTGTGTCTGTCTTTTGATAAAGTAGGTAATATGCTAGGGATCCAAAACGCACAGTGAGTTTTAGTGTTTCTGTTGGTTGATTTGCTATGTCATGGACTTTGTTGTTAACAGTTAGTTGCCTCACTTTGCCTTGAGACAGGGTGAAGTAAAATGCAATGAAATATTTGTTTATAACATTCTAAGCTGTCTTTGCACCTACCGGTATTTTTAACAGACATTGCCAAAGGCAAAAATATTGCTCTACTTTTTTAAAGATATTTATGTATCCTCACAAGAGCAAGGGTCATCCCCCTATACGAACATCTGGTAGATATCTGGTCTTACTGAATGTAAAACTCCCCTGTTCTCGGTAACTAAATAGGATGTTACAGTGCAAAAGATGGCCTTACATTCTACAGCCAATATATTGCAAACACACAGAATACTCCTAAAGAGGACAAATACATATACCTGTTTTCTGGTATTTGACTGTCACCAGACACAATACTCATTAATTTATTTCAGATACTGATCCACAACTTCTTTCTCATTTATGTCCTAATACACGTAAACTTCCTCTCTCCCCCAGATACTTGATTTCATTAATAATTTACTACTAGTTTTATAATTTACTTAACTTACTTCAATATTTTACTTCAAATGTATAAAGAGGAAATGATCTAACAATTTCTAGTGAAACCAAATTCTTAATGATAACTGTAATTTAACAGTGGACTCCATACTCTTAAAGGTCCTTTACAACTTCAATGATTCTATAATTCTGTGATTCTAGTTGAAAAAGAACCTTAGTGGTTAAATGTTGTCCACGGCAGTTAAATTCTTCAATAACTTTCAAAAAGACGCAAATCTTTTTGCTTTGGCTTATATGGACCACAGGTCCCAGAGAGAAAATTTGTCCATATTTCACAGCACATTTTTAGTATGCCTCTTGAAGGGCAATTTCCAAAGTCATGCTGTTGCTGTTCAAGTTATTTCGTTTTCTATGGTGTCTCCCAGTATGACAACTTACTGTGACTCTCAGTGAGATTGATTCTGAGAAAGAGATGGTTGGCTTCCAGTCGCTAAAGTTATTTTCTCCTTCTCCCTTTCCAAGCCAACTGTTCTGTTAGCAGAATTCTCTCTCAGCAGGCAGCTGCCAGTGCTGTTGCTCAAGTGTTTTTGCTGGTGTGTGCTCTCATTGAGCCATTGCCAATAAATTTCATTATGCTTCCTGTTTGGATATTTTGGCCTTTCCAATGCCACTGCACAGCAAAATGCCTAATAGCAGTTCTTTCTTATTTTACAGAGACTGAAGTATTTTTTATAGAGAGATTGCAGTATTCCAGACTTGTCTACAGAAATGACAGAAGCTCTATAGGAGTTTTGTGTTGTTCACTTTTTTTACTCCATACAGTTTGTAATCTTTTTTTGATTCTGGATTTAATGTCCCATTTCTGTCTGCCACTTCATCAGCAAGCATACAGACTTGCATATTTCTCATGTCTCTTTTAGAGAAACAACCCTTCCTTCTTCTGAAGTCTTAAATTCAGAAATTAACATGGAAGAAGTAGTAGAGTGTACAGTAGAAAGAAAATTAGAATAAGTGGCCAGACTGTGGGCTGTGATATATTTGAGATGACCGGCATAATGAAGAGCTTTTCAATGGTATTATTGTCCTGTGCTGACCTTACCCTATTTCTCCAGTTTGTATGAAGTAAAAGTTCAGTCCATTTTCGAGTTCCTGATATACTGGTTTTCTTGGCTGTATTTACTTTTACGTAATAAAGATAGTTTGGGATTTTTTCTAAAAAATGGAAAGAACTTTCAGTGCATGTCTGCTGTCATATTTTTTTATATATGGGTTGCCATTTTCTAGGTATAATCACAGAACGTGTTCTTTAACTGGAAGGAAAAAAAACCCAAAAAAACTAACTGAACAAAAAAAAAAAAATCCAACAAAACTTTTTCTTCCCCCTTTCATTTGAGAAGCTCATGGTGTCTAAATTTTGAAAAGTAGAAATTCACAATTTTGGTCCTGTTAGAAGATACAATGTCTATTGAGACTGTAAATGTTCAAGTGGCTTGATCTTTTGAAAAGTCTGAGTTGGAACTAGATTATTTGCCTTATAAGCTCAGAAGTGATTTTTTTTTCTGAAACTTAGTTGTATTTTATAGGATCAACCGTAAATGAAGTAATGTGGTGAGAGTATGAATACAGCTAGTTATTCATTGTACTTTTTGTGTTTCATATTTAGAAATATGAAAGGACTGCTATTTTTTCAGAAGATTGCTCTGTTTCTCTTACAAGAAGTAAAATGAGAGTATTGATTCACTGATTCAAGTTGTCCCATGCAGTTGTAAAATATTTGATTTGCAGCTCTGACTAGAGTCACTCAGTGTTGATGAAATATTGGTAGAAATTATTCTCAAGTATTTTTTTTTATGTTATTAAGACTAGTTTCTAGAGAACACCACTGTATTTGCATTATATAAAATAATTCCCAGTCAGTTTTTCATCTGTACAGTTCCTAAACCATCCCTTTCTCCTAATAACTAAGGCATTAAATTTAATGTTATTCCTTTCTTAGAGTGGGCTTCAGGATTTTTACTATACTTAATGTTTAGCAAATTGAAGTTCCTCTTTTAGAAACTCTGACCAAATACTCTGTAAGAACTTCACAGTCTTTCTGGAACATAAGTGCAGTGAATTAAAAGAACTTCAAGGATTGTTCTAAAATCTCATCTGTATCTTACCTAAATTCCCCACTCCAATATTTGCCTGCAAAAATCTAACTTCTTCAGATATGCCAGAAAAGTATTTTGGCAATTTTCTTACTGAACAGTTAATAAAAATCAGGGAAAGAGTGGGGGTCACCTGTTATCCCCTGAGAGTTCCTGCACTTCTGAGCATATGGCACTGTCAAAATCACTTCTGTTAGCTCCAGAGGATGCCGAAACAGATATTATGGTGTCACTGTCAGTGCTGTTTCCTTAAGTAGTTGCTACTGTACAGCTCATCACAGGTTTTTCTGCAATCTGCTGATGAAGCCCACCAAAGACACACAAAGGAACACAGTTTAACTGGAGTGGCCATGCATTAATTAGAAGCTTGATATAAAGAGTTTTCCAAATTTTATATATTCATTTAAACGTATTTCTTTTGTGTATCTCAAATGTATCCATTTTTATAAATGTCCAGCATCATACTGTAGATAGTGTCTCCAACAGCAGTTTTTGATTTTCAGTGTCAGAACTTCTGCTTGAACATTCTGACATTTGATAAGGAGAGGAGATGTAAAGGACTGGTTGCCAGTTATGATTGATCAGATTGATCAGATCAGTGGTACAGAAACTTAGATGATGCTCCAAATATTATCAAGTGTAGCAATTTGTTTTTTTCCCTGTGCCTCTATCAAAGGAATACACCAAATCATTTGTGATGGAATAAGTATGAAGTGTTGCAAGATGCATGTATAATAGACCTTCCATAAAGACAAATGTGAATTTGTTTTAAAAGAAGAGGGGGTTGGGAAAAGAAAGGATTTTATTCTTAATTTAGAAATAATACACTAATTGCAACTATTCTTCCTTCCTTCTGTTTTCTTTTTCTGGTGGAAGAAGAATTGTCTTTGATCAGCAACAGTGCAGAGTACTGTTGTGGTGTCACAAGAAATGTATACCTCAATAAACAAACCGAATATGATTGCAAATATTCTTCTCCAATATTGACTAAATAAAGATACTTTTAAAGAGTTATCTAGCTTAAAACCAACTTTTAAAAATTTACAAATTTATAGTTCAATATGAACATCAGAAATCTCTGTTTTGTTTCATCTCCTTTGGATTAATAATTTTACTAAAAAGAAATTTTGAGATTCTTCATTGAAAAATGTTAGAAAATTCGGCATTTTTTTTCCAAAAACAAGACAGCACTAGACTTCAAGTAAAATCCTGATAAGAAGCTGTCATGTCAATCCATACTGTATGTGAGAGGTGAAGATGGGACTCAATAGGGAAAATTTAGTAATCAATGACAAGTCAAATGCAAAACAAAAATCAACTAATTCCTCATGACATAAATTTATTTCCTGCCAGCTCATACTGGATTCATCTTGGATCAAATTCATTCATCTCTAACAGGATTATCATAATTCAGAAATAAAATAAATATTGCATAAATGATGTGTCTAGTGAAATATGGAGGCTACAGGATTAGTCATTTACTAACAGCTTTGAAATATATATTCTGTTGGCTACAAAGTGTTTTGAATGTTTTAGCTGAATTACTTTTATGAAGTTTTTCTGGTAAAATCACTTAAGTGTGTGCAACATATACATGGAAATCAAAGTTTGGATTAACATTAAAATTCAGGGAACACCTACCATTGTGAGAAGAACTCATAGCAGTAAATGAGTAATTTCCCATACACTCACATAAGCAATAACCACTATAAATGGAATGCTTAAAGGCTGTTTTTGTAGTTACCAAGACAACAAAACTGAAGTTACAGATTCAGACAATGCAGTTAGTTTAATTCACAATAGTAAGATTTTTATTCTTTGTAATTGAGGTCACAAGGCTAGAAGCAACTTTTTATAAACTTTGACACACTACCCTGAAGGGCACTGGATCCATGATCAGTTCTTGTTCAGCTACTGTGGTCTTTTTCTGAGGCTGTTCCAATACTAAAGCTTATGCTGATTGACATAAATAAAGATTTTTTTATGGATGTTATGAAAAGTCTACGACATGAAATTTGATTTGTAAAAAACAATATTTGAAATCAAATTGAAACTCTAGTGCCTACAAATGCTAACAATTGTTTGTTGAAACATTTAAATTCTGTTATAAAGCATGTACTTTAATTTGAGTTTAGGTTGATTTCAGTTCAGTCTAGCATTATCTTCTATAAACTACATCCTGAAATTGAACATTTTTGTTTGTGACTGTTCAGTTTCCAAACATTCACTCTACAAGCTACTTATTTTTAATCCAAAGAAATAGTAATGTAAATTTAACATGAACAAAGTCATAAAGAAAATGCTCCAATTTTAAAGCAGCTTGATAAGAAATTATTCAAAGTACTTGTTCTTACTGATATGCTCAGTATTGACAGTTATATGCACATAATTGTTTAAACCTCTAACAGGAAAGGAAAGAATACACCTATTTTTACAAGACAATTTTATGGCTTGTCCTGTGATGTTGTTTATGGAAAAATCTGACCATGAATACTGACATGAGAAATGCACTTTCATATTTCTTCACTTTGACAATTAAGTAAAGACAATGTTCTGTGTAAAATGGTGTGAATATTATTTTCATGTGACTAAAAGGAAATTAGTGTCTCTATGTCCCAAGAAAAAAATGTCCATCTTTCTTCTAATTAAATTTTAAACTTCATGTGTATTTAACGGCTTTTTGACCATTACTTCAATGTTTTCTCACAATTTTACTATGAGGATATTCAAGTGGAAAACTAATTAACTGATTTTTTTTTTTTTAGCTCTGTTCACATTTTCTCCTTTTAAATTTTTCATTGTAACCTAACACTGAACTGTGTTTCACAATGGTACTGCTTTTTCCGATTAAATTTTGCCAAACCACAACATTTTCTGCCTTCATCTATTCTCTTTCAGCTCTTTCCCACTTTGCATGATGCATGTAAAGTATGCTAACATTAAAAAAGATCATGAAAATTAAGTGTTCTTTTGACTACCTCTGGTAGCTGTGGAGACAAACTGTCTACATATTTTCTCATGTTTAAGACCATAGGAACTGCAGGAAAGATTGTCCTCCCGCTCTCTATTCAGCTTTCTACTCTCTATCAGCAAGTGGAACAGGTACTATATCATTGCCTAGATATATGTATATTTTAAGGAATTTTAATGATAGATTATCCCTGTTCTCCACAGTTTTCCTCCTCTTTCTTCCAGTATAAAGCTGCAGATTGCTCAGACTGAAGGGTGTTTTTTACTTGTAAAACATTCTCATATAGTAACCCACTATGAAAATTAACACGTAGTAGTAGCTTTCCACTCTTGCAGTGTAACTCACATCCAATATCAGAAAGTATGTATTTTCCTCTTTTTTTTGTTTAGTTTTGTTTTATTTTGTTTTGTTTTGCTCTTCTTTCAAGACAACAGAACATGGATTGATTTATAATGATTTCTTATGAAAATGTGGTGTCTATGGTTCTTGCTTTCTTTAAAATCATTGAATAGACAAAAAAATTTGAAACTCTTGCACTGAAACAAAAGTGTCCTTTCTTGCAGATTCTCCAGTTTTATATTTATCTTTCTTTTTAATTTTCCAGTTTCATGCTTAGCTTTTTTTCTTAATATGTTTAGGAATAGAATGAGATAGAATGGGAATATGATATTACATGGAAGAAACACTTTCCTATTTTTCTTAAGTCAGCAAATCTTAGTGTTAAGGTGCACAAGCTTAACAAGAATAAACTTGGATAAATTTGAGGTCTTTCAAAGTAATCCTCCTTTTTTCTTTTTATTTTTTTTTCCTATGTAATAACCTCTAACTCAGACTCCTAAGCAGAAGGCAGGAAGCTGACAGATAAAGATGCCCTCCTATCTCAGCAGAAATTTGCTGATGTGGCATGCCTTGAACCTCTTAGCTACTGAATTTTTATGTACAGAGTGCTCTCAGCTTTGTCACATGAAATGAAAAGGAGGTTAGCATGCACATTGTTTAGTCCCATACAAAATAGTCTTTCATAGTTAGCCTCATGCTGGAGAACGCTGAGAAACTGCAGAAAATATATTTTGATTGTTAAATTGTTGAAGACAGAAACTATCTTTCAGAGTGTATAGATACTATATATTGAAAGCCCCAGGGTAGATATACAACAAGAAGGAAAAACCCCAAAATAACCCACACTAGGGACATGTGGACCTTTATGCTAAATATGTATATATATAGTTTTCATATGTGTATATATATATAATTTTTAAAGTAATTTATTACTTGCTTGCGGCAATGTGTCTTGCTTCAAGGATGTACAATTTTTAGAGCAGGGATTGTATGTCATATGGCTTGTATATTATAACATCTAAAATCCTGGTAAATAATGAAAAGTGATGTAACTAGTAGCAATTTCTTTGGTGCACTGGTTAGATAGCTGTTCAGTAGTTCATTAGGAAATATAATTATCCCACTCTAAATGTTTATGATTATGCCAATCTCTTAAAAATAGCTCTGATTAAAAGTGTTTATCTGGTTTTCTCTGAAAATGAACAAGCAATCCTTTTCAAACTGTACCTCTTTTAAAACAGACCCCCTAGCACTGAAACTTTTATGGAGACACCTTTGAAGACACCACATCTTTGATTTTTCACTGCTTGAAAAACAGAACTACCATTGTCCTGGGTTTAGCTGGGAAAGTTAATTTTCTTCCTAGCAGCTGGTACAGTTCTGTATTTTGTATTTAAGATGATAATAATGTTGATAACATACTGATGTTTTTAGTTGTTGCTGAGCAGTGGTTATCCAAAGTCAAGGAATTTTCAATTTTCCATACTCTGACAGTGAGCAGGTGCACAAGAAGTCAGAAGGGTGCATGGCCAGGAGAGCTGACCCAAACTGGCCAAAGGGATATTCCATACCAAAGAACATCATGTCCAGTATAGAAACTGGGAGAGTTGGTCCGGAGGGGCCATTTGCTTCTCAGGGACAGACTGAGCATCAGTCAGCAGTGGTGAGCAATGATATTGTGCATCACTCATCTTGGGTTCTATTTCTCTCTCTCTTTTTGTTATCTCCCTTTTCATCATCATCATTCTTGTAATTGTTACTGTTGTTGTTATTATTACTAAATTTTTCTGTATTTCAACTATTAAATTGTTCTTATCCCAACTGACAGGTTTTACCTTTTTCTGATTCTCCTTCCTATCCCACTGGGAGAGGGCAGAGGGGAGGGGAGGAGTGAAAGAGTGAATAACCAGCTGTGTGGTGCTTAGTTAAACCAAAACCCCTGGAAGGCCAACACTGAAAAATATCTTGCAACCAACAAATCTTACCTTTTTTGATTAAATAAGTAGTTACACTCTTCAGTGATCCTTGTATTCTTGGATTTTCATGACTACTCAGCTTTTTCTGAGTGGTTCAATAATTACAGTTGAGAAAGACTGCTTTGATATGGACGTCTGTATGTACTTCCCCTGGTAGTGGCTGTAAATTTGTTGTAAAAAGTTCCTTTAAACAACACAATAAAGCCTTTGATAGATATTTTGTCCCTAGAATTTTTTTTCCAGATTCAATTTCAAAAATTCAACATTTGTATTCCTACAAAGGTTCTAAATAGGAGACATTTACTTTTCAAAGCTTATTAACCCTGTCTTTGGTTACTTCGTGTTCTCCACACAAGACAAAAAGCTGGACTTAGTTCTTTCATCGTCAGGGTAAAAGGTCTTCTTCTGCTTCAGCATTTGAGAAATATTTCTGTGCTTTCTAATTAAATCTTTGTTTCCATATCTGTTTCTACTTAATGTGATGTGTCCAGCTTAAATTTAGAAATAAATTCTAGATTCAACCTTTCTGTCAGAAAACATCCTGTAAGAGTCTAGGCTATTTTAATCTATTTTTTTTTTCCTAACTGAATATTTGAGTTTTCTAGTTTTTTTGCTGTTTCTAATGCTACTGATAATTCCACTGCTATTTGGAATAAAGGGCAGTTTATTTTAGGAATGATCCTCTACTGTTCATTTTAGGAATGATTCACTTTAAACATATTGCTGATTTCACAAAAAGGTTTTTACAGTTTGCTTTATAGCACTTGCCAAGGGCATGGTATACACTTGTTCTTTTTAATTCTGTAGCATTTGATTCCTATTGCAAAACAATGCCACTCATTCTTTCATGAAAATAGAGTTGGCCAGTGGTGCTTGCCATCAATTTGTAGGGGTCTCCAAATGTGTTGTGCAGATTTTGTGAACTTTTTTTTCGTATTTTCCAAGTGAGCCAAAGATGTCTTACTTTTCTGACCTTTGAAGTGAAAGGAAAATGGAAAGCGTGCCCTTTGTTTCCTTATGTTGTCTGAGATGGCCTCAAATGTGTAACATTTAATATTTCACCTCAGTGCCAAAGTCGAATTGTGAGGAAGGCGGCTGGAAGGTAGAAAGACCTAAGAGCAAGAAAACCAGAGCACTAGTGGGATGAGAAAAGGAACTGGTCGGTGATGTCTGCTCAATGATCATGACCACTGGTCATAGGTTGTTTGAGATGTAGGAGCTTTTCAAATAAAAATGGTTTATTTGTTATTCTGCATCACAATCAGACAGATTACGGAAATAAATCAGAGCAAGAAAACTGAGGGCTCTTTAGCAGTCATATCAGTCCAGGTTTTCCTTACTGCATTTCAACATTACCTTTTCCACCACGACACTGTTCTTGGTGATCAAGGTTGGCATTCAGTAGTTTATGTTTATTTTTTCATCTTATATTGATTCTTTACAAAGTGGTGCTGTTTTCTTACAGATATTATATCTGCTATAACTTCAGCTTAATATTTAACTGTTGTTAAAGGAAACATTTCTTTCACTGTTTGGAGTCTACTGTGGACAATTTGGAGTCAGATGTTTTAGTGAATATTGCTGTTCTGCAGAAGAAATTCAGTGTTTGTATTCAAAAGTCTTTGTCTTAGCATCTTTCAGAATGTTATTTCAAAATATAACTGCTGAGAAAAACTTTACTTAAAGGTGTTTTGAATTGTGCTAAGTTGAAGAGCACCCAGAGTTTCTTTGTGAGAGGTACTATAGGATTGTACTGTAGTGTTGCTATAACTCAGTTGGACTTTCCAATATCCTTTGCAAGTCCCATTTCAGTATGAAATTATGATTCTCTTCTTTTCTTTTAGTAATGCTTAGACATTTCAGCTTATTTTTGAGTAGAGGTTTCAGGCTGCTATGTGTACTTAAATAAAAAAAAGCAGGTAAATTGTGCATGTTTATGACTAATGAAGTATATTTGTAGAAAGGCAAACAAGTTTATTTTAAAAGAGACAGAAGACACTACTGTGCATCAAGATGTAAGTTTCAATCATCCTTTCATAATTCAAGACTCTCTGAAATCAAGTGTTTATTTTCTTGAAGTTGTTATCAGGTAAAAATACTTCCTTCATCTATGTTAAAAATAATGCTTTCTGCTTATTGTGTCAATCTGCTATCTAAAACATCAAAATTTTTTATATTTATGTGCAGTTTAGATGTGTGCTTATCCAATTCTTGAACATAATAAGTTGCAGACAAACATATCAGGATGATTTGCCTTTCAAAGTGGCTTCATTTTGGGAGATAAATGTACTTCTTATAGATTCTCAGTGGCCATCTGATTTCTTTTTTATCTTGCACAAATAATACTGAAATTAAATTATAAAGCATTTTCACTGTTTCGCTCTTTAAGTGTGTGTGTGTATATATATACACACACATAAGCAAAAAGGTATGTATTTATTAATATAATTTGGAAAGGATGAGAAATCTATAATGGTGTTTTATTTTGAAGGATTTATTAGTGATCTGACTTAAAATCTGGGACATTGTAGGCATTGATAGAAAGGTTTTTTCCATTCTAAAAATGATTGAGAGGAACTAGATTTAACGGCAATGGAACAAAGCATTGCCATATTTTTTCAAGGTATTGAGTAAGCTCTGTTTCAGCTGAGCTCTTTTTTTTTTTTTTCATTTTGAGCTCCGCTATAAATATGTCCTACAACAAAATTGTTAGAATTCTAAGTTTTGAAAAATAATTGTATTGCTTTCTCAGAAATGAGCCTCTGTGACTTTCAAGGTATCTAGATGGGACATATCACTTAGTAGCCATTTGTGTAATCACTCTTCTCACATTATCATCGACATATTCTGTATTTAATCCCAAAGTAATTATAATTTAGCAGCTAAAAGCTGAAGCTCGTACAAAGTATCTATTCATTGCATACAGGTGTTAATGTCTGCAGAATGCTAGGTATCTGGAGCATTGCTTTATCTTGTGATTTTACTGATCTACCTTTAACAGTACAAATTATATCAGCATATTTAAATTATGATTATGTCAAAAATAGTATCAGGAGATTCATGTGAAGACCCCCTGTTAGAGGAAAGGACATTGTTTGAGTGGTATGAAGGCTTTCAAAATGGAGAATCTCTATATCCAATCTGTGATCTGTGAAACTCAACCGTAAGAGAGTGAATATGTGAAATTTACAAAGCAGATGTGTTCAGAAATAAATCCTTATTTATTAATCTGATGGTGTATGGAATCCTTGCCTAAGTGAGTGAACAAATATGGAGAAATATGAAACTTTGAAGTTTCTTTCACTATCCATTATAAAGCATTTCTATTTTAAGCACCTGAATTTCTATTCCAGCACAAAATACCCTTGCAAATTCTCAAACATGTTTCACTATTTTATACCACCCTGTGTTTAGCCTTTAACTTAAACAATTCTTTTAAAATCTCCATTACCCAGGGTTGTCTTCCCCTCTGCCTTTCCTCAACTCTTTCAAATGCCCTTTACCCCACAGGTTCAGCAGCCAACCCTATTAGCCTACTGCTGCCTTCATCTGTAGAGACTCAGCTGCAGTGCTTTGCTGAAGCTTCTTCTCCCTCCTGCAACAGTCAGCAGGAAATGCTGCTGAAAGGGATTGTGAAACCTCACTCATTTTGCATATATAACCTGAAGAGTGATTTCTACTGCTAAGAAAAAAAGTGTTTGTAGTTTTTATTTCAACAATATTTTCTTCTCTGAGGTCTCCTGTATAAACTGAATTATTGCACTGTATATGAGGCTAAAAGGAATGGATGGTGGTGTGGTGGCAGTGCTTAGTTGTGACTTTGGGGCTTGTGTTGGGGTTCCTTTGAAAAAAAGAGGAATCTTGCTTTCTAGTTTCAAATTCTGTAAGTATCCAAATGAAAGGATTACTGCAATGACACAAGAACTTCTAGATCTCAGTTCTCATATGTGACTACAGGTGCTTGAGGTTGTCTATTTGGGTCTTGATTCATTGTACAAAATCACAGAAATGTAGAATTGTTTAGGTTGGAAAAGGCCTTCATGATCATTGAGTCCAACTTTAATCCAGCACAACCAAGTCCATCACTAGACAACGTTCCAAGTGCCACATCTATGTTTTTCAAAATTTTGCAGTGATGGTGACTCCACTGCTTTCCTGGACAGCCTGTTACAATGTTTGACAACCCTTTCTGTGAAGAAATTTTTCATAATATCCAAACTAATCCTTCCCTTGTGAAACTTGAGTCCATTTCCTCTTGCTCTATTGCTTGTTAGTGGGGAGAACAGACTGATTCCCCACCTCACTGCAACAATCTTTCACATAGTTGTAGAGTGATAAGGTTCACAAGTACTGTGTGAGGGCACTCAAAATGATCAGTTCTATGACCTTTCCCAGTACCAAAGTCAGACTAACAGGACTGTGAATCCCTGGATTCTCTGTCTGGCCCTTCTTGTAGATGGGTGTCACATTTGTGAACTTCCAGTCACTTGGAACCTCCTAAAATAGCCAGGACTCCTGGTAAATGGTGAAAAGTGTCTCAGTGAGCATTTCTGCCAGCTCCCTCAGTACCCTTGGGTAAATCCCATCTGGTCCCATAAACCAAATGGTGTTAACAGGTCATTGACCATTTTCGCTTGAATTATGGTGGTTTCATTCTGCTCCCTTCTTCCAGCTCGGGGGCTACTACCCAGAAAAAATACTGGTCTTGCTATTAAAGACTGAGGCATTAAAGTAGGCATTAAGCACCTCAACTTTTTCCTCATCATTTGTCACTATGTTTCCCCCTGCATCCAAGAAAGGATGGAGAATTTCCATAGTCCACCTTTTGTCACTCATGTATTTATGTAAACATTTCTATTGTCTTTCACAGCAATAGCCAGATTAATTTCTGATTGGGTTTTTGGTCTTCTAATTTTTTTTCCCTGCATAACCTAATGAAATCCTTGTAGTCCTGAGTTGTCTTCCAGTTCTTCCAGAGTTTATAAACTCTCCCTTTTCTGAGTCCCAGCCAAAGCTCTCTGTTTGCCGGGATGTTTTCCCTCACCATTAGTTCATCTTTCAGTACATGGAGTTACCCCACTACTGTGCTTTTCATATTACATTCACAAAGAATGTCCAGACTCCTCGACCTTCAGGACTGCTTGCCAAGGGACTCTCCCAAGCAGTTAACCAAAGCAGTTACCCTCCAGAGGGCCAAGGTAGTAGGTCTGCTAACCCCTCTCCTTACTTGTCTGAGAATCAAAAACTATCATTTCATTATCACAATGCCCAAGGCAGACTCCAGCCATCACATCACCCACCAGTCTTTTTCTGTTCACAGACAGTCTGGTGTGACTCCCTAGCGGGCTCACTCACCAGCTGCGTCAGGATGTTACCTTCCGAGCACTCCAGGAAGCTCTTAAACTGTTTCCTCTCTACTGTGTTGTGGTTCCAGCAGATATCTCATCCTATAAGTTGAAGTATCCCATGGTGAGACTTCTCCCAACTGCTTATAGAATATTTCACCCATCTGTTCATCATGGTTGGGTGGTCTATAACAGACTCCCATCAGGATATCAGTCTCATTGGCCTTCACCCTGATTCTTACCATATACTCTCAACTCTATGCACAAGTCATCCCACCATATTTCTGTGATGGCAACTCTGTCATAGTTTTCCTGCTGCACAATGGTTTCCAGCTCCTCCTGTCTGTTGCTCATGCATAGGTATAAATGCACTTCAGCTGGGCTATTAATCCTGCCACTTTTTTTTTGTGGGAGAAACCCCTAATTCCTGCACGGAATTTCCTAATGATGGAAAACTGTGGAGAGTGTTATTGATGCATGGTTAGCGAAGAAAGGACATGATCAAATACAGCTGGTAGGACAGTAATTTTCCACAAAGCAAACTGAAGCAAGGTTACTGTGTCCTTGAGCTAGAAGTTGTACAATAACAAGATGTGAAAAACAGGACTTAGTCAAGTGAAGGGAGACAACAAGAATGTTAGAGATAAGAAAGTAAGGGAGGAGTGTGTATATAAACTGTAGCTTTTAGCTAATATAGTGAGACTTGTTGATCATCATCGGATGTGCTTGTCTCCCGTCGTTTTCCCACAGAAAACACTTTTGCTACAGGTTTAATTTACATGGCACAGTCCACAGACTTTATACTTATCTCCAACTCTATACCTGTACTTCAAAGGAAAATAGTTCACATGAGTTGAAACCTGACAATCTGACAACATATTGAGAGAGTTCTGTAGATGAGTAATCTAGAAGACAGCAGCTGGGCTTACTCAATCAGCACTGTCATCTCTGATCTCATACCTCACAAACCATTCCATCTGACAAAATTTCAGTCCTTTTCCTGTTGTGATTTCTTGTGAACACTATTAATGTGAAATAGTTGTGCAGTGCTTAACCATCTTGATCTTAGTGCAAGAAAGACTTGTTCCTTGTACTTTATCACCTGAAGCTTTGAGTTTTAGTTCCTTGTGATCAGTTATAGGCTCTTTGAACTTGTGTGTTCTATTACGTACCTAAAATACCTCTGTTTTCTCTGAGTGATGTATACAATTTTGTTCAGCTGCAAATATGGAATTCTTTCTTTTTTCTACTGTTAATCAACATAGATTGACATAACTCTTTCACAATACACCATTTGGAAACATTATTTGCTTTAGAATCTTACTTTTTTCCTTCAAAATACCATTTATTTTGTACACAGAGATGGTAGGTATTGGAGGTCTCTTTGACTGCTTCCCTTTGAAATCAGTATCAGTAGGAGTGGCAGAATGAGGACCATCATTATCTAGATTTCTCTCCATAGCCTGCTGTCTGATTATAGATAATAGAAACATCCACTTAATTACCAAGTATATTGCAGTTAAAGCTGTCTGGTAACTATATTTATAAATAGATTCTACCACCATATAATTTCATTCCTATTCATGTCTTCTTTTGTTTGCTTATTGATAAACACTTGGTTGAATTAAATTTATTTGCAAGTATGTTTTTGATAAGTACAAATGTTGCACGTGGGAACCTACATAAATATTTGCAAGATGTGAGGCTTCAAAAAAGAGCTTTCATGACCACTTGAAGTTCACCTCTTTCTCCTCAACCAACTTCTATCTCTTTTTATGCTGTAAAATACTGGTGGTGAAGTAACTTAAATGTTATTATGCACACATCTTTCAACTCAAAAATGTAGCTCTAAAACTGTCATCGCTTTCCCCATCCTAATTCTTCTTTCTTCATCTCTCTTACCCATTTCTTGAATTTTTACTTGAAATAAGTCAGATAACAAAAAAAACAAAGACCTGATCTGAACAAAGCATGTGATTGCCTTCTGTTTTTTAATCCACAATCTAAAAATTAAGGGTCATGCTGCATAAAAATGTCTTTGAGAAAATCATGTGCTATGCATTAATGAACTTAACAGTACAACTAAACTAGAAACACCTACAGTGTGGTTACACTTATGATCACAGATGTGATTTCTCAAGAATTCAAGGTCATAAGAATATTGCAAGTCTTACACATTTCTAGTTCAAGTTCTTTAGACTTTGTCTACATGGAAAATTTACTGTCATCATTTTTACTTCTATAGTTACCTTGATCTAATTGTTCCTGCAGATGCTTATTTTAGAATAGGTACCATGAGAGGGAGCTATAAATACAGTGCTATGGTTGCGATGGTATTTTTTTTCCCATAGATCCTCTTTCTGGGTTAATTTTTCACGCAGAACATAATTTCTATAACCATTTCACAAAGACACAGAGGTGGTGACTTAACAGAATAAAACTAGCACAGCTGGGAAACAAAACCAAAGCACTAGTTTAATCATCTCTGTCTCTGTATGTACCTGAGGACTACCGATATATTATTAAATTATGTTGCCTGAGAAAATTCCCCATAAGTAAAACAAGTTTATCTATGCAAGTAGGTTGTTAGAGATGCTACTTGCATCAGCTTAGCCCATGCTAACTACCAATCGTCCTAAACAATTCCCTACAACATTTCAGCACTTAAAATGTCTCTTGGGACTTGTTACTACCTTCAGCAATACCCAAGCAGGCTTTGTGATTCCACAAATCTGTAAGTCTATGCACTTCTTCATGCAGTTCTATTGTTCCACAGTTGCACTGGATGGGGACTTAGAGGATCATTCCATGTACTTCCACCCTCAGAAGTGCAGAGCAGGTTTTTCTTCTCACAGTAGGATGGAGTTACAGGGGAAGGGATCATCAGATTCAAGGAAAGCATCCTGCAATGGCAGTCTATGAGGAGATTTGCCATGAGCAGACTGGCTGCAGCTCTGGATGGGCAGTTCATACTTGAGTTTTTCCAGCTTTCACCCTGCCTCCTGTCTGTTCCCTAAATTCATGATTGGGTGTTGTGATTTAGTGTGTTGTGATTGGATATGCTGGGTATCAGACACACACAACAGAGATCAATATGGTAAACTGGGGAGAGACAGAATTTTTCTAAAGCCATTGTATCACAATGATAGGAAAGCAAACTTTACATAAGAATGCCTGTCTGTATCATACAGATAAAGGAGAACAGCACTTAAGATTCCTAATACAGAGATGCAAGCAAAGTCTAACTCAGTGCCTACAAGCTGCAAGTGTGTAGTAGAGACAGGCTGAAAGAGTGGAATCTAGAAACAGTTTAGGTGAGCGTGCATGCCGGGTGCCCAGGGCTCCTCCAGAAAGTCTGCGTGTGAGAATACAGTGAAGGTAGGTGGAGAACAGTCTAGAACAGCTGGGAAGGGGCCGTGATTTAGCAGAATAAATGTTGCACCTTATCAGATGGTCTGTGTTAAAAACATATGGTGAGGCAATGGAGAGAGGGGTGGTTGGAATTTAAATGGTTCATGTTATATGATTGGATCTAGACGGAGTGCCCATTATAGATTTTTGGGTGGGTTAGTCTGTTTCTTCTGGTGTTTGGTTTTGCTGTGTTTTGTTTTGTTTTAAGTCAAAAGAACTGATGTACAGCAAGAAAATGTGTTGGTGCCATATAGAGCGTGGGAGAGAATCCACATCTATTTTTAAAGTCTGCTTTGTTGTATGGCTGATGGAATGCTGCTGCAATCCTCATGAATATTTTGATGGAAAAACCCTGACCTAGATGGGGGCAGTGAAGTAAGGCAAGATTTACATGAGCTAAGGACCCAGTCCTGCAATGAATCTTCCTATTGAAATAGTTTCCTTGCATTCTCAGGCAGATGAATAAGATGCTCCAGGTAGAAGATATTTTGCACAACACTGAGCATACTGATGTCCAGCCTGTCTCTCGTAGTTCTCTGTTTCAAAATGAGCAGGTCAAACATTGCAGTGAGATTCTACAGGACCACAGGAGCTAATCTGTTGCTGCACCCTGATGCAGCGTGGCCCTGCAGTGGGCTGCCCCTGCCTGCTCGGCGGGGCAACCGCGTATCTGGGCTGTGCCACCCTGCACGGGGGCAGCCCCGCTGGTGCTGCCTCTGCTGAAACGGAGCCCAGGTTGCTGTCCCCGGTGGGGACAGTGGCACAGGGTCCCGGTCTGAGCTGGGACAGCTGGAACGTCTGCTGCCTCGGCACTGCCGGGGCTGTCCCCCTTTGGTGGACACGGCAGCAGAGACCTGGCGTTTCCACACGCACCTGGGGCCAGCCCGCTCCAGGGGTCACGTGCTTGCAGATCGTGATCCCACTGGGCTGGCAACCTGTCAGTCAAGCCACGTCCCGCCCATCCTCTCAGTGATTGGCTTGGGTCAGCGTCCTGCCTCTGTTCCCTAGATTTTAAAAGTACATTGCAGGTTCAGATGTTCGCCTTTTTTCCTCCAGTATGTGTTTGCATTAAACCGGGACTGTTGTATGGGGGAGGCCCCTCCAAACCATCTCTTTGTCTCCGCCGTTCTTATACCATGAGGTGTGGAACCGCCACTCCAACGCCCCTGCTCTTAGTACCGCCGTACTCCTGTGAAGAGGAGCTGGAAGCAGCGCCGGTAGGTGTTGCTTTCCAGTCAACCCGGTGGGCTCACCGCAGCATTTAAACCCACTCCTAGCCGTGGCACTAATCCAAACACAGATCTTGTAGTTACTGTTGGAGTGGCTGCAAATTTCAGGCAGAACCAACTAGAGTACATGTGATTCTTCAGATAACCCATCAACAGTCTTCAAGATGTGTGACTGGAAGACCCTTCAGTTGCTGTAAGAATTCTGCAGAGGCCTGTGGCTGCAGAGAGTGAGGGAAAGAACATGTCTTTTCTGTGAGTTTAGCAGTGTGCCTATTTTAAAAATGCTTGTGCAGCTGGGGTTGTGCAGTGCCTTCACACTAGGTTTGTTTGGCCTTGCTGATACTGTGGACATGGAATACTGCCTGCTACCAAATACTACCAAATTCTTTGCATGTTGACTGGTACAAGCAACAGGAGTTGTGACACAGATGCAGGGTACCTGGAAAGACGCATTCATACATGCTAGCAAAGCATGGGTTCCACAACAGTCCTTTCCCATTTAGCCATAGCTTTTGCATGCACAAGGAAGAAACCTACTTTTTTTTAAAGAATACAAATGGCAAGATGTTGAAGAAGAGGAGAAATGGGACAACTTTTGAGATAGCATTAGACTAAGAACAGTTAGTTTAAAGTATTAGGTAATTAACAGTCGTGCTGTAGGAATGTTGCCCTCAAAATTAATGGGCAGTCCAAATGCTGATGAAGCATTACTTACACAAGGTCAGCATGAAGAAGAAACTATTGTGCATAAGTCCATTCCCATTGCGGTCTGTTTTGTGGATAGACTTCAGGAGTATCTTGTTTGCCACTGATAGAAGCTGAAACTCTGCAGACATTCTTTACAAACACTGTGTCTGTGACACCTTCTCAGTAAGTACTTTATTTATTTCTATAGAAGTACAGTCTGATGTTAGAAGTATGGGCTTTTCCCCCACAGCAGTAACTCTGTAGATTTTGGTTAACATTTTTAATCAAAATGTTATGTTGCCCAAACTTGAATACATGTTTTATGTTCAATGTCTACATGATATGTTTGGTGATGATTTAAAGTGTTAAATGAGATTATAAAGGAAAACTGGAAATCTAGGTAGTATTAGTTTTTTAAAAAAATACAGTCTTTTGATATCTGGTCTTGTGAAGGATTAAAAAATATTTTTTTCTAATGTAGATTATTCCTGGAAATCAATTGTAGATATCAAATATACGTGTACTTCGTTAATGTGACTTTTTTTTTTTTCCTCCAGAAAAAGGAATGATTGATAATTGCTTCTGAAAAAGAAATTAACTCTGGTTGTTGCCTGGTAGCTCCCTCTGTTCTATCTGAGATCTGAGATATTGTCATTGAAATGTTATTATTCAGAAATGAGAAATATTGTGGAGACCTACTGCCTAAGGCAGTGAGGAAGTAGAATGAAGGTTGTTTAATTGAACCTGCTAACAATAACATTGACTATTCATGTGAAACAGAGGTGCATAATCAGAGAAACTGGGAGACAGGGAATATATTAATTCTCAGTCCTGGTATGAAGAAGAAGCTTCAGACACAGTCACTGTTTATTTGCTTGTTTGTTTTTTAATGGAATATTATATTTCACTGTATGGAGAAAGTAGACTACTAGACGCACAGTGGAGCAAATTTCTGTTTGACATTTGTGCAGAAAAAAGAAAAGTGGGTATTTTTCTTTGAAAAGTATGAAGTAATAGGTCTCAGTGATATACGTAATCTTCCACCCATCCATCCACCTATCCATCTATCAATCTATCATCTATCCATCCTCTAGCCAGTGTGGATGCCTGATACACCTGTAGGTAACACTGTGCAGGAAATCCTGCAAGTATAGACAGGGTCTATCAGGCATCAAACTATGTCTAAAGGTTCTCTTTCTAGAGGATGTGGGAGCACTCATACCCATGAGCATATTTGGAATGTGAGTAAATTTACACAGCAGAATAATGCACAGTCTCAGACTTGTGTTGCAAAGCAAGTGAAGGCTGAAGCGGCAGCTCGGCTACTAAGCTGCTAAGGTAGACTGAGACTATGCCAGGAGGTACAGCAATCCTTGAATTCTGATTGATCCTTTTCTTTGGTGGCACACAGGTTTTTTACACACAGGCACCTTGCCTTTCACTCTGAAACCTGCTGATGGTGGCTGGTTCTTAGCTTTCGCACCACTCAGTGGGAAGGAAGGAAGTGGTATCTGAGGACTACACCCCAGTGATATGAGATATACTCTACAGTGTGTGACTAACTTCTGTGTTTCTGAAGTTTTTTAAGTTTAAAAGACTAAATTAGCCCTTTATAATCTCCTGGACACACTGTCTTGCAAAGCGAAAGGTAGTCAGTAGTCAGCCATCTTGATGCACATGCTGGACATTAATACTGTGGTTGTCACGGCAACAACACAGTTATTTGAATCACAAATATATCTGCAGAATGTGCAAAGACAATACATTTCAAAATTAAAAAAAATTAATGGGATTGTCAGTAAGAAAAATTTAACTTAGTTAACTCGATATAATTTGTTATCATGCAGAATTTATGCAAATCTCTTATAAACCACACATGAACTAGATCAATTTTGGATACCACTGAAAATTAAATAATTCTGCATTACGATGGCATGTAATGGAAACAGGGGAGTAGTTTGTTATTACCGCGATGCCTGTTATTACGGCTTATCCCGGTAATCAGTCGAGACGCAGAAATAATGAGAGCTGGAGTCCTAATGTTCTTGTTCAGAGCAAGGGCGGAAAGGGGGGGGACCCCCTTTCGTTTAATTCTTATATACACTTTTAGAAATCACAGATCATTGGAGAAAGTTAACACTTCCGTCTCTAACTATATTGGTTACAAGAAGTGTCCGTCAAAGGGATTTGTGTCCATGGGAAAGGAATGTAAAAAGATAATTTTTACAACAACATAGCTATGTTTACAGAAATCGTCCTTGAGACTGTCTAACAGAGAAAACTAGCTATTTTACAGTGAAAAATGGGCAACAGTTTGTAAGTGATCCATAGTTTTCCTCTGAAATACCGCAGTGGTATTGAAAGGTAGATGATTTGAAGTTGATATTCAGTGATATGGTAAGTGTATAAACACAGTTCACTGAATCTGAATTAATGTCTCAACTACAAACAATCATGAAATTACAGCTCAGTGTAATGTTCAAGAAGTTGAAATTTTCAATTAAAGGAAAGAATGTCTGAGAGATGAATTCTTCTTGGTTCTTAACTAGCAACCTTGGGAATTTCCAACCAAATCCTTTTGGAAGAGATTATCCATTACTAATCCATATTATTAAATATAAGACAATTTTTCTTTCCCTGGTGACATCTAACCTCCCTAAATTAAAGCAATGAGATGTAGCACATCCCACGTAACTATTTAAGTACTCCAGTGTTTAGTTTACTGGGCTACAATTGTCAGGACCCAATTGCTGACTCTTGTATTTTTTCAACTGCATAAAATTGGACATACATTTTTTTTTCTAGTAAAATATTGCACACCAGGAAAGTAACTCTTCTAGTAATATCAATACTTCACTGAGGCTTGACCTTTTTGCATTAAGAATCTGAAAACAAGAGAGGAAAAAAATAACTGCAAGGCTTTGATTCTAATGATTACTATAGAACAACAACAACAAAAAAGTAGGAAATATTCACAGACTAATAGAGGAAATTTCAGGGAACCTCTGTAAATTGTACTGAAAAAAAGCATGCAGGAAATACTTAAAAACTTCATGTTCTTTAATTATAAAGCAGAAGAATATCACATGATATAATACATCATATATTATTCACGTGGCAGTTCTTAGCAGTCCTTTTTATGACTGGGGACAGTGTGGGTTCTGAATAAGATTGATTTACTGGAATTAAAAAAGTAAAAGAAAACCCAAATAACCTCAAAGCAAAATTGAAATAATACCAGCTGAGTATTTTTATGTATTTTAATTTCAAGCAAGGTAAAGTGAATACTATATTGGTCTAATATAGAAGAAGGATAAATTATTATTTAAAAAAATTATCTCAAAAATAACTTTTCAAATTGTGATTATATATATATCTTGACATAACACCATTTAACTGTTGAAGCTTTTGATGTCATGTAGGATAATTAAATATCTAATCGTACAAGCAATTACATATATTACAGGGTATACAGACTTTAAAATCTCATAAATTAAATCACAAAAATATATTGGAAAACAGATGAAGCTATTGTAAAAATATATATGTTCTCTTCAATCATGAAAAAAAATGTCTATATATGAGGGACTGACCTAGCATTTAAATATCACAGAGTGAACCCTTCCCAAAAGGATATCAGATAAAATGCGACTGTGACTACACTACCCAGCTCTATGTCCTTAGGTGATGTTCATACATACTGGGAAAACATGGGAAACACATAATCATTAAGGGACGATTTGTCGCGTTCCATCTGCCCTTCTGTCATGGTTTAACCCCAGCCAATAACCAAGCCCCATGCAGCTGCTTTCCCACTCTATCATCAGTGGGATAAGGGAAAGAATCTGAAGGAAAAATATTTTTTAAAATGTGGCTTGAGATAAAGACAGTTTAAAAGGAAAAGCAAAAACTACACACAAAAGCAAAGCAAAACAGGTGCTCAACCATCCCCAGGAGAGCAGGGCTCCATCACACATAGCAGTCACTCTTGGGAAGACAAACACCATCACTCCAAACATGCCCCATTCCTCCTACTTTCTACCCCTTTATATTCTGATCATGATGTCATATGGTCTAGAATACCACTTTAGTCAGTTTGGGTCACCTGTCCCAGGTGTGTCTCCTCGCAACGTCCCAAGCTCCACTAATGTCCTCCTCAGCACAGCAGTGCAAAAAGCAGAAAAGGCCTTGGCCCTGTACAAGCCCTGCTCAGCAACAACAAAAACGTCTCTATATTGTCATCACTGTGTTGAGCACAAATCCAAAACATAGCTTCATAGCCAGTGTGAACAAAATTAGCTCTACCACAACCAAAATATTTTTTTGATATTTTAAGTATGAGTGGAAAAGAAATAAAACATCACTCTTTCACATCCCTGTAACAGAAGTGACCAAGGAAACTGTGCTAACTGGAACTGATACAGTGAAATTCAGAGATTAGCCTGTGGTAATTTAATCAGAAAGGCCACTAGTTGCTTCTGGGACCATCAGAAAACAACAAATAATAAACCAACAAGCCTCTCAGTAGAGGGTACCATACCCAAGTACATTGTAAAACCATAGTACAATAGAGAATCATGGGAATATGCTGTCCTCCTTTAGAATACAATTTGAGTTTCACCAGAGTCAAGTAAAAGAAACAAGAATTTTATATAGAATTGCATATAACTGTGGCAGAAATCTATGAGGGAATGTTGGTATTTTTGTAAGGTTACTCAGCATTTTTAGTCCTTAAGAATCGGGGGTTTATTTTATGTATTCATGTTTTCAACAACCCTTTATTTTTTTGCAGCTGATACTTGACAAATTTGGTTGAGGGAAAAAAATGGATTTTGCTGGTGTGATCTGAAACCCCATATGTCATGATGAACCTCTTTTCTTTACAGATATATGATCTATTCCATACCAGTATTGTATCTGTTAACTTAAAGCATTTTGAAGGCAGACACTGAAAGAAGAGAGAACATTTGCTTTACAATGTTGTAATTAAGTGTTGGTCTCATTAGTTTTATTGGATTGTCTAAAACCATAAACCCTTCATTACTTCTGCTATTGGTATCACTAATAACATTATGAACCTAAACCTTCTTATCCTGCTTTATGTTTGCTGAAATGTTCCATAATTACTGTTGATTCTCTTAATAACAACATAGCCTAACTATTAAGAGAAAATAAATTTACAATAGCAATGTATTTAATCTATAGGAAACAGGAGATAAAAAAGAAAAAAGAACAGAAGAGAAATTCTCTCATCTATGTAATTTTTTCAGTGCCAAATCAGAAAAATAACTCTAGATTAAAACTACTTGAGGGCAAACAAAAGAGCAATAAGCATTAAATATGACCCATAGTTGATCTCACAAGATCTGTGGAAATAAATAGCATAATAAGAACTGCAATTCTGTCCTTCTGGTCATCCTACACCTTACGTGTTTCTAGCTCTCTCCTACCACAGTCTTTGAACCAGTAGGAATTGGTAAGGGAGATCTTTTTAGACTATAAAAGCTCCCAAACAAAAACCTGAAAAGTGCTCTCTCACGCCCTCTCTCTCTCTCTCTCTCTCTCTCTTGGAACTTTGATAGTCTTCTGGGAAGTTTTTATCTATAAACAATGCTTTTTGCTTGAAGACTTCCCTTTCAAAAACAAATGGATAATTCCTTTGTGTGTGTGTTTTTCTTGAGACATTTATTGTTTTCCCTACTTTAATTATCTGTTTGTATAACTCATTCAATATGTGTTATTGTCTTAGAGTTAGAGGTATGTTTAGGATTAAACTGTCTGTAAATTTGCTGAACTGTGTACTCTCAAATAATCTGGGAAATAAACTGAGATATATGGGTTGTTTGTTAATTGCTTTTTTTTTTTTATTTCCTCTTTGGAAATGCTGCACTGCATTAACAAAGAATTAACTAGATATTCAGAAAAGTTTTGAAAAAATATCTGGTATCACATTAGCAATGAAAAACTCCATGAAATGTTAGAAACTAAAGAAGCCCTGAGATGTCAATAGAATAGAGAACTAAGAATTCAAGTAGTGGAATTATTACTCGTGTATATATGAGTGGGTTTGTGTGAATACAAAGAGGTACATGATGTGTACATAAAGGAATAGTAAAATGCTATGTGGAATTTCTTGCTCTTAAATCATGCACAGTGGGACTTATTCCTGTATAATACTATCAGTTGCAATTCTGAATTTCACTGTCATAGTAAGGTCATGTAGAACTAAAAATTTTCTTTTTAGCATCAGGTCATGGTTTAAGTTATCTACCTACAGTGATATAGAAAATCTTCTACTGGAAGACATTACATTAATAATTAGTAGATTCCTGGGACAGGGATCTGCAGGGATAACAGTGCTGGGATTAGAATAAAGGAAGAGTAGATCTTTAACCAATTTTTAGCATCTTTCACATAGGCTTAACTGTTTTGTTTTGCACCAGGAGGTGCTGGTTCTTTTTGCATCCCAACAAGAAAACCACACATCAATAGTCCAAAAAAAGGTGATAGTAATTTAGAAAATATTACATCCCTGATGATTAAAAAAAACCTGGAATGATACAACACCACACAGGTCTCTCAGGCCAGGGAATGACACTGCACAAAATTCCCAGTTATGGTGAGGCTTGCTGCTACTGCTATTTTTACAGTTTTTTAGCATTTTCTTCAAGAGGATGTACTTATGAAAACATGTTGGGAACTGAACTTATCCTTCATCATAGTAAGTGTGTAGCACAGCACAGTCCTTGACGCCAAGTGATATGTGTGGTACAGTACAGCACAGACCAGTACCCACCAGCTGTTGGTGGAGCACTAACTCCTCAATATACAATAGGATCCCAATCAGGACCACAACATTTATTATGAATACTTGAACAATATTTGGTGGCTATTTTACCTTTGTCTTACCTGAGCTTCAAAGAGGAGCTCTGCTAGCAAGCTGGTAGCCCCAAAAACACCACTGAAACTGTATAAAACCTTAGCTTGCATTCTGTGAAAGATATGGAGTTCAACTACTTTGTCTGAGATAGTAGGGTATACAAAGAGCCTAACAGTCACATGAAACCAATAGAAATATTACTGTTGAGTTTTGAAAGCTGTCTTACATGATTAATTACCAAAAATAACTCCTCTACTGCCTGTTACCTTGTGTGATAACATGGCATTGACGTATCTGAAACTTAGTGCAGTGGGTTGACCCTGGCTGGATTCTAACCACCAAAGCTGCTCTCTCTCTCCCCTTCCCAGATGGACAAGGGAGAGAAAATACAGCAAAAACTTTTGGGTTGAGACAAGGGCAGGAAGAAATCACTCACCAATCACCATCACAAGCAAAACAGACTCAGCTTGGGCAAATAAGTTCAATTTATTGCCTATCAAATCAGAGAAATCAGAGTAATGAGAAATAATTTCTCAGGGTAGTGAGAAATCAAACTAAATTTTAAAACACCTTCCACCCACCCTGCCCTTCTTCCTGGGCTCAGCTTCACTCCCCATTTTCTCTACCACCTGGCCCCCACAGTAATGGAAGGGTACAGAGAATGGTGCCTGTGGTCAGTTCACCACACATTGTCTCTGCTGCTCCTGTTTTCTCAGGGCTAGACCTCCCCACACTCCATGCTCCAACATGGGATCTCTCCCACAAGAGACATCTCCAGCATGAGTCATTCACACAGGCTGAAATTCCCCACAAACTGGTCCAGAGTAGGTTCCTTCCAGGGGTTGCAGTCCTTTGGTAACAAGCTGCTCCAGTGGGTTCTCTGTGGGGTCACAGGTTCTGTCAGGAGCCTGCTCCAGCATGGACATTCCACAGGGTCACAGGCTCCTTTGGGCATCCACCTGCTCCAGCCTTAGCTGCAGGTGGGTCTCTCTTCCACACTGGACTGCAGGAGGACAGCCTGTCTCATCATATTCTTCCCCACAGGCTCCACAACATCTGGGGCACCACATCCCCCTCCTTCTTCACTGACCTTGGTATATGCAGGTTTCTTTCTCCCACATATTCCCACTCCTCTCTCCAGCTGCAATGGATCCTGAGCAGCTTATATTTCCCCTTCTTAAATATGTTATGCCAGTTTATGCAACCACCACTGCCAATGGGCTTAGCCTTGTCCAGCAACAGATCCACCTTGGAGCCAGCTGGCATTGGCTCTCTTGAACATGAAGGAACCTTCTGGCAGCTTCTCACAGAAGCCACTATTGCACCCTCCTGCTACCAAAAGCCTTGTCATGCAAACCCAGTACACTTGACAAAGAATATTTTGAAGAGTATCTTTCACAAAATTTTCTTTTTGAAGCTTTCCAGAAAAAATTCTGAAGTGTTAAGAGATTCACTAGGATTGGCCTTTTGTTAAAATTCGATTTTTAAGATTGGTAGTCTCCTAAATATTTTTGATTTTGGTGATGGTGTTGGAAATGATGGAAAATTAGTGTCTCTTTTTTTATGGTCTCTAAACTTAATTCTCATCTGTGCTGCACACAAATTAATTTTCACCTTTGAAAGTACAACTTAAAATCATTCTTAAATTTAATTAGCTGTTTTTTACATATTACTACTCACAGAAAAGTACAACACAGCCTTTTCTGGGTGGTAGTGAATATGGATATGCTGAAATTAAGAACTCAGTAGTGTAGCCCCCACTGGATGCTGCTGCCTGGGATTATCCCTGTCCACATACAAGACTTGGCATTTCCCTGCATTGAACTTCATGAGATTTCTCCCGACTAATTCTACAACCTGTACAACCCTCTGAATGGTAGCTGCTCTCTGCTGGATCAGTCACTCCTTTCAGTTTGGTATGACTTGCACGCTTGCTGAGTGTACACTCTGCCCCATACTCTGGGTCATTAGCAAAGATTTTAAAACGTATGGGACTCACTGTCAGCTCCTGGAACACATCACTAGTGACTGGCATCCAGCTGGAGTCTAGCAGTTCAACCAGCCTTCAGTCTATTCCTGTTCATTCACCTGTCTTAGAGGATGCTGCAGGAGACAGTATTGAAAGGCTTACTGCAACAACAGCTACTACCCTCCTTTCACCAAGCAAGTCAGTCACACCAGGTGGATTAAACACAATTTCATTATGGTAAATCCATGTTCCTGATTCCGGATCACATTCTTGTCCTTCATGTGTTTGGAAGGGGTCTCCAGAATTATTCGCTCTATCACATTCCCAAAGATCAACATGAGGGCTGACAAGGCTGTAGCTCACCAGAGTCTTTTTCTTGCACTTCCTGATGATAAAATTGATGTTTCCTTCCTTCCAAACTTGTTCCCTGAAAGCTGGAATATATCCCTTGCACTGCAAGTTGAAAGTGATACATGCAACCTTAATACTTTTCATCTTCAGTCTAATTTTGTGCTTCCAGCTTCTGCTTTTTGTTTCAGTTTTCCTGTTGGGTGCAAGGTGGTTCAATAAACTAAACTTCACTCATATTGGTTACTGCCTCTCACTTCCTTTGGATTCCACCTCTTCCCTGCCTTTTCTGTGCACCAGCATCCCACATTTGCAAAGCAAGTACCCAGTGATTTCTATTTCCCAATCACCACCTGTTAGATGGGATTTGTGTACTTAGGTAGCAATCTCATAACCAAGCACACATAGAGTGAAGGGTTTCAAAGTGGTAGAGAGGCTCCATCTCTATACTCCAGGGATCAAAAGCGCCCTCCTACAGAGAAAATATGCCCTTGTAGCAGCATGACTTCTCCACTGTGATCCAACTCAGTCTGCTTTTTATTTACTTCACACAAACCTGAACAAATGGTTTGATAGACAGGCTCATGCTTCTAGTTTCAACAAAACTGATAACTTCTTACTGTGAAGTCTACTTCCTGATATTCTGTGTCTATCTGCATATATGCCTCTGGCCTTAATATATTTTTTTATATTAATTATATTGAGGTCTGATTTTAATATGCTAGAAAGTAAGAAAAAGTATTAGCAGTTTTAGATTCAGTGTTAGTTGTGTCTATGTGGGTACGTAGACATTGCAAATATTTAGATATAATAATGGAATATTTGCTTTCCTGGCCTTTGCAAAGAGCCCTTTGGAAAAGATCCTGCAGAGGTCTCCAACAGTATCCTGGGCTGTATTCACAGCAGCAGAGCCAGCACATCAAGAGCAGAGATTAAGCCCCTCTGACAGGCCTTTGGGACACCACACCTAGAACTGTGGCCTTGCTTCCCCTGCCTCCAGCCCTGCATTGCAAGAAACACATAGATTAATTAGAATGGGTACAGCAAAGGTCACTGTTGTTGCAGTGGCCTGGAGCACGTAATCTTTGAGGAGAGGCTGAGGGACCAGATCTGGAGAAGAATTCAAGGGTTTGCAGACTGCAAAACCTGCAGATAATAATCAAGAAGATGGATCCTGGCCCTTCACAACAGTAAATAGTGGGAGTACAAGAGACAAGAAATGTGAGTTGAAACAAGAGAAAATTTCAGACTGGATTGAAAGAAAACCTCTTTCACTCAGAGAATAGTCAAGGAAAGGAGCAGGGTGTAAATTATTCGCAAAGCAGAAACCAAATTATTTTAAGGGTTGAAAACAGCTTGCAACTGAAGTTCTCCAGCTTCACCAAAATTCTGTCCTGTTGTCTGGTTATGTTTCTAGTTTTATTTTTAAACTGTTTCAGAAGGGTCACTATTTACCACTTCCACAGTGGATTATTTGGAGAGAATTTGCTCCTTTAAAAAAAATCTATTTTAAAGATTTTTTTTTTCAAAATTAAAAGTATGTTTTCCAGTTGAGATTTCATCAGGCTCAAAGCAAGGAGAGATTTTGCACCTGCTTTAATATTCCAAGAATTTTTGTCTTGAGTGACTCTGTGGTTTCTGACTGCTTGAACATGAAGGAACCTTCTTGTGTAGGATCTTCCCTTTTTCCCTATGTAGACTCAGCTCCTTTTTTGGAACAGTTCTCTATCTCTTCCTGTCCTGCGCTTTTGAACTCTACTTCTGTCCTTGGTGAAGGGGATGGTATGTTGAGCTGTAGAAGCCTGACAGGGTTTTTTGGGCAGAAAAGCAGTTTCCATGTATTAGATTTAATGGAGCAGATCTATTGTAAATCTAGTCTCTTGTTACATGATTTATAGCAATTCAATAATTTAAGCACCAATAAATGAGTCAATAGATATGAACTCATTGACAGAGTAGTCCCAGTTTAGTTCAAATACTTTTCATTTCTGAATATTTCCTAGGTAATGGCAATAACTATTTTGCACACAAACTTACTATGTTAAAATTGGTTTTGTGTTGTGGAAGTTTTCAGATTTTGGGAAATCAGATTCAGATTTTTTTCACCATTTAAAAGTTGGCACATTTTTATTTCTGATCTATATTTAAGTAACAGGAAAAAAATAAAACAGGAATATAAGAACATCCTGATCAGTAATTAATCTTGGTCTGGCTCTTATGCTGATCACTTTCCTGTATAGCAAGAGGTGAGTGTGTGTGACTGTGCTCACACACAAAACTGACTTGTAGGTTTTACTGATTTTACGTTATGTGGTATACTTGATAAATACTAAATATTTTATTGTTTGATGGACTGTTAGATTATTTTTATTTATAACTTTAGTATATTAACTTATTAAAAGCATTCATTCTCTGTAGCATAAAATAGTTCTCAGTTATTCATTAAAGAAGCATAAAGGCAATGCAACTGTTGACCTCTTTTGTTTTGCCTAGGGACTTTCTTGAAATGTTGACATCTAAATGCTACTATTTGCCTTTCTTTAAGAACTATGATGAATATTGGGTCTGCAGACCCTGAGAACTTCCTAAAGCAGCAGTATTTCTATTATCATTGAACTTCTGTCACAACCTATTGAGAAGGTTAACTGTGATTACTGTTTTTCAGGGAAATTACACAAGTGAGAATCTACTTGATTCATTGTGCTGTTTTCTTGCTAACATTTGTGAATTTGAGTGCTGAATTGAATACAGCTGCATTGAAGCTAGAGTGAAGGAATTGGATTTCTGGAAGATACTGTTGCACAGAGTTAAGTGGAAAATTTTTTACCTAAAGAAAATGGACCAAATGTGAAATATTTACTTGGCAACTTTAAAAGTTTCATATGACCAAAGGATATTTACAATAAACATAAATAATTCAATGGTTGAAAGTAAAGCACAAAAATTACTGAAAGCCTTGTATTATTTATTTTAAGGTAATTTTTCACATAGTCTTGAAACAACATCTTCCCTTTATTGTGAGACTAAACATGAAAAATACACTATAATTATCTGGAGCAATAATGTTTTTAAATATATGAGCCAGTTAGTTTGATAATATGGCTCTACAGTGCAATGGCATGGTAGGAAAATTAGTGAAGTAAAACTCACTGCAGAATATTTATTTACAAAGTTCTCAAGAAAGGGGGTTTTATGCATTCACACTCACATACTTTTGTTCAATATGAAAAGCATTAGTTCTTGATGGGAGATGACAAAGATGTTTCTGGACAATTCTCTTACCCCCTTTAGGAGTCACCAAATGTCACACCTGAGAATGCTGCCCATTTATGCTTTCATAAATCTTTGGTTAAGTTGATGCCTATCGTGTGCTTTTACTCAGTTGTGGGTACATAGTCTGTTCTTTTGTGTAAAGAGAAAAACAGGATGTGTTTACTATATGCAGCAATCTAGTTTCCTTCTGCCTTGTGTGAGGGTAGTGGTCTTCAGCTAGGAAGTCATCTGTGCTGAGACCTTTTCAGAGTGCAGGCCTTTTCATCTTGTCATAAGCAACATCTTCCTCAGTGCTTCTCATGAGAGCAGTGCCTGGGGAAGGGCGCCCTTTCCTTCCCAGTGCAGGTTACCTTTTAAAACCTTTTAGTGCTGTTCCTTCTCATGCTTACACAAATGTATTTCATTTATTCAGCATCCATAAAAACCTTGCTCTTTCTGTTACAAATTTGTGGAAATTAAGTGTGCAAATATTTGCATTATCTGAGGACTTGCTGCCATAAAGCTTCAGAAGAAACCAGAATTCTTTATATGCTTTCAATTATTGGTATTTGGTGGTTGCTCTTAGCCCATCCTAATGGCTCATCAAATTCTATGTTGAATAATGATTTGCAGAAAGAACACCATGAAGAATGGCATATTTGTGAAGAATAAGAGATCTCTTCAACTTGAGGCTTCAGTTAGAACTTCCTTGAGGCTACTCAGTGCTTATGGGTGCTCTGTGCCAGTGAAGTGAATTAGCAATGCTCAGAAGATTAGCAAATGTTCAGTCAGCAACTTATATGGGAACTTTAATAACCAAGCTTCCATATGATATGACACCAGTGAAGTTTAAGAAAAGAAATAAACTCAGTTGTTTTAACAGGTTTTTGAAGTACTGCAACCAGAATTATTCTCTACATTCTATATCAAATAGAGTGTAATAGAATGTATGACAAAACCAAGATTCATCTTTGAGTTGCTCATGGTGTCTGAGCTGACTCATAGACAACCTACAATACAAATTGACTTCAGATTTTGCATGAAATGAAACATAGGGGAACAGTTTTTTGAAGGTAATATTGATCAAAACTTCATTCAAGAAGTTGTGGTTATGCAGGCCTTGAGAATCCTTTTAAAACTCTGTGTTTATGTGGTCAAACACATTAATGTGACTATCCACTGCTGTAGTCAATTAACGAAAATTTAGCATGTTGTGTTGCTGTTGGAATCCTCTGACTATTAATGGTGTTTCTTTATAGAGCAAGAAAATGTTGTCCTGTTGGCTTCCAGAAAAACTCTCAGTTCTGGCCACATTTCCAGCTTTCATGTAAAAAGCATACTATTATTCAGTGATGTTAAAAATTGGCCATATTTGGCTGAGGTTGTAAGAAATGACTGAGACCTTGGATTGCAGCATTGTAGTATGGAGAAAGGTCCTTGTAAGCAGGAAGGCACTGCTCCTGCAGCAAGGAATTGGGCATGAAGATAGGATGGTTTTAGACTTAGGGCTGCTGTAAAGACTTAGAGCAGACTGTCAATGGATATTACTTAGCAGGAAGTGATTTGGCAAGGTGTTAGGAATTATAGCACCGAATGTCAAGCCTGGTACTGTAGGACCAGTTTTTCCGGGAATGTAGCTTCAAGCGGAGCTTGAAAAGTATTAGAGTGAGCTTCTGAAAAGCAGATGATGTGACAGTAAAATTATTAAGCTACACTGATCCAGGGAAGAATCAGTACTGAACTCGGAGCTCAATAGACTTTTGATTACCACATCAGATACAGATGAGAAATGCTCAGAATTTTTTTTGCAATAAAAGAACAGAGAGTTACAGTTAGGTGCCCTGAGAGCAGGAACTGGTTGAGCGAAGAAGAGACTGGTAGACTTTTGAGTATGTGTCACATACCAGTTTACATCTCACCCTCTAGTGGCAGCAATATTCTTTGTATTCACATGCAGTCCTGCTCTAGAACCTTGATTTTGTCTCTTCCCCTCAAATTATTTAGTCTTGCTCATTTGTAAAAGAATAGGCCTGCTCTTTCAAAGAGTGGGTGAACAAACCGTTATCATTCTCTCCCTCTGCATCCATACCTGGAACTGTGGTTCAAATTGGACCCTTCTGGAATATTCTACATACAATTCTAGTAATTCTAAATCCAGAAATACTTTCTTTTCCTCACAGTTAGCTTTGGTTTGGGGGCTTTTTTGTTTGGCTGGGGTTTTTTTTTTGTTTGTTTTGTTTTGTTTTGTTTTTTTGGGGTTTTTTTTGTTTTGTTTTTGTTTTGTTTTTTTTTTTGGTTGGTTGTTTTTTTTTATGGTTATACATATAAAGTAAGCAGCAGTAAGAGGATTTTAATCTATCATTATAATAAGCTAAATGGCAGCATTATCAAATTTGAAATGTGATTAAATCTTGAAATCTCTTTTAAAACTATCTACCAGGTTGTTATGGATGTGAGCTGAGTTGCAAATAAATAGCACATAAATCTACCCTGAGATGATTAATATTGTTCTCTATATTAACAGCTACCACAGAACTCTACTAAGATTTAGAATTTGCAGCCTTTCATCATCTATTTTTCAGAACCTTCTTTTTTTCTCCCTAGCCATAATCCTTTAAGATAATCTAAAGAAAACATACACACCAGTTTTGCTTGTGTAGCCAGATAAATGTGACTTGAAATCTGCCTTATTTAAAATATTTGTGTTAGAAGGAAATAGTGCAAATACAACAAATCAGTTAAAAGTATTCAAATAATTTATACCTAAGATGTACCAATGAATTCTACCACTGAAGAGCTCCTAAATTGTCTACCTTTAAAATCAAATTAAATAAGATTTGTTTATTTGCAAAACCTGAAACCAGGAAGCTTTTTATTTTCTACCTTCTTTGTCATACACAATAGTTTCAAAACTTCCTTAAAGGAGATGAGCAGCACTTTAAAAATACAACTTTTAACATTTTAATAGATTTAGTCACTCATAACCATTAAATACAGTAGGTATCCACTCAGATGTCATCCAGAACTAACCTTGTGATTCTCTTATTTTCTACATTACAGATTGTGACCAGCATGATCTTTCAGAATTGTTTTGCTAGAGTGGAATCATTTAAGGATACCATGTTAGATTTTCTTGATAAATAAGTCCCTGATAACTAAGTATTCCATGTATATTTTATGTCTGTCTTCATTGATTTAAAATGCAAGCTAATATGACAGACATGGATACTTACCAGGAGCACAACATCACAGCAAAAATCCATAATTTTGTGAATCCCCTTTGATTCAGATATGCCTAAGTGAATAGTTGAAAGTTTTGACTGCTCAAAAAAAAAAAAGAAACTTAATTGGCTTAATCAGACAGAAACCGAATGCAAATTATTTCCCAATTTATACCAATTCCAAAATATCCGTACTTTGGTTTAAAACTAGATTTAAAAAAAAAATTGAATGTAATTTTCCAACAAAATTAAGTTAGACATTTGCAAGGGTTTATTTTCAAAATGGCTAGAATATTATTGATTTGGTATTAGAGTACTAATAGCAAGAGAAGAGTTTAGAACTGAAAGCTAGGATTTAAAAAGGGTAAGGTTAAGAACATAGGGAATTTTTAGCAACATTTTTTCATCCATATAATTTTTTTGTGTATGTGTTATAATTTTTATATTTGCTATTTTTAATATTTTGTTTTACCATCTTCTATAACATTGAGGTCTTATCTGTTTTTCACTCTGTTCCTCCAAACAAGTAGGCTGAGGCTTAGCAAGTGTCTGGGAGGAGGCACCGCCAAGAAGCTGATCCCAGCTGACCAAAGGAATATCCCATACCATGTGACATTATGTTCAGCAACAGAAGTTTTGGAAAAACTTTAAAGCAGAAGGACGTGTGCTGGTGTTTGTCTTCCTGTGTCTTCCATCACTGTTACACATGATGGAGCCCTGCTTTCCTTTGAATGGCTAAACACTGCCTGCCCATGGAAAGTGGGCAATGAGTTCCTTGTTTCGCTTTGCTTGCATGTGCAGATTTAACTTCACTTACTAAACTTTCTTTATTACAACCTGTGAGTTTTTTCACACTTGCCTTTCCAATGAGCTAGTGTCTGTAGGGGGCTGGTTGGCTGCCAGACCTAAACCACAACCATGGTCCAATTCAACTACAGAGAAAAAGAAATAAGTAGTACTTCAGGTTTTTACAAGTGTATTTGGTAGAGTTATTTACACCACAATTCTAGCTATTCCTGATTCTTGTAGAGCTTGCCATTTCTCACTAATCAGATAACCTTTTTTTTTTTCATGTTCTAATATTTAGGTGGTGTTTTGTGATGTTTAATATCTATGCATGATTATTAGGAAATATAAAATTAGCAGGATCCAAAAATGTTTATAGAAATTTTAGAGAAATATGAACTGTAAGAATAAAATATTGATGTAAATATTTACAAATGTGTGTGTGTATCTTATAGTGTGGGCACAAATCCTGGTAGCTTGGGATGTGGCTAAAAATTACTTGTTCTATTTACCCGCTATTTAAATAATTCAGAACAAAATCCAAACAGCTTTCTGGAAACTCTTTCATTCTTCCTGTATTAGCCCTTTAAAAGAAAAAAACAATAATGGTTTCTCAAGGCATTAGAAAAACTGCTCCAGCTATGGACATTTTAAATAAAAATTAAAAAAAGAATATAGCATGACCTCATTAACTATCCCATGGCCATCTACAAATCTAGAACCTGGGGAGAAAAAGTGAATTTAAAATGTGTATATGATTGCTCTAGCAACACAAGCTTAAATCAGCTTCAATATTCTCATGAGCTGGTCGTCTTTGGGACTTATTCTAATTGCTTTTTATCAATACATTTTTCTTTCATTTCATTATTCCTTTTATAATTCACAAGGGATATCCCACTCATTAATGAGAATTAGCAAGTCATTATTAAGATCAAATGCCCTATTTCTTCTTTGCCCTTTTGCTCAAGGGCAACTACTACAGATCTTTCTGATATCCTGGATAGGAGTGAAAGTAATTTAGTTCACGCTAAATTATTCTTCAGTGCCAGAATTCCTATGTAATATGGGGCACTCAGTGACAATCCTGTTCCCACTATTACCAAGAGCATTTAACAGCATTTTTTTACTGAAGAATTTCTCTCCTGAAGGTTGAAATGTTTCATTGCTGGGAGCAGCACTATAGCTGGTCTATGAGATGAGAGAGATAACCCTGCTCGCTGTCCTAAAGTCAATTAAATACAGCCCTTAAGGGCACAGCTAACTGAAAGTGGGTTTTTATTTTGAACGTACAATTTCTGTCAAAACCAACAGGTGTTAATTCTGTATTACCAACAGCAGTACATGAAATGTAGCTTAGTGTGTTAAATCTACTACTGCTTTCAAGGAACGAAGAAGATTCTGCAGGTTTTATCACAACCCTTGCTAGACTCTGCTTTCATTTGCTCACACTACCAAAAAAAAAAAAAAATACTCAGGACTGAAAATAGAAAGGGTTCTTGCTTTAGACATAAATTCAAATAGAAAGAAATTATCTGGATTCACAAATCCACTCATTGTTCCTAGATATTGATTTGGTTGATACTAAACAGTGATAAGATACCACTCTATCCACTATGTTTTCTCTGAAGAGCTTCCAAAGAAACTTAACTGTGGAGCTTCCTTGGTTTTGGGTTTGTTTGTTGGGGAGTTTATATTTGCAGTCCACTTAGCCGTTTTCCCAGCAGTTCCCAGCACCAGCCCACAGTACCCTTCCAAGGGTCTGAACTCACTTGGCTTTCTGCTATGTGCATGAACTTCTGCAATCGGTGCACAAGTCCAGTAGGTTTGTTCCAGTACAACTTAAATGCCACTCTTTCAAGCAGGTTAGATACCCAATTTTTCTGCACATCAACCATCTCAATGACACATTAATTAAGAGCACTATATATTCTGAAGATCTGTTTTATGGGCTTTAATTTTCCTCTAATCAAAAGTAAGGAAGGCACCACACATTTATTTTTCCATCTGACAGCACCTCACACACAGTCATTTATTTCTGACTTTTTATTTTCCGTGGTTCATTGAGTTCCATCTGCCATTAAGTTGTCATCATCTCACATTTTGGTAATTCAGTTAAAAAGGACATGTTAATATGACTTAATTTATAAATACGCACAGCGAATTTCCATTAATTATAAACTGGCCTTACTGATGAGGACCTAGGTACGCAGGACTGAAGTGGCCAAGTGAGTCCATCAAAAACTAGAACATGGAAATTTGTGTTGAGACTTTTTACATGCCGACATGACTGGATTCTTTAAAAGACTTTCCTATCTGAAAGTTGGAATTACTTGGAAAGAGTGAAATTGTGAGTTTCATATAAATGGCACCGAAGAAGTGAAAGGAAGTGATGTGGATAAATCATCTGTAGGCTGTAAAGCAGTATGTTGGTTCTTTAATTACATCTTATCTCCCACTGCATCACACTTAGTTAAAACAGCAAAAAGGATACCAGAGAAGTAATACAGATGAGACACTGATCCCTCAGAGGTTCAGGATTATTTCAATCTAGGAGGTCTGAAAAATGACAAAGAGGAGAAATAAACAGTACCGTCACAAGACAAGAAAATTTTACTAGATGGTAATAAAACATTTTGGATTATGCTGAATGATACAGAAAGAAAACAGTATATCAAACATGAGGATATTAGCTTTTTAAAAAATACTGTCTTGTTTTGAAGGGGAATCAAAATATGACTAGCCGCCAAAACCTGAATATTATTAGGTGTTTGTTGTCCTTTTGCATCACTTACTCACAGGAGTTTTTTGTTGTTGTAATTAGAAATCTTTAGATAATTAAATACATTTCTAGAACACCGTTTTCCAACAGATGACTGAGAAGTCTGGGCAGTTCTTTTAATTCCTTCTGCTCTTCCGCAAACTCTTATCTAATGTCATCAAACACTCTGCCTTTTTCAGCAAATGCAGTATGCCCTGAGGCTGCCTGTTTTCTCCACTACTAAAAATATTTCTTTCTGTCTCAAAATGAGAATCCTGGTGGACAGGACAGAGGGCCCTTGTCATCCACAACAGACTTCTGGTATTCAGAGATCATGATATGAAAGCCATTATTTTAGGACATTAAATGTTTGTTAGGAAACCCAAATGATGTTAATACTCCATTCAGGTAAAACAGAAATACAAGGTTACAATATTCAAAAGTGTTTTTGAATAAATTTTTATGCAATAGGCAATAGTAATCTTTAGATCAGGTGGTGAGGATCCCACTTTGTTCCCACTGTTGAATAAGGTTTCCATTTATATCCTTTGTCCCCTCAAAGACTTGAGCTGTCTAACAGATAAGGTATTGCCCTAACCCATACCTTGGAATCACCAATCTGTTCCTCTTGGAGTTGCAGCTGTTCTTTAATCTGTATATCAAAATATTTGAACTAAGGTTTGGTTTAGTTTCAAAAGGAAGGAAAAATTGCTACTTAAATTGAAACTTTTGTCAACATGCCCATAATTTTATTTGCTGCTAACACCTGTCTGCTAGAATTGACTATCATCTCATATTAAAGAAAGAAAAGTTTATTTCTAAGAAATTAAATGTGTGTTATTTCTTGTTTAAAAATGGATGATATTGAATTCTCTGGTTGTTAATTATAAGAGTAAATGCAGGTATTTGTCATGGCAGAATACAAAAAGTTATGTATTATGTGGTGCACTTTTTGGACCTCTCATCCTCTCATGAAAAGAAAATAAATTCTTGTATGTCTTTATTACAAAGTATTTCTCTCTACAGAGAAGAACTTTGGAAATCATTCTTCTTATCACACAGTGATTTTAAAGAATCTGCAAAAAGTAAAACAATTGCTTAGTAAGATTATCCAATATGTTTTTTGATCCAATAAACAGAGAGTGTCAAATTAGGAATAGCGGACAACAGGTTCAAAACAAGTTAGAGGCTGTTTTTCCTAAAACAGGGCACTTAAAGAGCTGAATTGTGTCAATTGGATATTCAATATGCTAAAATCGGCTGGACAGATGATTTAAGGAAGAGGAATATATCAAGCAATAAGTATCAAAAATCAACCTTGACTGATCAGTCATTAACCTTCTTAATTTCTTATTCCCCTTTCACATAATTACTTCTATTAATACATGTTAATGGTTTGGACACTACTGTTTTTGTCTCAGCCACTTAATTGTCAGAAAAAATTGTCAAATACCTGCCTTTCTGCTGTCAGACAGTTCTGTGGAAGCTTTATGTTGCCTCTCCTCTTGTACTGGTTCAGTGTGCCTCACAACAACAAAAAACCCTGCACTAGCAGGGACTTTGGAAGTGTACTAAAGCTGTGAGACAAACCTTTAAGATGTTCTTAACCTGATTAAGAATTGCTCTGCCGTAGCCTAGAGTGACATATGCTTATACTACTTCAATCATGTATCTCACTCAGCTACATCATCATTACAACATACCTAGATTATTAAGTTCCTCTCTTTTAAGTCCAATTCAGGCTTTTTTTTAGCAGAACCATAGATAAAGAAGTTACACAGAAAGGTCTTTTGATTTTGTCAGCTGAGAAGTGATGAGAAATCTGCATGATTTTCAGTATTTCCAACGAGAAAATGAAGTTTCGGTTCTCAAGTTGTTTTAGCAAGCATCTGTCAGGGTTTGAGAATACCAGTTGTCACGAAGCAATGAGTCATATGGTTCATAAGACAGTGTGTTGATGTGCTGTGAAGAGAATCCTCTTGGGCACAGGAGTTAATGTCTCCCATCCCCACTCAGTGCTGCTGTTAATTGCAGTCATGGCTGGGAAAGAAGGGCACTGGCAGATGCCTCTGTTTAGATGCTTTATGTGACTCTCACTGTGGTACCTTAGGACAATATGGAAATGGCAAAAAGCGGAATAATCCTGTAATAAAATAATGGTAGATTATGTTCACATTGGTGTTAAATCTATAGAAATTTAATTCGATAACCATTTACTGATAATGTGAAACAAGCTGATGACCTTTAGACATCAGCATAATAGGCATGAGAAAACAGGCTGTGAAAAAGGACACAAGAAAAGGAAATTTACAGAAACAATCAGACTCTGGGTAATGCAATCGCTCTGTTCCTATAGAAAAGGTTAGCTGGTAATATGGATGTCTAACATCCTTCTGAACATGTATGAAGTCAACATATGCTAAACATATGGTGTTCTCTGACCAAACATATTGGTTTTTTTATAACTAGAGTCGTTCTTTACTCTGGGTGTTAAACTTTGTGCTGTACTTCCTGCTGTACTGACATTGAAACACGAGGTTAATTGCAACAGAATCACACAACCTGACACCTTTCCAGCCCAGTTACCAGAGCTATCAAATGAGATAAGGCATTCAGTAACAGAAAAGTTTTGGGTTTGCACCCATAAGATCTCTCTATGTGTGTCACACATTTATTTATAAAATAGATAAACGCTACTGGCTTTTTGCTTACCTAGTCTGTAGTAATTCTTCCATACAAACTATTCAACTGCCTGTTTTCATTTCTGTTGCTCTGATATAAGCATAACACTTTAGCATAGTTGGATTCCAAATATATTACTACATTGTAATGGTAAAGGAAGGATTTCACTAACTGTCGACACCCCTTTCTTAATGAAGTACTGCATGGCATCTGCAGGGAAAGAAAAGAATGCCTACCAGAGGTCTCTCAAACTCCTCCAACAGATGCTTGCACTAAGGAGTCAATTCCTCATTCTTCTACTTGTGTTATTAACTTCCAATTTCATGATGGTCAGTCTCCAGAGCATAACCACAAATTGCTTGCTTTCTAGACATGAACTAATTTCTTTTTCCTTTTTCAGCTTGACAGAGATGCATAGGTTTTCCTTACTTTATCTTGTGCTGAAATCTCTTCTGTGGTTCTGGTCACTGTCTGATATCTTATAATGGGTTCTGTCAAAGTTCTCTAGTTGTCTACATGAGTCATTAATTGAATATAAGTAAGAAGTTAATCAAATGATTCTTGTATATGTAATCTCTATTAAACATGAACTTTCTAATAACTTCATATTTCTGTTGAGGTGTTACAATCTTTAATCTTATTAGCATTTTTATTCTCATGTAACTTTCCAAATGCTACTGTATATTGAAATTCTTTTTCTCAAAGAGTGCTTTCACTCCGATATAGGTGTCAGAGCCTTGCTTGAATAATTTCAAGACACTGCAAAAATATCTGTTGTTCCAGGTCCTTGGGAATTCCATTTCTTCCCCCTGCCTGTCTGGTGTAAGATAAAAACAATGTTTTCCTTTCTGTAATCATGCTTTCTTGTAATATTAGTGAGTGGTATTGGGTTCTTGAAGAAAGAGCTCAGCTGAATGCAAATGTTGAATTTCATGCAAAATCTAAACTTTCATTGCAAGCAGGCTTCTCAGAGGTCCTCAATGGATTCATCTTCAGCAATTTTATGTGCACTATAAGGGAATATATGTAATCTCCCCAATATTTTAGTATTGCACAATTTGTGACCATCAGCATATGTCTGACCTGGTCAATAAGTCTTGACCTCCAAAGTCAGTGGAAAGTTGGCTGGAAAGTAGTTGTCCAGTGGCTTTATGCATAACACCAAATTGAAAAGTGATGATTGCTGCACTGAGGCAAGGCTTTTATTTCTTCTAGGTAAATATGATTCTGCATCACACCAAGATCTTCCAGTACACTGAATACTACTGGATTTTTGCAGTTGTACAGACTGACTGTGACTGCACATAATCTACCTAGTGGAAAGTTAAGAATAAGACCACATTTGATTTTTCCCATGGTAAAGAGGTTAACACAACATAGTGCATAAACATGGCACTAAAAAAGACATTAATAATCTAATTATTACAAGTCATAGAAAACGTCATTTGCATTTTGTACATTTATTTAGCAGCAGCATCATTAAATAACTTCTTTGTATCCCACAGAGAAGTTTGAAACTTAGTAGTCTTTGGAAGCAAGTCTTTGGAACCCATTCAGCAATTATCTGTCTGTCTATATCCGTAATTTTGTCCCAAGTGAGTATAGACTGACTTCACACAGTCTTACAGCTCCTTGACAGAATAGATTTACTTTATGAGCACCATTAAAAATATTTGGCCACCCCTTTGTTTGATTGTTTTCCAGAGGTGTTTATGCAGACTTGCTGTTCCTGTCAGATGAAATATGCAAGCACATTATCTTGTCTGACAGAAACAGTAAGCATCAAGCATTTCCTGGGAAGAAACATCAACATGCAGTATGTTAAGTTTCATATTTCACAACACTACTAATTACATTATCACCTCAACATCAGCTTCTAATAATAGCTATAACTAAAATATGTGCAGCTGCTTATCTTCTTTACAGAGAATTCATCTGACAGACTGCACAGCTCTTTTATCTTACCCATTGCCTTAAAGTGACTCAGTGTTTATTCCAGATGAATCAATGGCAAGAATCCAGTTTAAGTCAACAGTGGGAGGCTAGAACCACAGTGACAGGAATAATGTCTTCCTCAGACATATAGTATGATGGGAGGGGATATTTGTATTTTTAAATTGTGTTAGTTTGTTAGTTTTTTTTTTTTCCCTTGGTTTTTTTTTCTTAATTTTTCTTTTTTTTTCTTGGTTTTTTTTTTTTTTTTCAGTTTTAAATTAGGTATGACATGCAACCTGACTACAAAGATAAGCAGGAAAGTTGTCAGGAAAAGGGAAATTCATTGCACTGAAAAGTTTCCATGTTAGACCTAATTTTACTTATCTATTCAGAAACTTTTTTGAAAATTGTAGCTGATATATATCTTGTTTGTTTCTGAGAGGAAAAGGTAGTCCTAAGGAAGGACAACAATATATGGTAAACAAAACAGAAATCATTCTGTGGATGAATACGAGAAAGAGAAAACTTGTTCTGCTTACAAAGGTATTCTATATCTATATATATGAATGTTATATGCATGTATGTTTAGAAAATATGTAATTAATTCAGGAAGTCAGTAAAGAAACAAATGCAACCAAGTGCAGCACAGTGTTTCTAGGACACTTTGAATATAACCAAAGTTTCATGAAGTAGATACACACAATGGTTCATAACAAGTGGCATGAGTGTTCAACAAACAACCTGAATGAAGTAATCTGTGCTGAAAAGTCTAGATAAAACACAAAAATATTATCAGTAGGAATAAATATAAAAATGGTAGATGTTGAACACATTGAGGATGAATAACAACAACTAATATTAACCTGCCCATAAGTATAACCTGCAAAATTCCTTTACAGAGTTAGTTAATGGGAAAAGCAGACAGCTAAATGCGTAGTAAATACAAAGGGTTTTTGTTTTTTAATTAAAACCTACTGTTAAAATATCTAAGAAAAGCTGAAACCAAATTTAGCAGGGAAAGAAACTGAACATATTAAGGTTGAGGTTTACACTGCAAACTGACCTGAGTCTTTGAAGGCATGGCAGCACAGAAACCTCTGCGTGAGTGAGGCAGAGAGGAGTAAATGTAAATAAAATTTTGGGGTATTGCTGGAAGGATATGACAAGAGCTACTGAAGTAAGACTGAGGTAACAGCAAAACCACTGGAGCACAAAACCCTGAAGGCCCAAGGAAGTAATAGATAAGCCATAAATAATTTACAGTGTTGGAAAACATTTCAGTGATCAAAGTGGGAGGAAAGCAGAGAGAATATTTCTAAGTATAGCCAGATGCAGTTTATTAGTAAAATTTTAAAAAGTAGTCCTGAAGAATTTGAGAGGTGAAAACAACAGACTACTTATTTTCCCTACCATTATTGAGAATTAGAATGAAGAATATGAATTGAGAGCTTGGATGACTACTCAGTATACCCATCCAGGACTGTAACAATGCTTCTGAATTCATTTAGCAGTCAATCATGTTTGGAAAGCCCTTAAACTCTGAAATTCTGCACTAGATGCAGAATAAAAGTAATTAATTTCTCATGCAATTGTGCACCTTCTGCTCTGTTGCTTAAGTACCAAGAGAAACTGCTCAAAGCCTGTCCATGACCACTTCATATCACAGCTCTTCCTTCGTCACCCCAGAGAAATCTTGTCAAATAGCCAGTTGTGACCCAGTAATTTCATTGTGTTAAGCAATCGTTAGTTATTATGTTCTCATGCTTCACAGTGTGTAGTTTGCAAACTTCATAAGCCTGTTAAGTACAAGTTAAAATAAAGGCAAAGGTATGCAGAACTCATGTTTCCTATCTCTTCCTTAATTAGTATTTATCATGTTGTACAGAGTAATGTCTTTCAGTGTAACAATAATTCTAAAGGTCTGCTGCCCTCATATTTTTTCCATATTTGCTATAATTGCACAGCAACAGGGATTTCACATCCTGCAGTAAATAATGTGTATTTTCTTAACAAAGTTAATATAGAATATATTTATATAGGTATGCCAGCTATCAGTGTAACACACAGAAACAAGAGAAGGATTAAAAATGTAGCAACATTTCAACGATACTCTTGAAAAGGAGAGAAACTGAAGTTATCTACTGTGATGCAGAAGTCTACTGCTATAGCAATTTTTGCAGCTGTCTCATAAAAAGGTCAGAGCTAGAGTCTATCAATTATGATGTAGACTAAGAAACATGGCAAGCATGTCAACACCGTGTAATACTGTTCTTCATAGCAATTATAGTAAATGGTTAAACTGCACTAGGATTTTAGAGAGGTTATTAAAATTTGTTACTCCTGTTGAAAAATATACAACAGAAAAAATATCTTTAAATTATTTAAGAATCTGTTTTAGCTTTCTTGCCACAGCCTGCTTATTGGTGCTGTGATTAACTTTTCTAATTGCCCTTTTCTAATAATTAAGGATATCATACATATACTGATATGTGTTTATGCACACATTTATACACATATACTAACATCTGTATATATATGCATATATATATATATGCTCTGTTGTTCACCTATTATTCAACAAATTAACTAGTTCAATGAAGTTGGAAGGATTGATATTACTTCTGGTTTTTAACACAGCCAAAAACCCCCCATGATATTTATCAACACATTTGGAAAAGAAGCAGGAGTTTCTTTAGTGGTAGGGTTTTTTTTGTGTTTATAGTATGTTGTCTTTTTGTGTGTGCCTGTTTAGATTCTGTTGCCTTCTTTTTTCCTTCTGAAACTAAACTTTATAGTGCTGATTTAGAAAGAGATGAAAGAGGTCTGACTGATCAGAAGCCCTAATAGTAATTGCACAGAATGACTTTTTTAGGTGTATGAACAGAACAGTGCAGATAAGCCTCTTGAAATATTCCTTAAGAACAAAATGGAAAAAAATAATCCTGGACCCACTACAACAGAAATTTTCCTTGAGGAGAATTGACTTTAGATGACTTGGGTTTTCAGGGGAATGCAAAGTGAGATTTATATCTTTTGGTTTGGCAGAGCACAAAGCTGCTTAAAGATCCAAAGGAAATAAATGGAGTATATGATATTTTTTCTATTACCCTAAACACTTATTTCTGTATTGTCTGTTATATTTCAATGATTTTGATGAAGATTAAGTTAAGGCTTGCAATTTTGGACACTTAATGGTTGGTGTTGTGCCAGGTAGTATAATGAAGGATAAAAATAGATTCTGGAGATCGTATCTTCAGTTTTATGCTCCATTACCAGCTACCACTTCTTTTTCTTTTTCTTTTTTTTTTTTTTTTTCATGTATCGCAGGCCAGGTTTGTATGTTCTAAGGGGAGAGGAAATGGGAAGGATCAAACAGGGAGGACCACACAAGGACTTCTGTTTCAGGAAAACCAAGATCTATTTGATGAAGATGAAGACTTAGCCAAATGCCGATTCATAGACTCACCTTCTGCCTTGTCCTTACTTGGTTATTAGAAAATTTGAGATGGGAGAAGAAGGAGCAGTCTCCTATAGGATAAGTCAGGGATTTGTCAAAAAACCTTTCGTTGCTATAGATTACCAGAATCTGGATGAGATTGTGTTCCAGTGTTGGGTCAGCTTCAGCTATCTCAGTCTTAAATGCTTGAAATAGCCCTGAGGTTTCCAATCTGCTGAGCAAAATCAATGTGGTTGAATGGCACATATTTACAGCTTGTGGCTGAATAGTAATGAAGTTCTTGTCTAGCTGTGGTTGGTACAACCTTCACTAAACTATATAATGTTAGTTGCAATCACTGTGTACAATATATTATGCTCACAAGTTGTACAACAGCATTGCAGCAGGCTTCTATTGGTTAATGGATCATCTAAGCAAAACGACTGGGAAGAGCACAACTGAACTCCCATCTGACAAATGTCTTAATTATAAAACATAATAAACATTGTCACTTCCTCCTCTGCTGCCCAAACTTGAAGAATAGTGGCCTTGTCACATCAAGGTTAAATTATGTAGGTAAGCAGAAAAGAAATTAGTTGTGACTCACAGACACCTACCATAATTATCATTGCCTCTTGTTGTCCCACACTTTCTGATTATAGCAGTGCAGTACTTTTTCCTAGCATTAAAGTTCACTCTATGTTGTACTTTGAATAAAGTCATGTCTAATGCATCGGTAGTGTCTTATACACAAGGAGAAATTTTAAGATCTTCCCTCAGACTTAGTGGAAACATCAATGTTGCATTTGTTAAGTTGCTGTGGAAGAAGTTAAAAAGTTGAAGTGCAAAGCAAAGAGGTGAAAGAAGAAACTAAAATATTCAGTATCAAATCCAATGAAAGAAAGTTTTTGCAAGCTATCTTAAAATTATTGTAAAATTTAAAGTTTTAAGCAGTCTGGATTTTCAGTTATATAAGTTAATAGGATTTGAATTTTCCTTGTTGATAAAACTAAATTGCTGGAATTTGCACATATGTTTATGTAAATATCCTGAATAACACTGATGTCCTGTCAGGTTCTAAAATGATATCCAGCAAATAAAAAGTCTTGATGTAAAATTTTTCTAATGTTACTCTTTTTATTTTCCGCATATAGCCATCAAGGTTGCTTATGACAGGCTTGCTGAGGATAACTTCCTACACATGACATAATAAAAACTGAAAATGACATGTGAAAGTATTTCTTCTCTAGTGAGCAGCTACTTACTGTTAATGCAACACCTCTGGAGACTGGCAGCTTTACCTAGTGCCTAACACTGTTGTAGTGTCATGACAAAAACAAATACACATTTAACATCTGGAATGCATGATATCAATGCAACTTTTTGGTTACAGAGATAAGGAAATTTGTAGCAACTTTAAAAATAAAAAGAAACGTTTTTCAATAGATGAATATTGCATTTTTTGTCTTGCCAACAATATAATTAAAATTAAATGACTAAGTATTACTCTGTTTCTCATAAAAGCATTAAATAATCTTCAGCAAAACAGCCTACACTATTCCAACTAGCACAAACTGTATAGTCAAGGTGCATTACATTCTAAGGAGTAATCAGAAATGTTGTTTATCCCTTCAGCAGATAACAACCAGATAGCTTCTCTTCATTGAAATAATCTTTTGTAAATAGGCTCACAGTTTGAAAAACAAAGAGTATTTATGTCTACAAATACTCCTGTAACCTACTTTCATTTGGAAAAACAAGACTTTATTCATGGATGGTCTTTAAAAGAAATCAAATTTTCATCTTAAATAAGAAGAAGATTTGAATTTTTTTCCTCCTTTCTCACATCCTTCATGCCTACAGACTATGTTTTCTCCATGTCACCTAAAGAGGCCTTCCTATTTTGTTTTTTCCATGTTTTTAAGCACAAAACTATGAATTACATCTCCTCACAATTTCAGTAGATTTGCAGTCACTTTTCAGAAATCTGAAGATCAGCTGAGACAAACCAGAAGAAATGAGAAGGAAATAGATTCTACTCTATGGGGTCCAAGCCTTCACAAAAAGAAGGAAATGGCAGAATATTAGTAGAAACAACAGCAATACTTTTATTTTGCTATAAAAAGTAGGGAACGTGCATAACTAAAAACTTTCATGGTCACAGCAGGTGCAACTGTTGCCTTATCCTTCCCTTCTAATTTTTGCTATTCCAAGAAATATTAAAGGGGAGACTGATGATGAGAGTAGGAATGTGCTGCTAAAACTTCATTTCTAATAGAACTTAAGTACTTTGTTTTGTTTTTGTTTTGTTTTATTTTTTGTGGGTTTTTGATGTTGTATTTATTGGTTGGTTGGTTGGTTGGTTGGTTTGTTTTGTCTGTGTTTTTATTATTTTAGTATTGGGATTTTTTTGTTACATGGTTTGCCTTTCCATCAAACTTAGTAAACTACTGCGTCTTAACAAGGCAGTTTCCTCATAGGGAAAATTGCTTTAGTAAAGTGCCAAAATATTTTATTTGATATGCAACAATTCTGAGAATTACGGTCAATCAAGGAATAACTAATTCCCTCTTCCTATTTGTTCCTCATTTAAATGTCAACACAGATGTCCTATGTGAAGAAACAAAAGTCATCTCAGGAAAGAAAGCAAAAACTTCTGAAAATATTTCTTTTACTTCTTCGAAGTTTTCTTTCTCTGTAGGGGCTTCTCTGTCACTCTTCATGAAAGTGATGTCTTTCTTAATTGCATTTCATAAACCTCCATGAAAAACAGAAATTGGCCTAACGAAGATGGAGAATTACATGGCTTTGGGCACTATGTAGAGTAATGAAGGCTTTCTAAAAATATTTAAGAGTTTCAAACAATGTAGCTCAGAAGCTGGGGAGTTTTGCTAATTACTAGGGGATGGGGGTGTTGTTAATAAATCTATCATAGGTATTTACTCCTGCAAGTCTATTTGTTCTCTCTCATTCAAAGTCACACTTATAATTAACTCCACCATGCTGCTGAAGGTTGTATGATAGAGCAAGAGATAAACATGCAAGACTGATAAATTATTTTTTATTCTGAGTAATTGGAAAAAGTGTTGCAACCAAAATAATCCATGCAGATGACAGGAAATAAATAATTCTGTGAAAAGTGTGATTATGTGACCATCCTTCCAGAATACTCTTGGAAACTTCTAAGCACCAGAAAAAAATTGATCTTCTTGATGCTACCTTGTAAGTTTTACTTATGTGGATTCAAGAAACAGATAAAATTATTCTTGGAGGTTAATCCTAATTTCAAATATCGACCTTGTTACCTAAGAATATTGCTGGGTATATAAGCAAAACATTGCCCCAAAAAGTCTCTTAAACTGCTTTTTTTTTTTCCTACTTGAAGTCAGGGATGTTTACTTGTTTGTTTTTTACTTAAATAATCTCTTGATTTTTAATACTAAGTGTAATATGATAAGAAATGGAAGAGCAGTTGTTACTTTACTAAATCAGAGACAGTATACCCGTTAATCCAGCAACACCAACAAAAGAAACCTCAACAAGCACCCTGCAAAATTTGATCTAAAAACTTCATGTAAGAATAATTAGAAGTTATTTGGTCATCTCTTATTATCACACACTTTTAAAAATTAGAACGCTAAGGTCTTCCTTTGTAAACACAGAATTTGTACTCTGGAAGGATGACTTAAGGAACCTGACCAACCTTGGCATTTTCTGATCCTCCAGAATGATAGACTAACAATCCTCCTGTGGTCCATGAAAGATCACAGTAAATCCCTGGAAAGCAAGGCAAAGCCTGAGGATGTTTTTGTCCAAACACTGAACAGTAAATAGAGGGATAAAGGCAGCAATGTTGTAGCTTTCTGTTTTCCAGCCCTGAAGACACTCTTGTCATGATTCTCCAGCCATGCAATTCTTTTCCTACCGACTGTCAGCCTGACCTTTGGTTTCACAAAGGCTGTGTTTGTGATGGCACCATTGGGAATGTACTGCTTTAACTATTAAGTGTCGAGTCCCGAGTTATTTTTTTCTCACACGTCTTTCTCGCAAAATCCAGGGTGCAGATTAGGACAAATCTCAATAAACGTGAAGAAAAAAAATGGAGATTCATATAATAGGGCATGATTGAAATACTTCTGATTTCATTAACTGTTGCTGTAAATTTATTTCTTGCAGTACTCGAGTTTATGTTCAGTTTGAAACTCTGTTTTTAATTGAAAAGGCTAGATTAGGTTTTCTCTGTGTGTTTAATGTCCTAAATGAACCATGTATGTGCTGCTAGTTCCTAATGGTGTTGCTGTTACAGATCTGATATGAGGTCTAGATATTGTAATATTCAACCTATCCATAGCTCTTTGCCCCAGACCTTTAATAGGATCCTCTGGCAGAAGTGATTTTTTTCTACACTCTTCCTTCACTGCATTGGTGAGAGATATCAGAGGGAACTGAGATAAAAATGCTGAGAAAGAGATGAAAAGCACCAATTTCTTATTGTAATTTTTAAGGTAATTTCAACATTTTTGTAGATTTTACTTAAAGAAAAAAGTAGCAATCCTAAGTATATGAAAATTTTAATAAGGTATGCTTGTTTAGCCTCATAATAAGGAAGACAGAATGGTTATTGCAGAGATCCTATTAACATGTAATAAGATGTTATGTTGGTTTATAGTTTGTGACCATTCTTAACTAGTGTGAAATTTCTGTTACTTGTATGTATTATTAAAATCCCAAATTAATATAGAATTTTAATAACTAATTCTTCATGAAGCTTGTACCTGTTAAAAATTATGTGCCTCACTAAAAGATTGGTATGACACAAGGACACAAGGAAACACCCAATTTTGCTTTATATATATTGCTTGTTAAACTTTAAAATTTTAGTGGAAGTCAGTGTTCTAAAACATTTTTGGTCTTTTCAGTGATTGTGTTTGACTTCCTTGCCACCAGAATTTTTCAAAGGAAAATGAGCACATTTGTTTGTGGCTAATTCAAGTGGAGTACTCTGTAAACAACCATTTCTCATAATACCATGAATTTGCTTTGAAGATTCCTATGCTCTGTTCCATACCCCAACATAAAATTAGCTTGTGTATGTTTCCCATATTACTGTGTGTAATAATATAGCTTTTCACTTGTTTGTGACATTGTTATTTTAATTTATTCTGTAACTTGTTAGATACTTTCAAGGAACAAAATGCTAGTGCACAGTGAATTTACTCTGCTTACAGAATCACAGAACAGCCCAGCTTGAAAGAGACCTTGAAAGATCATCTGGTACAGTAAAGAATTTAATTTAATTTTTTTTTTTTAATTGAGCTTGTCTCTCAAGATGTTTCAGTGCTAGTGATTGTCTTAGGGCAGGATCCTCTAGCCTTTTAATTTCTTCTCAACTCCACTGCTTGGAGATTCTCTCTAGATTCTGTTACCTTTTTTCCAATTCCACATTAACCCAGTAGGGACGAAAGTAATCTTGGTAAGGTCTTGACTTGCTTTGCTATACGTCCTAACAGGAGTCAACACAGTACAATGTCAAAACATTTGAAGATAATTTTCTGTAGTCAACAGCTGTTCTTGTTTTGCAGAGGGTGTGATTCAGTCCAACAGATGGACCTTTATGGTATCTTACACTTGTGTTCTTCAGGGTCCTGATTTTTCAACTCACAGAAACAATTGAAGTTAAACAGGCACAACTTTGTAGTGACATAGTGATGAATTAGATTTTCACTTTAGTTGTGCAGAGCAGTCCAGAAAACCCCAGAAATAATACAGTGTCTTGTTCTCAGAATGTAGAAATCTATCTGAAGTCTTGTTCTGCACACCACATTATCAGCTTGATTGCTCAGTTATACAGATGCTTTTTTGATGTCACAAAATAATTGTCTCAGCATTTTAAACAAGACCTTTCTACCTTGCTCTCGATTGCTCTCTCTCTCTCTCTCTCTCTTTGTCTTCCTTTAGTTGCTTTTAGTTATTAAGTATGGGTTTCTAGAGGACTCTACCACAATTGTGCAGCTTCATGCAAGCCAGAACATCTGGAGAGCTCACCCAGAAAAAAGAGGGTGGAGAGAGAAAAAGAATGAATGATGTTCCCATTTCTTACCTATGGTCAGTTTTTAACTCTAGCAGAAATGAAAGAATACAAACTTCCTGTCAATCTTACACAAAGTATTTTACATCAGGCTGAATCTAACACATCTGGTTTTTGGCAAAGGACAGACAGTACAGATTGATTTAGTATGCCAGACAGCATCACTTGTCATCTGATAAATCTATATACATTCTAGCAGTGACGAATTGACATTCCTGTCATTAATGCTGTGAAAATAGTTAAAGTTTAATATTTTGGTGGACTTATGAGACATTTATAAATATGTGCCTCATTCTGTGAAGAGTACATGGATATGGAAATTTACCTTATAAATTTAAAGAGAAGAAGTAAAACTTTCATTACACCAGCTAAGAATAGGGTAAATATAACTCTACCATATACATACGTGAAATACAAATGCAAAGAAAATAATGGTGTTATAGTAGAACTTGGCATTCCTGTTCTTCTATAATCAAACTAGCATAGATAAAGCAGTAGTGTTGTTTTACTGAGCATGCTGAGATAGGTGTTATTATATCCATAAATCTAGGCATACTTCTTAGTTCCTTCATGTGATCTGATGCCACAGCAGAATTCAGACCATATGCTGATATTCCCCTCAGAATTGCACTCATCTTTGAACTACAAGATTACATTTTTTTAAGACATTATATGACTTAATTGTGTTGATGCAAGAAAATATCTTGCTGACATTCCCGGACTGAGATGGAGGGAAGAGTCTGTGGTGATAGTCAACACCCAGTTTTCAGTTTGCAGAAAGTAGGGTATAACACTTTGTAATGTCTCTTAGAGCATCCAAGGCTGACTTGTATTCACAGATGTGAAGAAAGCTTAGTTTTTAAGGCTCATTTTGATGCAAACAGTGAAAGAACAAGACAGCAGTCTTCAAATGCAGGAAAACTGAGGGCAAAAATCTTTGCCTACTCAAAGGGATATTTTAAAATTTCAAAACCAGGAGACATTTAGGTTGGATGTTAGGAAGGAATTATTTGCTCAGTGGGTAGTGAGGCACTGGAACAGGTTGCCCACAAGCAGCTGTGGATGCCCCATCCCTGGAAGTGGTCAAGGCCAGGTTGGATGGGGCCCTGGGCAACCTGATCTAATGGGCAGTATCCCTGCCCATGGCAGGAGCAGTTGGAACTAAGTGATATTTAAGGTCCTTTCCAGCCCAAGCCTTTATGTGATATATGATTCTGTATTTCTCATAATACTTCTGATCACAGCATGAAATAAATTCTGTCAACAATCATTTTACTTCTTTGCATCAAAGAGCATTTTGTACACCTGGAAAAGGAAACTGGAGGTATAGGTCTGTGGTTCTGCTTCATCTGTCAGCTTAGATTGCCCTGAAAGTACCCAATGATACACATAAAAAGCACAGACTATCCTGTAAGTTTGTGATAAAATGTAAAATGTGCAAAGAGGTACACATGTAGGTGATTTTTCTACATCTGGAGCAATTACATTTTATGTGAAGAAGATGAAAATTGAGCAAGCTGCTGTAAATGATTCACTTACAAAACCAAAAACAAAATAATAAAATAAACCCTCCCTTTGCATTGTCCATCTGGATTAAGCTACTCTGAATTGTCAATCGTGAAAGGAAAGGTTTCCATTTCCTTAGGATACTGAGCTTTAATTAATTTTTGTTTAATGTTGTGAGGGTTCGACACTTAAGACAATTAGTAAGTCACCTCTTCAAAAAGACGTTTGCGGTGAATTGAAGAGAGTTGAAAGACATTATTTGACTTTTCCTGGGTTCCAATTTCTCACCTAACACAAATTTACTGTCACTCAATATGTGAGAGGCCCTCATTAAGATTTTATTATAATGCAAGACTAAGGAGGATGTTTCTAGCAGTCCAAAGATGGAATAAAAAGTTGTTCTGAGCCCTCAGCTACTGCAATCATCCCTGTACTTCTTTTACTTACCACGTTAGTGTCTACTTTTGAACAGCTAGTGTTTGCATAAGTCTTTCTCCTACAGCTTCTTTATTCCCTAAATTTCCGGGGTCTTGGATCCACCAGGATGTGGAACAAGAGATATTTTTTTTCAGCATTTCTTACATGGTTCTCTTTTAAAGCAAAGGCATCATAAAAATTCTCTTCTTCTGGAGCTCTGTTTCCATTTCAGTTATTTTTCAAAGTCTTATCTTTCTACCCCTTTTGCTGTCATTCCTGGTTTTATTTTGAATTTTGCAGTTTTGTTTAAAGCAAAGGCTTATGAAACAGTGTTGTGACTGCCTGTCTGCATGTGCTGTAATAAAAGACTGATGAGTCATGTCTAGTGGTTTGCTCCTTTTATAAGATAAAACAAAATAATTAGCCCACAAACCTCCAGATATGTGTGTGCAATTTCCGTGGCACTGCCAGTGTCTCTCCAATAAAGTAATAGGGTTTTTTCAGGAAAATGCAGCAGTTGGTGCATGCGTCATAGCACACTTGCTAACATAAACTGGAGTGATTAGTATTTTTAAACCCTTAAATAGCAAAGGAAAAAACTGTATTTTCTCCAGCAGTTACACTGTTACTACACCATTCTTTTAACTGTGCTGTTAATAGCAAGAATTAGAGGCCTCGTTGCTGAGTAGGTATGCAAACACATTAAAGATGGGGAAAAGTTCAGCTCAGACTATAAAGGCTTTCCTGCTCTTTGTAGGATGTTAGAGACATTTTTCTTCCTTTATTTAAATAAAGAATTTTACAAATATGAATCTGTACTTTGATTCTGAATTATTTTCAATTCTAGCTGCTCTCCACTATCTTTGTCAGCTATAACCCAGAAGAGAACTCTATTCTTCCTGTTATGTCATCCATTGTTCTTACATTTACTGACCCTGTGAATTTATTTATATGGAAATACTGCATCCCTGAGTAGGAAATATGCCATTTTTGTGAAACATCATTGTTACATTATTATTGCTTCTCAGAAGTCTCCTTTTTCTTACCCTGTGAATTATATGGTGTTAGGTTTCTGTAGAGCATTTAGTTTCTATTAAACTTGCAGTAAGACCTGCTGATACAGAGTATTAATTTAAAAAAATCCTGTTCTTTCTAATATTATTTTGTGTTATGTTTTTCATGGATAGCAGAATTGAATTTTCTAATGACTTTTTTTTCCTAATTTTTGTTTTTTCATTAGCAGTTCGGGCTAAAGAAAAAAGAAAAGGATTAGCTGGAAATTGATGGTTAGAAGAAACAATTGAACTCATGAAACAATACACTGCATAAGTAGTTCAGTAAAATATAAAAAAGTCAATCTATTTTACTGATATCAGTTAGGTTTTTAGTACCTCAGTTAATAAATATTTGGCTAAGTTGCTTTTTGTTGGCAAGAGCATTAGTGGGGAAAAATGAAGTGACTGGTTGCAAATTCATGACATTTTTGTTGGTTCTAGAAATATTTTTAGAAAGTCTTATTATCTACACAGTATATTAAAAATCATGAGTATGAGAATTCTTTTAAAGCATAAATTTTTATTAAATTAATGTAATCAATGAAATAACAAATAGTAGTAATAGTAATTTAAAATAGAAAATAACAAATATTCTATAGCTGAAAAATGAACCATTGTTTAAAACTTGCTGTAAAATGTCCTTAAAATTGCAAAGAGAAAGAATGTCTATCTGCAAATAATTTATAAGACAAAGAAAAGATTTTGTTTTGAAAATGTTCACGTCCACATATATTTGAATAGGTATGCTCCTATATGTTTTAAAAATGTCTCTGTTCTATAAGAATTCCAAATCTACTGTGGTAGTGTGAATGCCTCATTGGGACTTCCACTGAAAACAGCTAGCACCCCCTGGGATAAGCTCTTCTTAGCAACTTTTTTTTCTTTTTTACTTCAATGAAATATTTTTGTATGTCGGTGAAGGATTTAGAGAACAAATTCTGTGAGGAGCCGCTAGGGGACCTGGGGTTGTTTAGCCTAGAGAAAAGGCTCAGGAGTGTCCTTATCACTTTTCACAACTACCTGACAGGAAGTTGTAGTCAGCTGTAGTCCTAGGTAAAATGAGGTAGGACAAGATGAAATGGCTTCAAGTTGTGCCAGGGGAGATTTTGATTGGATATTGGAAAAACAGTTTCCACCAAAAGGGTGTTTAAGCAGTGGAAGAGACAGCTTGGGGAAGTGGTGGACACCATCCCTGGACATAGGTGTGGTGCTTAGAGACGTTGTTTATTGGTGGACTTGGCCATGCTGGGATAATGGTTGGACTCGATGATCTTAAATGTCTTTTCCAATCTAAAACGATTTTCTCTTTTCCAGCCTTAATGATTTATTGATTCTGTGATGATTTAAATGATCTCTTCCAATGTAAACAATTCTACAATTGTATGTATAATGTCATAAATAAACCTGAGTTGTTTAAGAATGGTGGTATATCATGGTATAGTGATGTCCCTATTTTCTTTTGAAGCTGATAGAAAATATAATTATCTAGAAATTTGTAAAGGTAAAACAGCCTTCAAATATTTTGTTTAATTTTTTAAAGTAAGGTATTGCAAGAATATATAAATATGAAATATTTATTTTTGTGGTATCATATGCAAAAGATATTTGTTGTTCTGTAAGAAACAGTCTTACAAAATGGGCCTCAGTCTTGACATGCAGTGTCTACATCTATATATAAAATGAAAATGCCATATACACACCGAAGCCATAAGATAAAAGCTAAAATTTTCAAAAGAAATGGGAATTACACACACTATTGAGCACAGTAAATCAACAATATGAAAATTGTCCAGTATAAAAATAAACTCTTTTCCAAATGCCCCCAAATGCAAGAAAGGTATATAATATACAACAGTGAGATAATTGGATTTCACTGCAATACGATTTAAAAAATAATAAATCTCTTCAATTCCTAAGAATGATGATGTTATCCATACCCCATAAGTCCTGGAAATGAGGACACACCTGGATTTCCAAGTATCAACTGAAAGAACAAACAGCAGTATGAACAATATAGTGTAAAAGAAAGCTGCCTTTTATTTCCTCTTTTTAACTACTTTTTTTTTTTTAAGGCAATCAGGAGACTTTCATAGCCTATAGCGAATGGAAGAAGTAAGGGCGTAGGGACATATTCTGCATGAAAACAAGAAGTTTGTCTAATCCACTATTTTGTGGACAGGTCTAGAAGCCTGAAGAAGACAAAATTGTGTACACATAAATCTATGCATCTTCAGGATTTACCAGGTTGAAAAGAGTAAAGATTTGGTGATTCTATGCATAAGAAATTATATATTTGGTAATACTTACATAAAATTAGTGGGTTTTAAAGTGCAGTCATTTTAAATGAATTTATCTAATTAACTAGTGAAGTCATAGCATCTTGCAGAAACAAATTCCTCAGCTTAATTACAGTGTGCCAGGGGAAGTTCCTCCATCTGATTGTTTTGAACCTTTTACTTCCTAACTTTTACTGATGTTGTCATTAGCTGTACTGGAGGAGAGTGAAACATATTTCCCAACTGTTTTTCTATGCTCATGGTTTTACAAGTCTCTATCCTCTTCCTCTTTACATTCTTTTATTTCTCTCTTTCAAAATTTGGAAGCAAACAAGCAAATGAACACAAAAAACATATACAGAGAAGTGGTGTTGATATGGAATGCATTCTAGACCTTTGATCATCCTTGACACCCTTCTCTGAACCATTTCCAGTTTTATCTGCTTTCTGAGGAGAAAAGACAAGTATGATCTTCTAGACAGAGAAAGACATGGGTATACACAATGGCAAAGTAATGTTGTTTCCTCTCCTAGTAACGTACTTGGCTGCATGTAGCAACAAGGATACTCCATAAATTATTCTGAAGCTCATTATGCCTTCCAAGCAATTTCTTGTGTCTTGTAAATGAACCTATCACAATGAGGTGCTAATTATAAATTTTTAGTAAGATCAGAAACATGTTCAATTTGTCTCTAGATGTATAGTGACGTATGTTTCTCTGATTGTAAACTTTGGTCATATTCACTTCAAATATAAAATGTCTTGTCTACATTGTAGCTCTGCAAGTTTCTCAGCCTAACAGCTTATTCTCAGAACAATTTATATCCATAATTTCAAATCATGATAATATTTCACACTTTAAAAGTATTCCTGGTGACAGTCACACTTGGAACCAATTGGTACAAAATGGTTTCAAAAGAGACATGCTGAACACCAGGGGAATGTTCATGATTTCAGGAATAACTGAATACACTAAGGTTATTACTATGGTAACTCTATGATCCCCCTCAAAATGTCAGTCCATTTCCTATGAGTGTTCAAATAAGAAAAGTTTTGCATTAACATCTGTGCTTTGTCAAAACCAGCAAGTTTGGGAACTTTGAATCTGGGCTATTCTTGGCACAGTTGCACTAGAACAACAATAGCCTTACTCTGAGAGATGGTGCACAGACATCTGTCAGTTGTGCAGCAGTACAAAGTGAGCAAAATACTACCTGTGACTGCAGACATTTCATGAGAAGATTCATTTCCTTCATGCTCTAATGACACACTATACAGTATCAGACAAAAATGAATAGGTCATCTCATTTAAGTATATAAAACCTACACAAGGGTCAGAGAATGTATGGCAAACATCTCTGCCTGAAAACCTAAATGTCTGAGTTCTTAGCTGTGCCAGGCTTAGAATAACTCAGCAATGAGCTTTCTTATGCACACATTCACACACAAATAAACCAGTACTGATATTTTCTATCACTAGACACACTCATACTCAGAATCCTAGAATCATCAAGGCTGGAAGAGACCTTCAAGATCCTTTAGTCCAACTGTTCACACAGCACTGCCACTTCAACCCCTAAACCACATTACCCAGCACCAGATCCAGACACCTCTTGAACACTTCCAGGGCTGATGACTCCACCACCTCTCTGGTAGGGAATGGGCAATCTGTTGCAATGCCTGACCACCCTAACAGTAAAATTTTTTTCTAGTATCTAATCTGAATCTCCGCTGTCTCAGCTTAGGGTCATTTCCTCCAGTCCTCTCACTGCAGGCATGGCAGATGAGACATGTTTTCTAAACCCTTCACAAACCTTGCTTCCCTTCTCTGGACATGTTCCAACACCTCAATGTCTTTTTTGAAGTGAAGGGCCCAAAACTGAATGCAGTACTTGAGGTGCAGTCACACCAGTGCTGGGAAAATCACTGCCCTGGTCCTGCTGGCCACACTATTCTTGGTACAGGCCAGGATACCACTGGCCTTCTTGGCCACACAATGGCATGTGTCTGGCCAGCTGTCAACTAGCATCCCCAAGCTCCATCCTGCCAAACAGCTCTCTAGCCACTCCTCTCCAAGCCTGACTATATGGAGGGTTGCTGCAACCCACCTGGGCACGTTCCTGTGTCACCTGCTCTAGGTCAACCTACCCTGGCAGAAGGGTTGGACGAAATGATCTTCAGAGGTCACTTTCAACTCTAAAAATTCTGTGATTCTGTGCCCCAAACAGGAGCCAGGCTCTTTGCCTTCCTGAACCTCATACAGTTGTCCTTACCCTGTCGATCAAGTCTGTCCAGGTCTCTCTGTAGAGTTTTCTGACTCTCAAGCAGACCAACACTCCCACTCAACTCAATGTCATCTGCAAATTTACTGAGGGTGCACTTGATCACCACATCCAGATCATCAATAAAGATGTTAAACAGGACCAGCCCCAAAACTGAGCCCCCGGGAACACTGCTGGTGACCAGCTGCCAACTGGATTTAACTCCATTCACCATAAGTCTCTGGGTCCAGCCATCCAGCCAGTGTTTTACCCATCAGAGTCACCAATCCAAGCTGAGAGCAACCATTTTCTTCTAGGAGGATGCTGTGGGAGACAGTATTAAATGCTTTACTGAAGTCTAGATAGATAACATCCACAGCTTTCCCCTCATCTACTAAGCAGGTCACCTTGTCATAGAAGAAGGTCATGTTGGTTAAGAAGGACCTTCCTTTCATAAACCTAGGTTGTCTGGGTCTGTTGTCTTGCATGTGCTGTGTAATGGCACTCAGATTTATCTCTTCCATAACCTCACCCAGAACTGAGTGAGATTACTTTACTTTTCTAGAAACACATTATTACTCCTATACTATATTTTTAAAAGTTTGTGGTGATTGTTTTTCCTAGTGACAGAAAATAAATTGACTTTTCACTTAGCATTTATCAAATTACATATTCTTTTACTTTGTACAAGTTTTTTCCTCATTTTTTAGATTACCATGTTTATTTGTAGTTAATCAATTCGTATTTAAATCCTTTAAGCTTTCTGCATCAATTAGGATTAATCTTCTTCCTCTGTCTCATAAAACCACATCCAAAGATGAACAGTTCTTAGGAGAATTTGACAGAGTGGTTCCAGGGACAATTATTTACAACATCCATCATTTATATCTGACTCATTGTAGGTATCTCAAGGGGCCCTCATTGATGTACTGAGGGCTAAGACTCCAGCTTCACAGTTTTGCAGGCTGTACATGTTGTGCTTAAATCGCAACTGTTTCAATCCCTTGCTGCTCATGACATTTTATGGTACGAACCAGTCATGTTCTCATTCACATCTCAGTGGGCTTGGTTTTTGACTATACTTTAACTTGTAAAAGTGATATTTTTTCTTCTACTCATAGAATCTTTCTGTAGGTCTCCTAACCTGGCCTGAGGGCAGTAATATCTTCTGTACTAATAAATTGTTTATAATCTAGTAATGTTGTTGTTTGCACATTTCTCACCTTAGGTGAGAAAGGTGTGGCCTTTCTCACCTAAAATTTAACATTCATTTAGGTTTGTATTCAACACAGTTTTATTACTTTGCTGCTGTAAGACAGACAATATTTTTGAACTTTTGTTTTAGAGCTGAAAAAGGAAGCTTTTTTAGGCAGAGCACTTTCCTAGCATCAGCCATCATGCGTCCTCCAACTCCCCTCCGTCCTTCCTTTACTGTTCTTCATTACCACAGAAGAGGGGCCCTCTCCCAAAGTTCAATTTCACAGTCCCAGCCATGTCCCATTCCATTGACGAGATCAGGTGTTTCAGAAGAAGGCAGAAAAGCCCACATCTTTGGTGTTGATGCCCCAACCCCAAAACCAGCTTAAGGAAATCCACCTTCCAGATTGGTTTAACATTTTGCAGGCACACCTAAATTGTTCACACTATAAGGTGACATTAGAAATAAGATTTCAACACTACTACCAAATATTGACTTAAGAAAAAAATTGAAAAAATTAGCAATGCTTTTTGGGCAAATTAAAATTTGTTTTTGTTGCTGGTGGGTTTTTAACGGCTTAGAAAGTAATGGCTTTTTCTTCTTTTTCTTTTTAAATCACAATTGACTGCTACTTCAGATCATAATAAGTCAACATGTTCCGTCAGACAGAGATCAAGGGAATGTTTTAAAGCAGAATATTGAGATGGTTAAGAACAAGACCTTGATTGTAACAGGCACTGATGCCTGGCTTAAAGTGAAACTAGAAAGAAATATCAGTTGAATTCATATTTGATACATTAATTTGAAAATTTCTCAAAGGAATAGTATTAAAATTAGCAAAGTCTTTCTTTTTCAAGTTTTCTGTCAGTCAGATTTGGTTCTGCTTCCAATCTTAACATGTAACATATAGCAAAAATTTTACCACAGTGAGTTTCCAACTTTTAGCATGTTTGCTCTTTGCTTAAAATTAGCTGTGATGCAAATGGGAAGTACAAGAAAAGATGCAACAAAATATTGCAATTTTCTTCTTCCCACAGGCTAGTGCTTTGCCCTGTGAGCTCTTTGCACTTCATATAATCTAGACTGCCTAAGAGTGATACTAGTCTTTTCAAGGCAAGGTTTGTTTGCAGTTATTTGTCCTCTGTTTTCTTTTTACATCTGTTTAGGTGTGAAGTGAAGGCATCAAACTGCAAGACTGCAGATTGAATGTAAGTTTGAATGTAAGTTTCAGTGTTCCAGTTTAAATTGGAGCTGTATGTAGAAATTAATTTATTATCCCTAAAGGGTTACTGGTAGCAATGTGTATCCAAAAGCAGATGACCATAATAACCAAATGCTCTCTCTATAAACTCCTGGTTTTTTGTGTAAGCCTTTGACTACCAGTGTACTTCTCCTGAACATGATTTTTACTTGCAAAAAAAAACCGGTGTTCACAAAAGTCATAAAACACATTTTGTCCTTCTTGGTATTATTGAGATTAAGGTTTAACCCTCTTAAATTTTGAAATGGAGTAAAGACTAAAATTTTTAAAATGCCAAACATATTGTTTCATGTTTGATGCTCATCCAGCCTTCATTTTCCAGTATATCATTTGCCCACCCATGCAAGTCGGGTAAGGCAAAAAAACCTTTAGTCTATAAGCTATTATGCACCAAAAAAACATTGCTTTTGTAATGTTGGTTCTAATCTAGCAATGGTTACCCTGTGAGTCAGCTTTTCTTACAAACTCAGTGTTTAGATTTCATTGGTTTCGGTGTTGTCATCTCAGCATTTAGATTGTGTTAAAGTCTTAAAAAAACCCCATAAATATTGTGGTGTCTACAAAATTATAAGTCATAAATGCACTAAGCCTTTGAATAGCAGCTACCTTTTGAAAGTTAATCCTGGTTTTTTTCTTCCTTTCCTCTTAAAAATATATTCTAAGGACTATTTGAATGTTTTTCCTGTCTTTCAAACTAATATATTTGAATCCAGTAAATCAAAGGTGACAAAAAATTCATAGTGAACTAGGTGAAAAAATTAAAACCCATGCTTTTTCTAGAGTGTTAATGTAAAATAACAGTTAGCATGCAAAATAAAGCCAGCCAAGTAATCCTGGCACATAAACAGTCAATGGGAAAAAATTAACTAATTATTTGCAGAGAAGTCATATCAGATTGACTTGAAAACTCTCAAATGGAACACCCCCAGATATAAATATTTACTTATAGAATCTGTCATTCTTGACTTTCTAATATATTATCATTTTTACATAATTTATTTCATTTGTGGCCTTATTAAGACATAGTTATCTTTTACATTCATTGCATGATTGTTAAAATTGATTTAATATTTCTGCTTCTTCCTCGTTGGTGTTAAAGAGATGGTCCTGGAATATGTTTGTACAGATAATGAATGACAAAGTCTTGAATTTCTCTCTGTCACCACTGGCAAGCAGATCTACATCCTAAAAGGCAAAGAAATATAATCTAAGATATAGAAAGTAGAAACAGGTATTGGCAATCTGCTTTAATTTTCAGCACATTCCTGGTGCTATCTGGACCATGAACACCTCAATAAGGCTGATGTATTTACTGAGAAAATCAGTAAAAATGAAAATAAACTGTAGAGATAGTGGATAGACACAACATACCAGACAACTTAAAAGACAGGAAATCAGTTGAAAATAAATAGTCCAGCTTGATGCTGAAACCAGTGAAGGCATGCTGGAAGATTGATACAGATTGAGAGGCTGAAGAAGAGTGTAGAAAAACTGTTCACTTTCTGTTCAAGGACAAGAAATAGATTTAATTAACACAGAGTTAAACTGCAGAACACTTTATCATAGCTCAATAGGGATACCAGAAATGTACATGGCAGATAGAAGCCCAGTATGGGATTTTATTAGTGCAGAAGTGATTTAATGAAAAGGGGTCAAGAGAGAGAAAGTGTGTTCTAAGGGTTGTGGGATAATACACTTTACATTTTTTCTTGTACCTCCACAGGGTCTTTTGGCCTAGTAACAAGATGACCAGACATCTTTTAGTTATTTCATTATTCATAGTTTGGCCATTGTTTACACTTCTCATGACCAAATTAATGTGATTTGGCTAAAACAGTATAATTTGATAATATTAGTATCTAAATGACTCCCAGAACATATACTTTTTCAACATCTCTAGACTTTCAGTGCTGCATTTATACATTGCTAAGTCTGTAAGCTCTTGTGGCACTGCACCTTTGGTGGCTTATTGACTGCTGCTAATGGAAAGTGATCTGCTACGGAAATGCTAGAGGATTTTTCATCTCTGTTCCACTGCAATACGTCCAATTTCTACAGTGTGTTAGTACTTGATGCTTAGTAAAATTTATTATTTCTAGACTCTTGGGGTAACCCAAAAATTTTCTCTATTTTCTTCTTTCACATAGAAATGACAGTTAAGAATTTGCTTGTTTAAGAACTTGAAAGATTTTCTGTTTGATTGTTATTCTTCTAGCTACTGTGTATCAGATAAGTCTGATATAACTTCTGGATAATTTCTGTGTTCCAAATGCAAACATATAGGAAGTTATGTATATGTATAAAGATTGATCATTGTAGGTAAGTGCTTAAAGTAGGTCAAGGTATGTTTTTTAATTTATAGCAACCGCAACACAAATTCCTACTGTCCTAGGATATTTATGATTCAGAAGATAAAACTTTGAAAAATAGCTGCATTTTTACTGACTTTGATGTGTACAGTCATTATGTAAATTGTTTTCCTTAGTTAATAAGAGTTTAGAAAATTACAGAATAGAAATATATATGCAGTTATGGGTCAGTAACTGTACCTCACCTTGTCAGTGTTATGGGATGAGACTAACATGCTTGAGTATAACCTGGAACAGATTTGGTTTTATTCAACTCGTCCTTGTCCTTTTCAGTATTCTGCTCAAAACTACTGATAAAAATTTTTGAGGATGAGAAGAAGGGAAAATAGACAAATATTTCTTCTGTTGATCCAGGACATATCTTAGCTGTACTGTTTGATGCAACTAACCTTTTTGATAGGCTTTGAACAGTCATTTGACCTTTTTCTCCTAATACCTCCCAGCATTCATATACTTCAGAAATGACGGCTTTTTGCTTGCTTTACCCATACTTTTTCTTATGAACACGGTGTTCATTATCCTTCTCACTGTAATGTCAGATTGAAAGGCAAACATTTGCTGTGCTATTGCCTTCTTCTTTCAATATATCAATGGCTTAAGCTATGAATTCTGTATATACTTAAGGCACCTAAACATCTGAAGTGAAGCTGGATATCGCTGTTCTTTGTCAAGCTAATTCCAGCCAAAAAGTGGACAATAAGTTACTTCAGGTAGGATCAGTATCAACGGATGTCTCTTTATTGCTTTGGGGTTACTCAATGAGGCCAATCAGGTAAAGAAATGGAGCTGGCCAGTGGCTGTTGTAACTTATGAAACATGAAAATTTCTGGATCATGTGTAAAGCAACAATAGTTTTGCCTAAAAATGGAAATTCAATTCTCAGCTTACAGTTAATGAGACCATTATCTTGTTCTCCATAGCTCTAAATACTTAGAGGCTGTTGTGATGAAATCTAACAGATTTGTATCATTATGTTTCGCAAATGATGGAAATTAGCATAAATCGCCTGAAATGTGCCATTTGAAATGCAGTGCAGAGTGATGCTGAGGATATTGTCCTTCTACTTTGCAAAGCATTAGTTTATAATTACTTTATCCCTTGTGCTAATATTCCATGTATGTAAATGTTAAACGCTGCCAACAACAATTAAAAAGTAGAAAAGTTTGTTTACTTTATTCTATATTCATCCTGATAATGAGGGATGAATTGTGCTGGGCAGCCAGAAATACTGAGAGTGAAACAGGCAAAAACTTATTGACTAGAAAGTATAATTTGCACAGTTCCATATCCCTCTGTGCAGGGAATTTAATGGTAACATATTTTTCTAAGAAGTAATGCTTGTGATGAAAAGGAATTTGTTGTCAACATTTTTCTCTCAGGTTTTGGCATTAAGGCAAGGAATCCTGAGCTGACACAATGTTCTTTATGGCTAACTGCTTGTTGCTAAAGTTTTCCTTTGAAATACCTTGAAAAACTCCCTTAGGGAGAAAAAAATGCATCACACCTTTACTACACGTTCATCCGTGTTGTATCCTTTCAATAGAATTCAGGAAGTATTTTGAATCGCAAGTACAGGTTTAAAAAATTTTCCTCAATAAAATATTTTTTGTTTTTTAAGTGATATTAAGGAGCAGGTGTTGCTATTACTTTTAACTTCTTGTCCAGTTGAAATGGAAGGGACCTGCAGAAGGGACAAAACTGCCCATTGCTTCCTAACCTAGCTAATATATCACACTGCACAGCAAGTGCAAATTTACACAGGGTGGGTGAAGTGTTCTGCCAGTTATGGCTTTTAACAAGGTAAAAGAGGAAACAGATGCTTTTATATATATATTAAAAAAAATCCATGAAGAAAGTAAGCAAAAAATCAAGAAAGCAATTATAAGCACAGGGAAATTAGGTACTCGTACTTATGGCTCCATTTAATTGGAAAAATGTTGCTAATTGTGACTAAAGACGGGTGTCCTTGCTGACAGCTTCCTACTGTGTTCATAGAAGTAGAACTTGTTACGTCCTTAATCCATAAACAGGATTGCCTTGAATCCACTTTTCATTTATCATTTCCTAGTGCTTGACTGCCCGCAAACTTGTAATTGACTTATAGGTTAACAACTTAACTTGTTGATTAATAACCCAATAAAAAGGTTCTGTGAAATAAACTTTATAGCTTTATCAGATTCTTCTTTTTGATTCTCTTCTTTTTAGTGTTCAGGTGGAGGGATTTTGAACATCATTACAAAAATAAGGACCTCAGTTTCTTGACGATGATTGCTGAGTCATGCCTTTAAAAGTTCTAAAGGGTCAGGTCTACAGTTTCTTCTGGCACTTTATAGGATCACATTGTATGTATGGTTCTCAAAATGTGGATTTGCATAGCATGCTCTTAATATTCTGTGAGACAAGGATGCATATCACACATAGACAAGCTCCAAATTAAGGATGTGTTTCTGCAAAGTCTTCTCATCATACTAACCAGTAACATTCATTAAAGGCCAGGACAGTCTGGTTGTCTCTAAAGGAACTTAGCTCTTTGCAGACCAGTACTGTATTTTAGTACCAGAGATTTATAGTTATTGCATATACGGATCCACTGCACACCTTCCCAGAGGACATTAATCTAAAATGATTACTTTCCCATCTGTATTTTCAAAATTCCAATTCCCAATTTTTCTAAGGAAGACAAGAAAACAGACAACAGTTTTAACTGAAATATTTTTACATAGATTTGCTTTTATTTAATTTGAATGTTGAATTTTCTTCCCATAGTCACTGATTATCCTAAGAAATATCTGCTAGGCTGGCTGAACTTTGCTCCCAGTATGCAGCCATGACACCAAAATGGACTATTTATTCCAGAGGCTCAATAGTGTATAAGTAAGAGCCATTTTCTTAAAAAAATATTAAGAGATAAGTCCTCATTAGGAATACCAAACCACTAAAGACAGATATTTTTACTTGCTATCTTAGTAGAATAAGAGCTAGTTTAAAACATACCTCATTAATACTTCCAAAACTATGCATTTGAAAGTTCAGTTGCCTCATCAAAACCCCTGTTTTCTTAATTTTACTGACACACAGAATCCCCCAAAAAAACCAAAACCACAACCATAACAGTAACAAACTCTAAAAGCAATACAAAAACTGAGAGAGAGAATGTGAATCTTAATTGTTCTTATAAAACACATGGAAAAAAATTGTATTTGTTTGTTTGCTTGTTTGTTTAGGGGAAAAAGTTTCATCATAACATTTTCCACTTTTTGCAACACATATATACCCCAAAAGCATGAATGATTTCAGGACTTAAACTTGAAGGACAACACCAAGTCAGCTGGGATAAAAGTGTCTGAGGAATATGAGATAAAACAAAGTACCAGCATTTCCACTGCCCTGATGCATGCTGTGTTTATATACATAGAAGTAATACTTGTAGCGACTGAGGTAAAATCAACTGTACTTGAAAAGGGAGGAAAGAAAAAAGCAAAGAAATATCTTCTCAAAGATCTGAAAATCTTGACAGAAGACCAAGAATTTTACCACACATTAAGGGTAATAATTTACTACCCCGGGAAAAACCTGACATGCACTGTTTCAGTTAACAATGAAAGGACAAACATTGACACTTTGGACACCGTAACTTAAAAAGGACACTAAGCTATTAGAGAGCATCCAACAGAGGGCAGCCAGGATGGTGAAGGGTTTGTGGGGGAAGCTGTATGAGGAGTGGCTGAGGTCACTTGTTCTGTCCATCCTGGAGAAGAGGAGACTAAGGGGAGACCTCATCACCGTCTTCAGCATCCTTGTGGTTTTTATGTTTGGAAACTAAGATAAGGATGCTGGCTGAGAGAATGAAGGCGAGACATGTATTAATAAATATAGGGGTGAATTTTTCACTGTAGTTTTAATATTTAGGTTCTAAATATACTATCGCAGAGGTGAGGGGTGGAATGTGGTGGTTTGATAAGTTTGTAAGGTCTAGCTTTTTGGGTGTGGTAGGGGCCAAAAGATGGCTCTTGTAAGGAGCTTCCAGAAGCTCCCACAGCTGTC
>VZRZ01008350.1:1157639-1176272 GCA_013398175.1 Climacteris rufus | reverse complement strand
AAGAGAGAGACCAGCCCGATGGGGGAGGATGGAGCGGAGATGGTGCAGAAAGGAGTGATCTCCTACAGAAGGGGCTTTGGCCTGGTGAGGAATGGACACAGTCAGTAACTGCTTCTCCTAGTAACTGCAACTCCTAGAAGGGTTGAACTGCAGGAGTTGGTGAGGTAAAGTAGCTATGGGTCACCCCCACCCTAAGTGTGGACCAGCCTCATCTGGGAGGAAACAGCGGCGGCAGTTTCGGGTGGGCTGCATGCCAACTTCTGCCAACCATGCCATGGTGCCTAAGGAGAGAGAGAGAGAGAGACCCCTCCAGGTATAATTGCTAAGAAGAGGAAACATCTGAGCATCTAAGGACTAAACTAATTAGAGAAAAAACCCTCCCCAGGTTCCCCTTATGATCTGGGAGAAGAGAGAGGGCTGTAAAGCTTTTTTTGGGGGGTGGGGGGGGTGTGATGGGAAAACGGCGGAGGAAGAATGTTTAGGAGATGTTCCTTTGTTTTTGTTTGCTCCTTTGACTCTGTAATAAATTCACTTTATCACTTAGAAGCACTGACCTTGTCTCAGCCTAATTTTGCTCCTCTGCCAGCATGTCTTATCATGGTTTAGTAACACAGTTCAATTTGGAAGGGGGAAAAGAGCAGTACTAGTGGGGCCTTGGCCGTTGGCCAGGGCTAAACCACTACAAGCCTCATGAGGGAAAGCAGAGGGGCAAGTATCAACGTCTTCACTCTTGTGACCAGTGACAGGATTCAAGGAAAGAACGTGAATCAGGGGAGGTTTAGGTTGGATATCAGGAAAAGGTTCTTCACCCATAGGGTTTTTGAGCACCTGAACGGGCTCCCCAGGAAAGTGGTCACAGCACCAAGCCTGAGTGACTTCAAGAGGCTGGACAACACTCTCAGGCACATGGTGTCCTTAGGCACTCTTAGGGTGTCATGTGTGGATCCAGGAGCTGGACTCAATCATCCTGATGGGCCCCTTCCAACTCAGCACATTTTGTGATTCTATGATATGTTGATGTTGAAGTTCTCTTTGCAGGGTGACTGAGGCCTTATCCACTTCAGCAGCATGTCCAGTGAGAGGTGCAATGTGTCACCCCAATGACTGCAGTCAGGCACACTAGAAGATGGCCAATGCAACTCTTTCTAACTGGTGATTTTTCTCATTTACAGAATGCAAAAAGTCTTGAGCTCATTTACTGACATTGAAGAAAAGAATTGAAAGGTGTGAAAGACAACCCACATCTTCTTAAGAGTAGAAAAGGATGACATAAACAGGGAAGTTCCAGGTAATGGTAGGGCAGACATATTAGGCAGTTCAATTTCAGCTTTTGAACACTAAATCAGACTGGCTCTGGTGGCACCTCTCCAGCTGAGAATCATCCAAAGATGGGACACTCCTTTTCATAGAGAGCATGGGTCTACTTCCCTTCTCTCCACTCACTGCAAGGGATTTGGCACAAGAAGAATGTGCTTCAGAGGGAGGATGGCTGAACATCAGAAATTGCCTTGACATGTTTGGGAAAGCAGCTATGCATTCATTGAGGTTACACTGCTTCACTGAGAGCTGTATGCAGTCCCTCAATTCACAGTCACTAACTTGGCTGGCTTTTTGTAACCTGAGTTGTTTGGAAACAGGAAGAATAAATCCCTCTTTTATTTCATCGATTCATAGAATAGTTTGGGTAGAGAAGGGACCTTAAAGACCATCTAGTTCCAATGCTCCCACCATGACAGGGATACCACCCAATAACCAGGTTGCTCAAAGCCCCTTCCATCCTGGCCTTGATCCCCTGTTTTTTAAGAAGAAATCTTCACAAAACTTTTATTTTATAAGAGGTAAACATATGTTTTAGAAAGAGATTAAATAAATACATGTGGACAATCAAGTATGTATGCTTAGATATTTTTCCTATAAATTAATATTTCATATTTCTATCAGTCTGAGTCCAAATTCAGATATAGAACTATCTTTAAGTTTCAATATTTTCCAGAAATTGTGTTCAATAATAAACTACTTCTGTAGTTTCTTATTTCTTACTTAGTTAAGCCTTTTTATTAACGTTTCAAAAATAAAGTCAAAATAACAGTACCAATGCATAGAGAAAAAATGTGTTAGACCATAAATCAAGTTGTTGTCAAGAATATTTACTAATTTATATTATGTAAACAAAAACTTTTTCTTATGTTGACTATGAAATAGATTATATTCTTCTATATTTGTTTGTTTTGTTTTATGCTTCCATTGCTTTCATTTCAAAACCAAGATGAAAAGCAAAAATACTGTTGCTTAGCAACCTCAAATATTTCCTTTTTAAATTCAATGCTTACAGTTTTCATTGTAAGTTCAGTGTATACTGTGTGATGAGTTATTGGAAAATAATTAACTTCCTCTTTCTTGGACTAATTTCTCAAAAGTTTACTTTATCTGTTGCAGTGCCTCTGGGGGTAGCTGACGGCCCAGCCTGGCCTGGCCTGGCCCCACTGTGCTGGAGCCATGGGGGCTGGGCCCTCCCCCTCCCACACCGATGCACCCCTGGGCCGCTGGGGGGCCTCCCCAGCCACGGTGGGAGGGACAGTCCCCGCCCGAAAGGGCAGCCCATTGGTTGCTCTGCCGTGTGCGGACAGCTGAGTGGCTGGCTGGGACCCCTGTCAGTCATTGTAATCCTCCACAGTGATTGGCTCTCTCCCGACTGTCCTCCCCTCACTTCCGTGATATAACAGACACCCCCGACACCCCTTTTTGCCTTTTATCTGCACCCTCCATGGCTCCAGTATTAAAACCTGCTGGCAATAAGTGGAAAAGAACCCTTCCTCATCTCTTTACTTCCCTGCTTAAATTAAAACGCTGTGCGTGAACTGAACCAAGACCCTGCGGGAGCTCCGATGCAGGCTCGACTCTGTGAACAGAGACTGGGGGAAGCCGGAGTCGCTTCTCTCAGGTCATGTGACTACTGCTGAAGGTTCGGAGTTACTCACACTTTTTACCTGCAGCATTTTTCTTCTATTTGTCTAGGGAGAAGGAATTTTTCTAAATTATTTTAATCTATAGAGATTTTGTTAAAAAGGCAATTTATTATCCTACATAGTGAAGAGTTAATTTTTCAGTAATTAACATTTAAGTAGAATTTATTTTCCTTGATGTGTATAGAACAATCTTAAATAAGTAGACTTCTATAATTTAAATGTACCCCAAGTAGAGTGATTCTAGCTTTCATCTCTCTAATGAGCACCCAGTGATACAACCTGTTCATTCCGTATAGTACTTTGAAATTTTTACTTTTTGTGTGTGAGAAAACAGACTAGACTCCTATTTATCAGTTCAGTGATATCGAAGTTGGAAGCCATTCATTTCCTTCTAGCAGAAAGTGTCACAACAGTGTTTGACTTCCAGTAAAATCAACTTGTTACTTAGTGACTAGTAGGAATACGTGACCATTAATACAAATACGACTATATTGTTATGATTCTGACTATCTTACTCAAAAACTTCTTTTTTTCCTCTTCTGTATATTCTGAAATTGTTTCTTGCAGAAGAAAGTGTAGAATTAGTTAGTATCTGTCGGTTTGGTTTGGACGGTCAGGATGAATGGAAACGAGAGATCTCTAAAGTCAGGTCTTAGAGCATGAGGTTTATTACAAAGGACGTGGGTGCAGGGGACCTGCTAGGAGCTGCCAGCTGCAGCCCGAAGCAGGCCAGAAAAGCAGGAGAGAGAGAGAGTGAAGAGGTGAAGAGAATCGTGGCAAGAGAGCAAGAGAGCAAAACGGGCAAGAGGAAGAAGGGCAAGAGAGGGTAAAAGCAAGAGAGTGTAAAAGCAAGAGAGTAAGAGAGTAAAAGCAAGAGAGGTAAAAGCAAGAGCAAGAGAGGCAAGAGTGCGAGACTCTCCTTTACAGTACAATAAATGTCCTTCTGTGTTGAATATTCTAATTTTCATTAACCAATCTAGTACAAGATACAAATCCTATAGCATTTACATACAGCCTGTAAAAATTGTTACATTACCATACTGCGTTACATTTTAAACCTTAAAAACTATTCTTTGGACTTCTGGTCACATCAGTAGGGTCTTTTCTGACCCTTGGACTTGTCTGCAGCATAGGGTATTGTTTAATTAAAAGGGAATTACTTTTGCTGGCCGTACCATTGTTTTCCAGTTGTTCAGTAACTAAGGCTCAGTATCTCAAAGCATGCTTTCATTTCAATCTCACTTGTAGTTTCTATATTCTTAGAATCTTTTGCCAGGCAATCATATTTATAAGGCTTTCCTGTTTCATCTTCCCCAACATGAAAGACTATATGCAGGTGAGGGTATACATGTATATGTATACATATATTTTTTTTCTCCCAGAAATTAGAAGCCATAGATTTATTTAATTAATATCTTGTATGTTGCTTAAAACTTAGAATTGTCTATGTCTATTGTTCATTTTCTAATCCTTCCTGGGAACAGACAGGTAGTAAAATTCTAAAATACAAAAGAACAGACACAGAACTTCCCTCTTCACTAGTGAGTCACATTGACAGTTTGGGGGGGGTTTGTTTGGGATTTTTGTTTTCTTCAAGTGTTTTTGATTCCCTTTCTAGGGACAACAAGGTTTCTGCATTTTGATGGATTACTTATTGTGGATAGAACTGAGACTTTCAGTAGAAGAAGAAACTTATGGAAGATTGCTGCATTGTGACAAAAAGGATTTTCAAAGTAGCAAAGTGAGGATGAATGAAATGCTCATTTAGGGCTCATGTTAAACTTGGGTGCTGTGGTAATATGGTATCTGTATTGAAGAAAGGGAAAGGACAGTAGTTCCTTATTATATAATAGTATGCATCTTCTGTGTGTGTTAATTACTGTATTTGGGGCATTTCTTAAAAAAAAAACCAAAAAAAAAACCCCAGTATTTCCCAATAGCAAGAAGCTGGCAATACTTTAATAGGCAAAGATTAACTTAATTTCTTATAATTTGTTAAGTAATTTAGGTAATTTAGATAAAATTAGTTGCTAGGTTTTTTTTCCCCCTGAACTTTCTTTGAAGAAAAGTAGATCTTGAGTTAACTATTTGGTAGAAGAGCAGAATTTGGTAGATTATGTTTGTTCAACACCAACATTCTAATCTTTGTATCATGGCACAGATAACTGTAATTTCATATTCCCCAGGACAGAATCAGTAAATGTGTTTTCCTAAAAGGTTTATTTTTTAAATGGTGAAGAGAGAGATAACTTTGTTAATTTTGAATAAGAATTGGTAATATGTTTTTGCTTTAGTTTCCTTCTGACTTCAAAGGATAGACAAATTTCTAAATAAATTAAGATATAAGCAAAAATGTTGTTAGTACTTTCTTTAATCAGAATTTTCAGCTATGGAATGCTTTCTCTTTTAATCATAAACTGTCACTTGAAATTTGGTGACAAATACTGCTTAACTGTTTTACAATTTTGTGTCTAGTCATCCGCTTATTACTGAAGGTAGAATCTATTAAAGGGAATAAAATCCTGAAAACTGGCATTCTTGATTTAGAAAATGAACTATTGTATTGCAGAAAGATGAGTTGCAATATTCTCCATGCTCTGTTAAGTTGTCTAACATCAAAGTGTTAAGCAGAAACCCATTTAGGGGAAAAAAAAAAAAAAACAAACATCCCAAACGAGTTATTTATTTTAGTTTCAACTTATACAGTTTGTCACAAGCATGTGCATGAAAAGATTTCAAATTATGGTGTTTTCTGAGTTGGTTAAGAGCTAGATTTGATCAAATATGAAAACCACAGCCAAAAACAATTATCAAGGTAGCAGCTGGGAGGATAATTTCCAGACCTTAAGACAAACCATAGAAACGTTTTGAAGCCCAGGATATTCTTACTTGGTGAGTTGTTCAGTACCTTTTTTGAAAATCAGAACTTTCTCTTTTTCTCTTTTTTCTTTCCTTTTTTTTTTCCTTGTTTGTTTCATACCAAACTCTCCACAGTCTGATATTTGCTCACAATACAATTTTATATGGCTTGTTATTAGCTCTGTAGGTATTTTTCATACATCAGGAAAAGGCACTTGCATAAGAACCAAAGGGACCTTGCGATTCAGGAGAATATCCTAAAAATTGCGTAAAGCTATAATGAGAATTAATCTTGTAGTATCTCTTAATTCATATATACGATAAACATCATAATTAACCATTTAGCTCAGATTTCTTCCCAGCAGCACTTGAAATTCTTGTAGTTCTTTTTGCCAGCTTTTCATGAGCCTGAACTGGTTGCTGATTGCACACCTGCATGCACCTTGCCCCATCTAGATGCATTTTGCTCATGTCAGGCGTTCTCCATAGAGAACTTTTGCAGCAGTCCTAGATCACATACATTCTGTGGCTTAGCTGCATTAATTTTTCTTGTCTTCCACATGAAAGAAAGAATAAAAAAAATATAGGAAATGCAAAAATTTTTTTTTTGTGTAGATAATTATTCTCACAATGAGAGAATGTAAAAAACTATATTAATATTTTTTCTTGAGAAATACAGAATGGGATATATATGGTATTACTAACGTATAACAAAGAAAGGTTAACTTGTTCCGATTTTGCTGAGGGAGGAAGATATGAAAGATGACTCTACATATTCATACAGAAACAATGATTTAGGGATTCTGTGAGTAAATGGTTTTTAAAACTTAAGTTTGTAATAGGATTATCTGAAATTTGGTAACCTCATCAATGTATTTAGTATTGAAGAGAAGGTGAATTTTGGTTTTAGAGGTTCTCAGTCTTTGTATTCCTACAGCATCTATCTGGTAGAGTTCATGGATGTTTTTCTTTTTTCCCTCTTCCCTCTCCTGCATCCTTCATAATGTTGCTAATGTTTCTCCTATGAAGCACTTTATATTCCTTTGAATTCTGAAAAGATAAAGATGTAACAATTCTGCTTTCATTTTAGATGTAATTTTATTTTTTTAGTTGGTACTCTAATCTGTGGAATGTTAAGTGTCAAAACAGATAAGCTAGGCTGTAAATTGAATTTCTTCTTATCCATATATTAATCTTCCAACATTTCCATTTTTCATTGGATCCTGCAGAAACTTACATTTAATTTTTCCCTTTCATTCACTGGTATTAGTTCATCATTCAGATGAATCAGAAGTCTGCTTCTAGAAAGAAAAATGTATGTCATAAATTTTATGAAAAAGTGTGCTCTTTGAGTTTTGATCCTTTTTATTGCAATTGAAGAGAAATATGTTTGTTCTGAATAAAAAGGAAAAATAATGACTAAGTCTTTAAAAGAAAATGAAACACCTACTGGGAATTAAATGAAAGTCAGTCGACAAGCTTCTTCTCTGAAGCTGTTGTATCTCCTCCCCAAGAGGCTGAAATTGTCTTATTTGGCTTCCAGGAGGCACCACACAGAATTATTTCTGCCCTAAGAGAAAAAATTCACATTAATTCCAAATGATTTAATGTTGACTTTTTCATACCCTCAATGATAAAAGCTATAACAATTTTCCCTGCAGGCTAGAAAATTATGCAAGTATCATTTCTATATGGTTTCAATATGTGTGCCTCTGTGTGTGTGCATGGGTATGTGTGTTTGTATGGCATGTACACAGGGGAAAAAAAGCAGCAATAAACTCTAGATTCATATTTTTAAATGTTTTTGCCTGTCGTCATCTGTAGGTTTCAATTATTGGAAAACCTGAACTGGTATCTTAAGGTAATATCACCTACTCTAACTAAACAGATTAGGAAATTAGGAAAATTTCTACCTAAAATAACTATGAAAAATAGAATAAACTTGTAGCTGAATGACATGGTTTCTAAGGCAATACACTGAAAAACAACTGAGAGCCCTGGATGCTCTGTTTATGTGCCATCTATAAATTATGTGGTTTTCACCTTCTCTGAGATATGAAAAGGCTACATTTCTTTCAAACAAAAAGCCATATAGAAGGGATTTGATATTCAATAGACCCTTTCTCTGACTATCTCTTTGATTAATCTAAACAGTATGGGACATGACTATAGACATCTGATCCTATGTGTCTTTCTGTACCAACATTCCAGTTTGACAGATAATGGCTGAGAAACATTTAGGAGTTAAGAACAAAAAAAAAAGACAAGTCTTACTCATTTCTAAAGGTATGAAGATACTATAAATTCCCTTTTTCTTTCCACAAAAGACAGTATTGGCCTTATTTCACAGTAAGCAGTAAATACTCATATTAGGTTGTCACCATTAAAACATTGATGTACTCCCTTCCTCCCCTTCTTTAAATTTTTGACTAGAAAGACTTTCAATCAAATTTGATGACTTGTGTTTATGACATGTTCCTTGTAAGCCATATGCAACATAGTAACAGGAGATAATTTAATTTCTCAGATTAAATTACTCATTATTAGAAGAACTGCTATAAGAAATGGTGAAATTTTTATGTCTGTCTTAGCAATGTTCGTAAGTCTTCAATATCAATGAAACTTGTTACAGTTGTCATTTTTTAGCACTTGCCAGTTTGGTTTCATAAAATTGATAACTAAACACAATTTCAAATAATCAAAGAACAAGTGAATGTTGTTTGCTGTACACTGCAGCTTGTCCCATCTAGGGTTCAAAATTTAAAAATCAAAAAGACTAAATGAATTACTTTTTCCCCTGTCATGTGAAAAAGGAATATTTCATCAACCCTTAGTGTGGGGAGATTTCCTTGATCCTTAGTATTTGATTTGTCTGTCATTATCCCAGGAATGCAGAGACTCTTGTGTCCAATCAATCTGTCAGCATCCCACTATGGGTACCCTTCACTGAGCAGTTCACTGGATTGGAGGGTGATTTGACTGACTTGTTCAGAGACACACACCAACAGCATAAGGGAGACTCCTCAGTGGCTCTTCCCACTTTATGACTCCTAAGTGCATCTTCCCGTTTATTTGAGGATGTTCCCTGCAGCCAGAAACTGGCAGTGCCCATGAAAGATTCACACAAAGTTTCTGGATTAACACTCCTTATTAACATAAAATTGTGACAGGTTACAGTTTAAGCATTTCTGGTGATAGTATCTGACTGCAAAAACATATTCAAAGCAATGTACATACAAGCTCTAATCCCTAATAAAACCATTTAACATGCATAGAGTATGATTCATAATTTCTGTAACCATTATAACTTCTGTTAGGATGTGAATATAACTTCTCCACATTCTCTAATTTTACCCCCAGACATCTTTCCACATCCCCTCTCAGATTTAGTTGCTATCTTAGACAGTTTCATCTGAAGAATATGCGGTATCGTCATTTACAGGTCTACACAACATTCCAAAGCAATTAACTGAATTTGTACTCAGAATGATTTGATTCTTACTGTGGCAGCATAAACCACATGGATTTTTTTCCTGCTTACCTGAATACGTTAAAGTAACTTAGATTCGACTGTGAAAGTGTTGCACTTAGGTGCATGATTATTTATTCTCCCTTCTTTTTAAAATTTATAGATTTAGGAACATTATTCTTAGTCAGTATTCTAATATTCTTGGTTTGAGAAGATAATGCCAGGGGAAAAAAGGTAATGGAAACAACAAAGCTATTGGAACTTTACCTCTAAAGTAACAAGGAAGAAAGACATTTTAGACAAAATTTCCTAAGGTTAATGGTAAAATGTAGACTATGTATCAAATTAAGGAAATTACAAAATCAATTTATTCCCCCCAAATCTGTGTGTGTGTATATGTGTGGACGTGTGTGTGTGTTTGTGCATGCATATATTTTCAAAATAATTGGAAAATATTTGGAGGATAACCAGAGAATACATAATAATTATTCTTTGTGTATTACTGTAGTACATGTGATTAATTAACTTGGTTTTGCTGTTTTTCTTGAAGGACAACAAATATGTCCTTAAAATAAGATTTAGGAATGATGTCTTACATATGAATGCTCAACTACTAGGTATTTTATTTGGATTTACAGTCAGATTGTTGTTCTATTCTACAAAGTCTTTATTTTTTAAACCACTTCGCTCATAACAGCATAAATTCCCCGTCAATAGGGATCTGAGAGATTTTTACTCCTTAGAACCACACAATAATTTGGGTTGTAAAGGACCTCCAGTGGTAATTACTGTATCCTCCAGGATTGTCATCTACATCCATCCTGTTTGATTTTACATTTTATGGAAATAGTCTTTAGTGGTAACTGAATAATATTCTGGCAATTCTAATATAGGCAGGTTTGTGGAATATACAAATGAATAAAAAATATAGTACTAAATTTGCATTTAAAATGTTTGCATTTTAACTAGAAGTAATGCAGTGTCAGGGGAAGCAAAAGGTGTTGCATTTATTTGTCTGAAATACTTATCTGTGTAAGTATCCTTAAGGGACTCTATTCATGAATCAGGACTGTAGTCTGATGCATACTGTATAATCAAACAGACCAAAATTATCCCTGCCTCCAGGATTTTTAAGCTGTATAGTTTACATACAAAAGAGACAAAGGTACATAGTGATACATAGAACTTTAATAATCAACATAAACAATCCTTTCAGACATCATCAAACTAATTATTATCACGGATTAATATATGCTCAGGCCAGGTAGGAAAATCCAGGCACGTCCCCTGGGAGGGGGGCAGGTTTGCCATTGTTTCTTGCAGCAGACCCTGGATCTGTTGCATCACTTTAACATCACATGCAGTCCTGTGGTGCCTCAGGAATGAGTCTGGAGTGCACTTCAGGGGGTCTTTGGTGGATTATGACTCCCCCTCAGCTGCCCCTCATATGAATGTCCCATAGCTCTCTCGGGTTTGGGGGTTCCACAGCTAAGTCAGGGAGGATGGGTGTTCATTGTCTCTGATCAGAGGTTACACCACACTCAAAGCCTCCTTCCCCTCACCTCATTTTGGGGGTGAAATCTGTGCAAACCTGCTCTCAGCTGGGGGCTGTGGCCTCCCTCACCCCCAACCCAGCCAGGGATGATCAGCACAGCTGCTGGGTTTGGCTTCCTTGTGGATGCATAATCTTGTTTACTTCTCCTCAGACCTGAGATGATTGAACAATAGCGTTCCCTTTATCTAATCTCAGCAGTTTGTCTTACAGTCCAAAGTTCCAGTCAGGCAACTCCAGGGAGGGGTGGTGGTCCTGGCTTCTTTATACACTTTTGCTGTAATAATGTTTAAGGCATGAACTATTTTAGTCTCTGACAACAGGGGAGAAAATAAGGAGCAAAAGTTCCTAGCTTGAGATAAAGACAGGGAGATCACTGACCACTTGAGGATCACATACCTCAAGTAGCATCACCTACAACAGACAAAACTTGAGGAAAATTCACATAATTTAATCAGTAAAAAGTAGAATGGACCACAAGAAAGGAAGACAAAACCTAAACTACCTTCCCTCAACCAAGCCACCTTTCTTCATAGGCTCAGCTTTTCTCCATCATTCCTAACTCCTCTACCTCCTCTCCTTCAGCAGCACATGGGGATGAGAAATAGCGTTCTAGTCAGTGCCTAACAACTACTCTCTCCTCCTCACTTTTCCTCACACTTTTCCCTGTTCCAGTGTGGGGCCTTCCCATGGGCTGCATCTTCCTTCAGGTCATGTCCACTTGCTGTGATGTGGGTTACTTCAAGAGCTGCAGAGTAGATATCTAGAACACCTTCTCCATGGGGTCTCTCCTTCCAAGGGCTGCAGGGGCATCCCTGCGAGGAACATGGAGCCCCTCTTCCCTCTCTGCCCCTGGGACTGTAAGGCTGTTTCTCACACAGTGTTGCGCTGGCCGCTAGCTGCCTGGTGGCCTGGCAGGTGACAAGGTTTTGGTGTCCTGGCAGGGAGGCAAAACAAAGTCCTGTCTAGCAGCTGGTCTGCGCTGCCTGCAGGTGGCTTGTAAAGAAGCTGGCTGCAGCAAGGTTGTTGCCAAGCAACAGGGCAAGCGCCAGGAAGAAAGAGGGACCCTTTTGTTGCCTGTAATCCCAGCCTTTATTGTTTCCCCAAGGGACAGAAGATCCAGCCAGAAGGGGAGACAACGGAGAAAGGGCACTTGGGAACAGTTGCAACCACTTTTAAACAGGGGAGGAGAAGGGGAGGAACAAAGGGACAAACCAATAAGGAAATGACAAGGGGTGACAGGGACCAAATCACAAAGGGTTAGGGGTGGAACATATTCGAACTAACCAGTGGGGAACCAAACTGAACAGAACTTTCCAGAACTCAATACATAGGCAATGAAACACATGAATAAACATAGGAGTCTATACCAATAGCACTACGGGAACAAAGAAGCTTCCAGAAAAAGAGGAGGGGATGCTGCTATAGGGACATCCAGTGGGAGGTAACCCTAAACTTGGGTCTCGCCCTCAGATCTGCCCTCAGGATCGGAATCCTGGGTAAGGAAATCCACCCACTTGATGTCACTCAGCCCCAAGCTGGGCTGGGCCACCTCAACAACACAGTTACCCTCAGGCCTGGCTGCCTGGCAGAGTTTTAACTTTCCTTACTCAGCCGTGCTCTGTGGTGAGACTGTTGGAGCTGGCTGGAACAGACTGTGTCTGTCTCTACACAGGGACCGCCCCTGCTCCCCTCCCGCTCTCACTATCAAAACTTGGCAACAAAAAGCAAATACAATTTTTCAAAGATGCAAGAATATAACAGCAAAGGCATGAAGGTTTAAAAGAGAAAAAAGAACAACCCCAAAATAAACAAAAAACAACAAAAAAAAAAAAAACAAAAAACCCCAAAAAAAACAAAAAACCCCAAAAAAAACAAAAAACCCCAAAAAAAACAAAAAACCCCAAAAAAAACAAAAAACCCCAAAAAAAACAAAAAACCCCAAAAAAAACAAAAAACCCCAAAAAAAACAAAAAACCCCAAAAACAACAACAAAAAAAACCCAACAACAACAACAAACAAACAAAAAAAAGAAAAATCCAGCCTAACTAGAGGTTGAATATTGGCTTCCTGGGACAATTAGAGTTCAAAGTGAGGCTTTTCATACAAAGATATAGATGATACACATAGACTAGATGAAGGACAGTGAAAGTAAAAATAATCAATTTATTTGAATGCTGTGCAGAACAGCAAGACAGTGGAAGAGGACAGAGAGAAGTATGAAAAGTGTAAAGCTGAGTGGGAAAACAGTCCTTTTTGCAATGTACTAAATAGACTAGGAAAAAAAGACTGAAATTGTCAAAGAAATTGGAGGCCAAATGAGACTGAATGAGCTCTACCCGTGTATTTGAAGAGAAAAGATCGTCATATATATTATGCAGAAAAACTTGCCAAAGTTAACAACAGTTCATCTCTAAGAGCTCAGAGTGAGTCTAAGAAGGGGTCCTAAGGTAATATGGGTAACAGACTGGTGAAAAATGTCATTAGTGACTGAAGGCAGAAGCACAGCTGTGTAACCTGTTGTGTAGCCAGTAGGGATGGCTAGCTGCCCATAAAGACCTGTGAAGACAGAGTGAATCAGGGCTGGGGTAATTAGTTTAACATCTAAGCTGACCTTATGAGGCAGGTATATAACAGAAGGAAGAAGGAAAGTCACGTAATACTCAAAGACCTTTATGGAACTGATATAAAAATGATACAGAGAAACAGGGTCATGGAAGTCATTTCAGGACATATTTTCAAGAACTTTGCCTGTTTACTGCATGGACGATGTAAACCCAAGAGTAAGAAGGAGTGAGTGTGGCTGCCAACACTTACTTGTTAATCAATGAAAGTTCAAAACCCTGATTTAAGAGTCAAGATTTTGAAGAAAACCTAGTGTATGCCTTTTTGTTTGGGATATAGAAAAAATTGGTAAATAAACCACTACCAATCATGACCTGTATTGTTTACTGTCTGAATCACTTTATCCCTGAAGACTTTCTCCTTCTTCAATTTTGAAGAGAGCTTAGTTGTTGATTTTCATATCTTTTACTACTAAAATAAGATTTGGTGTTCTTTGTTGTATCACCACTCTTACCTTCCTATATTTTTTGATTCGTCCTCTGGCATTTACTTAACATTATTGCTTTTGTTTTTTCTTTGAAGGATACAATGCCACTTGCAATGACTCTTTTTACCATAGTGCTTACCATAGTCTTTAATCATGATGTTTAGTTATGCTGTCTATTATCTTTCTCAATAGTTTGTGCATATATGCATTTTGTTTCTAGTGTCGTCCTCAAGTAACTTCCATGCTGCCTGCGAAGACCTTGAACCTTTTTGTTTTTCTTTTGCCTTCTTTTCAGGAAGTTTGTTCATTTTAAATTGACTGCAATCGTGGTGAATGCTTTTGTTGTTACCGAGATGGTGAAAGGCTTAGAGGAAGCCATTTGAAGTGGAGGTCACTTGGCTTGTCCAGCCAGAAGAGGACATTGAGGAGAGGTTTCATGGTGGTCCAGATCTTACTCACATGGGGAAGCAGAAGTGCAGGCACTGATCTCTTCTCTCTGGTGATCAGTGGCAGGACCCAAGGGAACAGCCTGAGGCTGTGTCAGGAGAGGCTTAGCTTGGATATTATGAAAAGGTTCTTCACCCAGACAGTGGTTGGGCACTGGGAAAGGCTTCCAAGGGAGGTGGTCATGACACAAGCCTGCCAGAGTTCAAGAACCACTTGAACAATGCTCTTAAATACATATTGTTATCATTGTCCTCTGCCTGGTCAAGGACACAGTAATATCTCAAAATTGGTTTTTTTCTCTTCTAGGTCTGGATTTTCCCTTGAAGAAGATAGCATCTTTTAAGATTAAAGTAGATTCCTAAAGGAATGATTGTACAGTGATATCTACAAACGTGTGGTTAATAAAAATTTCAATTTCCCTGAAATCCTGCAAGTAGTAATCTTGGTTTTAAGGGATGTTTCGATATTTACCTCAAAGGAATATAAGCAGCCTACATAATTTACAAGTATATAGTATTTCCCTTACTCCACAAATACTATATGTGATACTTAATTCAGGTAACTTGGAAATCCATCCTCTTTAAAGATTTCTAAGTGCTCATTTTATTTATTTCAAATGAAGAAGGATTACTTTAAGTAGCTTTAGGTATCCAGTTGATCTGGCTGACTTTCCTATGTAAATTTCTGTCTCAGGTTAGGGAAAATCCTTTAGACTTCATTCTCCTGTTGTTGCTCCATTTGCTCCATGTTAGAATTCCCTTTTCAGCTCATTTAGATACAGATTTTTTTTATTGCTGATCTTCAAGTGACCACAATGTTTTTTTGTGTGCTTCAAAGGTGTATACATATATACCATTACTATTTATGAGTAACATATGTGGCTAATGTGTGGTTGGGTCTACACATCAGCCAGACTCTTTCTTGACTGCTTTGCACACCCCCACATCATTGTCTTCTAAGGTCTTCTATAAGATCTTAGAAATTCTTCAGTGTTCCTTAGCAACAGGGTCAAGTCCTCAGGTACAGTGGTGATTATAATTCTCAAGGTATTGAAGGTTTACAACGTGCTTCTTCAGCTTCTCTGTACAAGAAAGGGCATTGTATGGGCAAAGTCTCCTCGGCTAAATTTCTATTAAAACAATTGGCAGAGTTTTAGTCTGGCATCTTATATCTTTAAAAAGTGGTTTTGCTTGAAATTCAGAGCATTTAATTTGCTAGCTCAACACTTTTTAGACTAAATTAGATTCTTCTGTGATAAAGGAAGCTTTAAAGAAATTAATGAGAATGTGAATGCCCCTAGCTTCACTTTGCAAGGAAACACACTTTATAAAATGAACCAAAAAACATCCTGAGAACATACTGGGACATCGCTTTGGACAGAAAGTCCTATATCCCCACAGTTGCAGTTAGACAATAGAATAAGACAAACCACATTTGTTTAGAACAATCATGAATTATGAACAATAAAGCAGAATCATCTGTCTGATGACACCATCTGACTAAGAAACCTTTTGATTTCTGTCCTGCTGTCACCCCAAAGGTACTGAACTGAAGCACTTAACTCTGTCAAGTCAGTCTAGCCAGCTAGATGAACAGAGTCATTTGTCTTGGGGAATCTTCTGCTTTGAAACAAGGTGAAAACTAAGTAAATATTCTCACTGGATGAGGTGATGCCAGGAGAATTCCTCATTTTTAATATTCTAAATGCCTAACGTGCCATATATCTGTGTTCTGCCCAGTCATGCACAAACTGTTAGAGACCAATTCATTTGAATATTTAAATATGTTACAAAATCTCATTAAAGCCTCTTGGCTTAAGCAAATCTTCAAAACCCACAAAATCCTTCTTTTAACTGCACAGTCTTGACATACATAGATATTCAATTTGAAGCATACGTTATGCCTGCCTCCTGACAGCAAGATCACATGGTCATACTCCTGAGAATGTATTTTCTTTCTCCTTAACTGTGAGTTTCTGTGTTACTTTCTTCTTTACAGTTTTAACAATTTTGTTTTTAATACTGTAATAAGTCTGTTGGATAACATGATAGTGAAGTATTTTTACAACTTTTTATTCAAAGAGAAAATCATGCATAGTCAATGTTCTCAAGACCACCACAAAGGTCAGAGTTGTTATTTCTGTGGCACTTGGTGAACTGTAGAAAATTACTAGGACTTTCATTTCCCTCAAAATCACATAGAATCATAAAATAGTTTAGGTGGGAAGCTACCTTAAATATCTAGTTCCAAACCCCACTTTTGTTGGCAGGGACATCTTCCACTAGACCACATTGCTCAAAGGCCCATCCAATCTGGCCTTTAACACTTCCAGGGATGGGGCAGGTTCTCTTGAAACTCTGAGTTTACTGACATTTTACAGAATCAGGATTGGTGAATTTGGAAAAGACCAGTGAGTTTTTCAAATCTTCACTGTTCAACTGCTAGAAATTAAATAAATCAGAGCTCATGAAAAATACTGATTATTTTATTCATTATATGCTTCTATAAACCTTGTGTCAAGTTTTTTTTTGGTTTTTTTTTAATTATGTGCAATGTTGGTGATGACATGAAAATTTTATATTCACTTTGGCCATGCTGCCTGGAGGGTATTTATTTCTATTAAAAAAAAAAAATTGAAAAATAAACCACTTTTACTGCTGCAAGGGATAATTCAGATTTATTCTAGAAAATCTGTTACAAACCCAGTTTATTTTAACATTTTCATTGTCAGCCTTTTCTTGTGAACCAAGAATTTTAGCTTTAAGATTAAGAAAAGACATATTTTTGGTAATTCAGTATTTGAAAAAAATTCAACTTTCAAGATAACTGCTAAAGTAAGAGAAATTTAAAATCTTCAATGATAGAGGCAGTCTCCAAATAAAGGAAAATAGCCTGTTTCTTAATCAAGTACTCTTTCAGATTTTTGGAGCCTGCAGACTAAATCACTAATCAAATTAAGGGAGCACAATTTGCCTATTTGTATGAGAAAATTTCCAGAGAATTTAAAAAACCCTATTGAACTGTAGGAGTGTATGACCCCAAATACTCTTTTTAGGCTCTGTCTCTGAATCTTCTCTGTCTCTCCAGATTGTTTGTATTCATACAGTGCATACAATGCACTTGGACGAGTATTGAACCCATATTTGTCTCAGTTGTTCACATTCCAGATTCAGATTATGGTGCTTGAGATTAATATGTATGTTTTATGAATACAAATGTTTTTAAACAAAGTTCTCTTGAGTTCTCTCTCATTTCAGCAGTTTTATTGTTACAGTTTCTGTTCATAAAATTCAACCACATTCTATTTTCATATAGCAGTGTTTGTGAAATTGAGCTTTATTTCAAAGTATGCATTTATTAAAAGTTACATGGCCATGCATAGCTTGCTTTATAGGTTTAGTATCAGTTCTAAGATACCAAGTCCAATGTCAAATACCACTACTTCATCACTGTCATAGAATCATAGAATGGTTAGAGTTGGAAGGTTCCTTAAAGATTATCTAGTTCCAAACACCATGCATGGACAGAGACACCTTTCACTAGACCTGTCTGCTTAGAGTTTCATCCAACCTGAACTTGAAGACTTCCAGAGTTGGGGCAGCCTCACCAGGCTATCAGTAAAGAATGTCTTCCTAATACATAATCTAAACCTACTTTCTTTTAGTTTGAATCTATTCCCCCTCATCCTGTCACTACATGCCCTTGTGAAAAGTCCCTCTCCATTTTTCTTGTAGGTTCCCAGTACCTTTTCATTCCCAGGCTGAATAATCTACTCACAGGAGAGGTGCTCCATCCCTCTGACCAACCTGTTGTCTGTCCCACATGTCATGTCCTTTCTGCACTGGGGACTCCAGAGCTGGATGCAGCTCTCCAGATGGGGTCTCACCCAGAAGAGCAGAGCAGGGGGCCAGAATCCCCTCCCTCACCCTGCTGGCCACACTGCTTTGAATGCAGCCCAGGACATGTTTGGCTTTCTGGGGTGTGAGTGCACATTGCCAGGTTGTGTCCAGCCTCTCACCTACCAGCACCCTCAAGTCCTTCTCTGCTCTTGATCTGTTCATCCCCCAGCCTGTGTCGATACCAGGGATTGTCCTGATCCAGATGCAACATCTTGCACTTGGTCTTGTTAAACTTCATGAGATTCCTGTGTCCACTTCCTAAGAGCTTGTCCAGGTCCTTCTGGATGGCATCCATCCTTCAATTATGGCAACTGCACCACTCAGCTTGGTGTCATCTGCAATTTGCTGATAGTACAACCACCAGTGACTCATCCACCTTCTATATATCA
>VZRZ01008350.1:1017724-1157161 GCA_013398175.1 Climacteris rufus | reverse complement strand
GGGGGGGGAAAGACAAATGTCCTTTCGATGTTGATCCCCTCTTCAGTTCCAGGTGATGGCACAGGTCCAAAGAAATGAAGAAAAAAGGCACACAAAAAAAAAAAAAAAACTGGCCAAAAAGGCAAGGGGAAGGAAAAAAAAAACAAAGGAAAAAAAAATTCTCCTTCTCTCCACCGTGCCGACTTTGCACACACTGCAGCTGGGAAGAAGAAAGAATCCCGGGGGAGTCACTTTATTTTATGTACAGTCTGTTGGGAGAAACTCCATTGTCCTCTGGGTGGGAACATAGTCCTGTACTGAAAAAAGGTCCGCTGATGATAGGAATACACGACAGTGGCGATATGATTCTGTCCCCCCAGGACACTGGGGAATGTAAATAGATTTGCTTCTAGGATTAATACAGGAATATCTTCATTAAAAGAAAGTACTATCAGCCCTAGAGTCAGAGGTCCTCAATACTCAAATATTCAAATGTGATTCCCTTTATGGTAAAAACTCTGAAAAGAAACACTGAAATATGCCAGAACAGGAGTGGAAAAACTTTTGCATCCACAGCCATAAATGAATACACTGAGGCACAACAGAGATAGCACTGAGATGGGAAGATGATCTTGTCAAAAGTGGAAGAAGTTAGAGTCTAAGGAGGAAGAACTACTGTCTAGCAGAAGAAAATAATGTGAGGAATAATTAAAGTTTAAAGAGACTGTCAGTTTAGCTAGCAGGAAATCTCTTTTCACCAGAAGGGTAATTCAGTACCAATGTTACCAGATGATACATTGTCTACACCTGGTGACATAACACAATGCTTGTTCTCCAAAACTACTGGCCTATGGAACTGCACAATGCCCATTGTGTAAGAAGGAGAACTGGAAGTTTACCAGCCCCAGTGCCCTGCTAACTCAGTTAGGTTGACTGGAACATCAGGGTCTACACCACCAGGGACCACCAGAGAGACTTCCAGGACAGAAGAACAAATGCGTAAAGGGGAGAGAAAATATGTTAATGATTTTCAGAAAATTATTATCATATGTATGTTTATTCTGGGACAATCAAGGAATATGTATGTGGGATATAGTACATAAACAGGAACTTTCCTGTACTCAGCACGTAGAGGTTTGGGAGGGGCTATTCCCCTGTGCATCCAGACAAATAAAGAATGCCTGCTTCTTAATGCTACATTGGTGTTAAGGAGGTTTTTTTATTTTACTGAATTTTTAGTAACGCCAAGAGAGGCTATCCAGAGAGGCTGCTGATTCTCTGTCCAGGGTGATTTTTAAGACTCAGTTAAATAGAACAATAGACTCGATGCAGTGTTGGTGTAGTGCTTTTTTGAACTGGAGAATTGATTTAGTAAACTCCAAAATTTGCTTTAAGCCATTACTTCTGTATCTTTAGGAAAAAATAAGTAGGTGGATTACTTGAAAAGACAACAGGTAGTAGAAGCTGGAGGGTTGTGAATAATGAAATAATATGTTCTGTGGGGGGACAAAGTTGTAAGATTATTAGGCTACAACAGAGATTTAATATTTGCCTCCTCATTTCCCAACCCTACACCCGATGCTATGTGTGGCTAAAATCCTTTAGTTCTCTTTGAAAATAGATGAAAGCAGCTTGTAAAGTCCATTTAACTAACGGACTAAGAACAATGAAAACATTCAGGAGAAAAAAAATTTCTAAAGACCATAAAATATTCTTGTGTAAGAGTAGAAAATGGTAGTAGTTTGCTCCAATTTCTCCATATTCCTGTATATGCACACATACTAAGATACCACAGAAAAGTCAGGGGAAAGAAAACACCACCGTGAGTTGGCTCTGGAAGGTTTTTCATAACAGATCAGACAAGTATCTATTAAGTGTATCCCAGCTCATCATATAATTTTGATTTGAATAGCCTTGAAGAATGAATAAAATATATATTTTTATGAAAAAATAGAAATTATTTCTAATCATTGTCACTGCTATTCAGATATTTAGATTTGTAGTAGATTTCTTTTTATTTTTAAAATATAGTTACTCTGCCTGTGTCTTCAATATAGTGAAGCCTCAAAGGCTAGTAGTTTAAAGATACTTGCATCTAGGTTTTTGAAAAGAACTTCATAAAACAGTAATTAAAAACATAATAATGCATAATAACTAAACTCTTTATAAAAGTTGCTCAACAGTCTCTTGAAAGCTGAGGAGGGGAGGGTGCATGTGTGTGTCTGTGTGCTACTGAGATTTCATTACTGTGTGCTTGCACTTTCTAACAGAAAATTGTGAACAAAATCAAGGCAAACCTCATGCTTAGCCTTTTTTTGTACTACAGACTTTTTCTTAAATGTTCTGAAAAATGGCACTTGTCAGTGTAATTGTTCACATTTTTCTTCTCTTTTATGCAACTAAGGAATGTTAGTCATTAAGCTCAGTTCTCGAGTGACATACTTGAAATTGTGACTTCTACAAATTAGATGGGGATGTTGGGTGTGAAATGAATAGAGTGAAAGTATGAAAGTTGTTCATTTTAATGAAGAATTTTAAGTCCCAAGCATGACTTACCTTATTAACATCCTACTCAGACTTAAGCTTTTACTAAAATTAGACTTTTTATATTGATTCTAGTAATAGACAACATCAAAATGAATGGAAAACACTTTCTCCTCACTATACCATTAACTTTACAAGTGCTTAAGTCCATGCTCTACTAATGACTTCTCCACATGTTAAATAGCATTATGACTTCAAATTATAAACCAGTGTAAAACAATACTATTCACACTAGATATTTGGCTTGTCTGTCTTTGAATCCCTATGGGACAATTATGTTTCTGTATGTATATGATGAATTATGCCATTATAGAAAATTAAGATTAAAAGCTGAACATAAAAAATATATTTGCACATTCAATCCTGAATGAGGTATGCACAAATACACTTTTTGAAAAACAGGTATACTTAGTCTATTTATGCTAACACTGCAAGTTCCCTTTTCTTAATGAAAGAATTCAGTTTGAAACCACTAGTAAGTGGCATTGGAATGGGGCAAAAAGAATCCAAATTTTCAAATACTTCTAAACTCTATAAAACGTGTATATATCACACAACCAGGATTTTCATTTTCTTTGATGTATGGAATCTCACTTAGGAAATCAACAGTAGATTTTCCAATGAGAACATCAGCTTTGATTGAGAACGGAACTGCTTCAAAATATTTATAGTAGAAAGCAAAGAAATCAAACAATTCTTGTTACCTCATTGTGGAGTAGGGCTTTAAACTCAAATTCAAAAGATACATCTGGATTAATAGACATGATAGTAATACCCGGCCTAAACAAAACCAAACCAAACCAAACCAAACCCAAACAAAACAGAAAACCAAAAGCAGCTGCTGAGCTTGCTGTACTTTGTTTGTAGCACATACACAAAGCACCTGCTGTTTACAGAAAATCAGTCTATTTATCCTAGATAGACTTCAACTTGTACTAGATTTCATGACAAGTCTAGAAAACAAAAATGTTGCAACTTTTGTAATATTAAGCCATTATCTTATTAAATTGATTTATAATTTTTAATACGAGGTACTTACTACAAAGTTAATTACATGAGAATATTTGTTTCAAAGTGAATTATATGATAAACCAAATGTATGTGTCTGCAGAATCCATCTTCCTCTTTAGTAAGCAAGTCCTAGATACCTAGGTAAATGCTACATAACCCTGAGTAGAAGTAAATGAATTTTAAACTAAATGAGATGCTCAGTCTTCTGAAAATTTTTTCTCTAAATATGCTACTTGTTTAGAAACATCTAATCCAGCCCATTTCTATTAACAGAAAGCAAACTGTTCCCAAATTTTTGGAAGTTTAACATTATGTCAGATTACTGCAAATTTGCAAATAAACTTAGTAATTTTCAACCCAGCTTTTCTTCAGCTGTAGAAACAGAACAAGGCACAAAGCAGTCTTGACAAGAAAATGGTGTTCACACACAATTATGAGAAAACAAGCAACCAAAATGCATTTTTCATAGCCTTGAGAACTGCAGAATGTAGAAGTAAAAGCTCCTTCTAGTAGCAGGCTCATATAAACCTCATATGAAAAAATTAAAGGAATGAAAAAGCATCTTCTGAAAGTGTACTTTGAAAAAATTTTTGTAAAGTTCAGGCACTAGCCCATCATAACCTTAACAGTTACTGCCTGATTTGTTTGTTTTCTAAAACCAAGGAACAGAGTTGAAATGTTTGACATTGTCTGTGTTGTGGTATATGGAAAGGAGCAAATATTTTGTTATAATAGCACAATGTAATAATAATAAGTTCAACTTTTTGCTGTTTATTTGAAACATGAGAAACCTTGTCCTGTTTCTGAGTTAAAATCCATTCCTTCCTAATAGGTGCTCTTTAATCAAGTGTGGTTGGATGAATCCGTCCCAGTTTCTGATGAATCCAGGTTCTTACTCCCTGCACTTTCGAAGTCAGGCACTAAGATTCTTCAACTTCTTTGGTCCTGAAGGTTAGGAACATTTCACTAACATAGGTGTGTTCACTATCATATTTCCTCTGAATTCTCTGAATTTGATCTCAGGTTCTTTCTCTTGCTCTTCTCTCCATGTAAACTGTGCTTGCTGGTTTTTCTCCAGACCTTTCCAGGGTGGACCCAGACTCATTACGAGATCAGGCTCTTCTGTAATCAACAGACAAATCACTATGCAGCACTGTCTGGGCTGAGAGGCTGTCAATGGGTCAATTGAAATAGCATCTTCAACTACTGAAGTATTGGTTTAGAACTTGGGTGTCTGATTCCAAAGAGATTTGGTCAGTGCAAGAGGTTAAATGTTTAATCAGGAAATGAACACTGATGTCTCCCGGAGGGATTATTTCCCCTTCCCTTCAGTTTGGTGTTTTCCCAGAAAACAGGACTGCTGTCTAGACTTTGATTCTGTTGTGTGATGTTCCTAAAGATCTCTACAAGCTCTGCTGCCGTTCTCAGCAAAGGTGATTGTTTGCTTTTTGAGAATAATCTGTTCAAGTGTGTTCCTAAATTTAGTGAGTGAACCTCAGCATTTCAGCTACTCTGCTTTCAAGAGCTAGAATGTTCGCTGAGGACTACAGATGGTCAGTATTACATGTAGGTGTATACTAGCTTTTCAGAAAAGGTACTGGCAATAAAATTAATCCCCACTTTATTTTGCTGATGTTCTTTGTCCATTTCTTCTTTCAGAGTAGAGAAAACAGAAGGGTTTTGAAGTTGACTTTGTGTCTGGATGAGTTTGTATACTGGCATATAGTGAATCAAGGTCTACAATCTAGGTATCATTTAGCTGTAGCACCAAATGTACATTATTACACTATATTATATATAAACACTAATTATTTTATAATTGAAAATAAAAATCTAATTACATAGATTTCTTGTGCACTTAGCACGTTCATTCATACTGATTGATATATGTCGGATGCATAGGTCAAATGATCTATTGCTTGTGTACATCAAATATGGCTTGCAAATAATATTCACAATAAACTGGGGGTTTGCTATCTACAAGTCCAGTTAGTTTTGTTTGAATTGCAAATACTACTTTTCAATTTTTCATGATTGACACCATTATTAACTTTTTTAAGTGTTAATGTACTTTTAGTCCAAAAAAGTAGAATTATGGATTGAAAAAATGCATCTCTTCCGTTTAACTATGACATCTGCTATTATTTTAAATTATGGTTTAGTAACTCTGAATGCGTGTATTGCTATAAGACATAAATGAATTCTTATATTTGCTCACAGGCCAAATGAAGTCACCAGAAAGGCAAAACAGTTTTCCCCTTTTTATCCCATCTCTCCATGCTTTGTTTTTCATTTGTTGAAGGTCCTAAATGCTACCTATCATTATTGAATGGATATATTTAGCTCTAGCTTGTTCACAGCATTCAGTAGAGCACTCATAATATTGCAGCGTCTCACTTAGCCTGGAGAAGAATGATGGGTTGCCTGGCAGAAATGCTCATTCAAGATTATATCAGTCCCAACCAATCCTCCTTGTCAAGGTCAATTCTCAATAAATAACAAAGGGTAGAATCCGTCTGCAGAAAAATACTTTCCTTCATGGGATGCAAATCACCAGTGAAGTAGTTTTGTGTTAAATCATATAAATGTTAACATAAATATGTAATTAAAATATATTGAAGAGAGTCTGCAGAAGGCAAACAACTGAAAAACTATGCCTCTTATGATCAGTTTGTTTTTTAACATGATTTATTAACTGTGAAGGAAGATTGTCTTGCAACTAGAGATAGCAATTTCTGTCTACAGTAGAAAGCTTCTAACCAGACGAACACATACCAATCCAACTATTGCTTCCTAACAAAATTGATTTGGAGTAAAATAAGGTATTTGTGTAGATTCTAGACTCCCTTAGAGTGATTTAGTGAAGCCTTATGGTGGGAAGTAATACAAAGACAGATAAATCTGGTATCCTGCTCTACTGTGAAATTTCTGATGAAAGAAGAAATAAAAGAAATAGTAGTAGTATATTCTTCTTTTCACACGAAAAGACTCTTAGGAAGTAATTATTGAATATTTTCTTTTACTGGCAAAGTAGTTTACATTAAAATTTGACAGTATATGTGAATACAAGCATATGTCAGGCTAAAGCTTTATACTCCAATTTTGGAAATAACTTCACTAGACATTATTGTTCTTCCTAAATTTCTATCACTGTTCACAGAGCTGAATCATGTGTCCATCACTGAACCCTAATTTAAGAGTCAACCAAAGTGCCTGATTTCCTGCTGTATCTACACTACATATTCTAATCAAGTCTGGAATGTCCCCCAGGAGACAAACTGAATTTTTTTTCTAAATGCCATATAGATTTCTGCATTATAATGGTCATGAATCAAAACAAAATATTAGCTATCAATCTCAATTTGCTAGCTGAGAGATGATGAGGAACAAATGAAATTCCTCTTGTCTGTAAGTGATCATATCAGGCTACTGCTTCCCTTCCAGCACAAAATCAAACAGAATATTGACAAAACACGGTATAGGTGAACTCATTTGAGTTTGTGATGAAAAAGAGTAGGAGTGCACACACTACAGCTAGAGATGACAGAGACCGATACAAAGTGTAGCCACTCCACTTCAATGCGAAGTTCAATGGGCAGTCATTCTTTTACTGGTAATATTGATAGGAAAAGCTCTGCTTTCCCACAGGACATGAATATTATAGTTACATAAGAATTTCTTTGTTTTCAGCTACACCTGGAGTTGAACAAGATTAACCCTGGAAGGTACAGATAATTACCCAGAAATAAATACAGATTCAGAGGTTTTTTGGGCCCAAGGTTTAGTTGATACTCAAATATATGACCCACAGAGATAAAGTATTTGGATAAACACCAGCCCACAAAAATTAAGGGATAATCTCAATTTTTTCATCAGATTTCATTTTTCTTCTGTGCAATTTCAGTGTCTCAGGTGTGAATACATGGCTGAATTCTATATCATGTCCAAGCTCACTTCTAAATAAAGATGAAACTCATTGATTATTTAATTTTTTGCCCTTTCAGAAGGAGAAAGATAACTTGTCTTGAAAAATAAAAAGAGTTGCCATGCTTGTTTTGACAGTGAAAAAACATATTGTTATTTTACTATAATTTTAATCAAGCTAGCAGCTGCTTATGGTTGAAGTGAAATGAGAATAAACTTACATAAAAAATAAACTATTGATAAATTCTGGTAACTTAAGTTCTTAGCTTTTTTTTACTTTTTGTAGCAAAACTGTGATTGTATTCTTTTAAAATTCCTTACTATTTTATCCATTAAAACTAAAGAGCGTGCATCCAGGGGTGGGGCTTGGGGGGGGGGGGGGCTTGTTTTTGTTTGTTTTGCTATCAATAGCCCTTACTCAGAGAAATTTGTTTCTATTAGGGATAAGCACACACACAAATGCAAAGCAGTCAGAACACTGCTTTTACTAGTACCACTAGCAATTTCCAGGTTAATTTTAATTAAAGACATATTTGCTTATGAAGAGAAATTCAAGTCTTATTTTAGATGGCTTTTATTTTCAAATTGTAGCAGACACCAACTGATTGTTCACCTGATGGTATTTCACATTTCTGTTCTATTGTCCTAGCTATGTATATTTTTTTAATTTTTTATAGAGAAACAGAATCATCCTGGTTTTACCTGAATATTACATATTTATGTAAGAACCTGAAAAGAAAGTTGAGTTCTTTATGGTCTGAGAACCTGAGAACCTGAGACCCTCTTAGCTTGATTCATATCTCAGGAGCTCAACCCTGGCCATTTAGCCTGAGGGAGTATATCAGACAGGTGATTCCATAGCTTAGTTTCTAATGATGGTATCCCATGATCTGTCATCTTAGGCTACTTTCTATTTTTTGGCATTGGTGTTCTTTGGTTGTTACCAGAGACTTTTTTTACTGATATACAAATATTATACGACATCAGTATTCATCTTACAGCAATAACTTGTGTGCAACTGACAGAAACTAAGGCCAGCTTTTAAAGCAAATTAAGATTTTTTTATTACTCAAGGAAAAAGAACACAGAATGCTTTTACAGAGCCCTTTTTAACAGAATGTGTTTAGAGACTTCACCCTGAAGGTTAGAAAACACTTCCTAAAACTAGTCAAATTTCGAGGTTCTAAGAACCTCCAACACCAGGAGGTGTAAGTTTCCACCTAGATGTGTATATAAACAATCAATAAAGAAATCACAGTAAAAGTCAAGATCTCCTACAGGAACAAATAAAATGCAGCACAATAAAAATGGTGGAATGTAAGTTCTCTGAAGTTACACTTACAATTATGAGAACACAGAATTTTATGTTACACATTATGAAATGTACATAAAAATATTTCCTTGGCTTATGGAAAATAAACCATAAAAAGCTCAATTAATTTGAATTAGAATGCCAAAATACAGCAAAAGACAGTTAACTAGAAAGGAGGGATTTCTGTCCTCCCTCCCAGAGGAGGCTGGTTTTGTTTTGTGTTGTATTTAAATAAAGGAGAATCAAAGCTGGAAGCTTACCTTTAGCAACAGCAGGAGGTTTTGGAACATGGACAAAAATGTTGGGAATTATAAAAATTATAATAACATACATCTAAAGAAAAATAATTTCTCATCCTCCTAGTATCCTCTCATCGTCCTGAATCTGTTTGCAATACACTCACACACAAATACCCCTTTTTTTATACCTTGAATCAATCTCTCAGGTTATTGTTCATATATATGTGAGTGACAGCAGCCTACATTCATGCATATAATCTATTAAAAACTGAAGGTTTTGTGGGATTCGTTCTATTTGTTTTGCAGTTCTTGAACCATTTGGTGTGGGGAATGCAGTGGAGATTTCCTGTCTGAATTTGCTGCTGATGTAGCTGAACCTCTGAATGATTCTCAATTACAATAGAAAGACTAAACCTACACTCTAAATGGTGATATGTTTGGATATTGCAGTACACAAAGATCTTATCCTTACAAAACTCTTATAAATGTTTCAAGTTATATCCAAATTACAATAAAGGTCGTAGATATGCATTGATCCTGCTAGTCTGTGGACATAAAGGAATAAAATCTAATCCATAATTAGTCTTGTACAGAGATGGTATTTTCAATAAATCAATACTAAATTTTAGTCTTTCTTTTTTATTCTATCTGCTTGACAGCAGATCAAGGATAATTTAAAGTAATCTACTTAAAGCAGAACATTCCAGGTCCTCTGTAGAAATGTACAGAACTGGTGCAACTAGGTGATCTGTCAAGTCCATTTCAACCCTAAACATTCTATGATTTCATGATATGCATAAAGTTACTGCTGTGCTCTAACAGGGCTTAGGATTGTTTTATATTCATGTCAAAAAATCTTTTTCCTATGGTATTCTTCCAGCTCAATTGCTTTTTAAAAATTAGCTTTGTTATCCTGTATAACAAAACTCTTTTTTTTTTTTCCTGGAAATATCTCTTCTCAAAGCTAAACAGAAACTATTTGTCTGCTAAGGAACAGTTCTTAAGGTTAGCAAGAGCCTATTAATTATTGTTCATTTTCTGATGTAATCTGAAAGTTTTTTTAGGAAATAGTGCTCTCTTATTTACAGTCAGTTATTTTATATTGAAATATATTGCAATTTTTCTTTGGAGATCAAACTTGGTGGAAGAAGGGTTTTTTTCTGGATAATTTTTCAACAAAGATTGAAATAATATGACTATATTATGCATAGTAACTTCATAGATTGTATGAGTTTACTGTCAACCCTTCTAATACTTTATTAATATCATAAGAACACTTTATTTTGCCTAGAATTTCTGGTGGATCTGGAGAACACAGTTTTTCTTTAATTACTTCTGAGTCAAATCCTTCCATCTTTTATATATATATGTTTAGATATATATTTACATATGTATATATATTTAATATCTGAAAATATCTGTGCCTCAGTGTCTTCTCAGTTTTCTCATTGGGATAGTTGAAGTTATAAACTGTAGGTCAGGACTTATTTTAAAGTATAATACCATGGTGACCACCTACAACTTTTATCAGTGTAGTGGTCTAACCCAGTAGGCAGCTGTATTGGGTTTGCATGGCCTGTTTTTTTTGGTAGCAGGGGGGATAAAGAGATGGCTTCTGTGAGAAGCTGCTAAAAGTTTCTGCCATGTCCAGCAGAGCCAATTCCTGACGGCTCTGAGGAAGGATGTGCTGCTGGCCAAGCCTGGGCCAATTAGAAACGGTGGTGACACCTCTGTGATAACATATTTAAGAAGAAATCAAAACAAAGTTGTGGCATAGTTTTAAGCATAACTAGAGAACAGCAGAGTGAGAACAACATGCAGACATCAACATCAGTGAAGAAGGAGGAGGAGGAGGTGCTCCAGCAGTGGGAGCTGAGATTCCTCTGCAGCCTGTGGTGCAGACCATGGTGAAGCAGCTGTTCCCCTGCAGCCCACGGAGGTCCACAGAGGATGCAGCGATTCACCTGCAGCCCATGGAGGAGCCCATGCTGGAGTGAGTGGATACCTGGGAGGAGGCTGTGATCCTATGAAAGGCCTGTGGAGAGAGGGGCCCTGCTCCAAATCTGGAGCAGCCTGTCCTTGAAGGACTGCATCTCACGGAAGAGTGACCCATGCTGCAGCAGTGTGAGGGGGACTGTTGCCCATGGTATGAACTCGTTGCAGCCTTCGCAGGGAGCTGCTGCTTGTGAGAAGGACCCACATCAGAGAAATTGGCTTAGAACTATCTCCCATGGGAGGGACCCCCCGATGCAGCAGGGGAATGACTCGTCTCTCTGAGCAGAGGGAGAAACAATGTCATGAACTGACCATAACCCCCATTACCTGCCTCCTTGTGTCACTGGGTAAGTGGTAGTGCTGGCAAGGAGGGAAGGTGTTTCTAAGGACTTATTTTACTTCTCATTATCCTGCTCTGATTATGTTTGCAATAAGTGTACTTATAGCTGCAAGTTGAGCCATTTTTCCCCTTGATGGTATTTGGTGAGCGATTTCTCTGGGTCCTTTTCTCAACTCATGAACCCTTCATTACATTTTCTCTTCTCTGTTCAGCTTGCACAAGAGCAAGCAACTTTTGTGTGTGCCTGGTATCTGGCCAGCATCAACCCATGACAGCATCTAAGCCCCACACAGCTGCTCAAAATCCAAAACACAGCATCATACTAGGTACTATAAAGAAAATTAACATCACAATCAGATGCAGTACAAGCTGATTTTGATGTTCTTATAATATAGGAGCAAAGCTGTCAGAGAAGTTAGTTAGAGCACCTGCTCCAGAGACGCACAGTAAATAGGATGTTGGGACAGGTTCAAATGCACAAAAATTTAATGGTGCAGTCTGCAGGTGATGGTAAACAGCCATTCCAATGGTGACAGATGTTTTGGAGCATAAAGAAAAAATAAGAAAGACAGAAAGGGAAGAGAGAGAGAGAGAGAGAGAGTGTCACGATCCGCTAACACAAGCGGGGGTCGTGATGGTTCATTTAACGATCTCAAAATGTAAAAGGCACAAAGGGGATATCAACTTTAATCAAATAATGCACCTTTATTGAGTGCCAACAACACAATTATGCGATAGAGGGGAGAGAGAAAGAGAAATAAAGAAACAAAGTAGAGGAAAAGAGAGAGAGGGGAGAGGGGAATAGCTACCAACGGATGACACGAAGCCCTCGTGGTCCTGCCAATAGGCTCGTTGTCGTCCGTGGGGAGATCTCTGTAGGGTTAATTCAGAAAGGTCTTTTACAGTGTTTTTGAAAGCGGGGGGCAACTGGCCAAGAGGTGAGGAAGTCTGCCACTATTGTCGGTGAGGCCCATTGGCTGTGTTCAAGAGGGAGTGTTCAGGACTGATCATTCTTCCCGCTTCAGTGCAGTCCTCTCCGCCTGGGCAGAACCTGTTCCAGCGGGTGCACCTTGCAGGCAACACTTGACAAGCGTCCCACCTTAGCCAGGCCAGGATTTTTTTAGTGCAAAAGTCCTCTTTTAGGGTTTCAATCTCTGTCGATGATCGTGAGGCAGATAAGGAATTTTCAGGCCGACTCTTACAGAGAGGAAATGGAAAACTCTTCCCAGTGGACAGTCATTAAAAGAAGGCACAGGAATTCCTCAACAAACACCCTCCCTGTGTGTCTTCTGTTATGCAGCTGGCTATTTTACTCTGTAATGCTTTTCCTTTAGCAACTGCACAGTTTCCACCAGGAATTTCTCAACCTCCCAGCTGATTGTTTCTGCTTATGACTGCAACTGCTGACTACGTCAGGGCAGGTACTGCATACTGCCTGGCTGCTGACCTTTCTGGATGCTTGTTACTGTCCCCACTAGTATAACCAGAGGTTACTGTGGGCAGAAGGTAGAACAACCGTTCTTACACTAATAGGATCAGCTTCCCATAAGAAAATAAAGTGGCAGCACCACTGAGCTTGTGGGAGCAAGGCCATGGGAATAACAGCAGCAAAACAATACCATGAGAAAAATATGGGGAAACACTGTCACAGCAGATTGCGTAAAGAGGTATGGAGCTGGCAGGCTGTAGAGTAGGAAAATTGAAGGTCCTTAGCAATATAAAAAGACTAAGACACCTAAGGAACTGTGAAAATGAGGCTGGTACCACCTGAAGAACAAAACACTCTTTCTTAGGTGGAGGCGAGATTGAGAAAGAAAAGACAGGTGAGATCTCATGCTGCTCTACAGTGTAAAATCATGGCCCTTTTTTGGTGATTCCCCCCCCCCGATCTAGGAGAAAAATATGGGATTGTTTGGAAGAACTCTATGCTTTAAAAACAAAATAATAGAATTATAAATGCCTACCTAGTTTATATAAAGGCTGAGGATCATTTCATGGAACAAGGTATGAAATACTTATTTTGAAATGTGGAGACATTTTGGAGAAATGTGGAGAGATTTTGACATCAAATTACATCTGCTTAGAGTGCTGCAGGCAATTATGATTCATTCAGATAATATTCTCTTTCTTCTTCAAGGACAGTATCTTCCATAGTCTACCAAGCACAAGGTAAAACAATGTGTTTTGGCAATCTACATAGTCAAAATGAGAAAATAAGCCACAAACCAAATGAACTAATGACAACTGGAAGAAATGCAGTTTATATTTATGGTTTATATTTAATTTTATACAATAGATATTGTATTTTGATAAATGAAAAATAATTTTTCCTATTATAACATGCTTATTGAATTTTCTGTTGAAAAACATAGCAGAATTGTTTTTCCGTCACACATATGGATAGGATTAATGTCATAAAATATTATTAATCTAACATTTTTGCTTAGAGAACATATTCTAAGCTTTACAGGGAGTGTCACACAGACCTCAAGAGATTTTCTGGAATGAGGAATTCTTAGTTCATTTCTACTTCTTGATTAATTAAAATATTACCTTCTCTAGTTGGTACCAGTGAATTTTATTTACACAGAAGTCCTGTTATTTGCTTTCACTTGAGATGGCAAACTGCAAAATCTTTAACCTGATTGACAGCTCTTCTGAAGATATGTGCCTAACATGCTGAGGTCACTGCCTCTCAGTCATCAAAAATGGAATTTTTATGACTAAGTAAAAGAAGACTGCTTACTTTACAATATTGTTCTTTGAAATACATTGTCTGTAGAGATGACAAAGGGGAATCTTTGATTTTACACTGTTAGTCATAAACAACACCCAAACATTAGACATAATCCTGTGCTTTGTTGAGTGGCAGCTGGGAGAACACTCAAAAGGTTGCCACAGTGTGAGTTGGAACAAATATATAAGCAAAGTTCCCTTAAAGTATGAGGAGCCAAAGTTCAAATATAAGGTTACACTGAGTCTGGATTTCTGAGGCATGTACCTTCATATGGAAAGAGGGAAAAGAGTTGGATTCTAATGAGTTTCAACAGTCAGTGCCTGAGGACACTGCTGCTATGCTCATACTGGTTTTCCAGAGATTTAACTCCTAACAGGTGATGCTCTCTTCCATGTCCTTCATAATGATCACAAAAAGGGTCTTGCTACCTTGTCTTCTGTCATCCCACATGAAGCAGAAGCAGCCTGAATATCAGAAGGACAGCAACATTCCTCTTACAACTCCTGTATGCAGTAAATAAGAACAATCATTTCCAGCTGCCACAGATAGCAAAGCACATCATGGTAGGCATTGCAGACACATACCAAGACTTGTACAATCACAGGGTAGTTCAAGCTTGGAAGGGATCTCGGGATGTCATGCTGTCTTACCTCTTACTCAAAACAGGGTCTGTTATGAGGTCAGGCCTAGCTGCTCAGAGATTTATCCAGTCATGTCTTTAAACCTCCGGAAGGCTGCACCACTGCTCTGTGCCTCTAGTTTGAGCGTTTACCTGTCATTGTGGCAATGGCAAACAAGTCTCTCACCATTTCAGATATGAAAATAGATTGCAAGCAGAGCCATGAGTTTATGCCAAGAACACTAACTTGGTCTACACTTTCTACTGAGTTGTAACAAAATACATTATTTCTTCCTAGACTACTTTTTAGCACATTTCATTCACTTTTTCATGTTCCTGCTTTCTTAAAGTGGAAAAAAGAAAGGGAAAAAATAAAATAAAACATCCTAAAAACCTCCAAAGAAACAAACAAAACCCCTGTAAAAATTAATTCCACCATATTCACTGAAATATGCACCCACTCTTCTTACTTTTCATTTTGAAAAGTTAACAGTTTTTTCTGCCTTTCTAATTTTCAGAAAATAGACAATTACAGAGAACCACACCCACCCCATTTGAATTTCACACCATGTGTTATTTCTTTCAAGCTATATTCTTAGTGGCACTCACAAATACTCTACTGAAAATCATTTTTGGCTACTAGAATAGTGCAGCTAGGAAAAAATCACTACTGTCTTTTAAAAATGTGTATTTTAACCATCATTTGCAGCATGATTTAAAGGTAATACTGGCTTGCAGTTGTATCTTGTAGGTAAATGTCTCATGGCTAAACCACAAGAAACAGTTCTTTTGACTTTTAAGGAAACAAGGAAAAAAGTGAATATTTTATCTCAAAATCTTATCTGTCTGTACTTCCTGTTCCCAAGGAATCCTTCAGCATTTGCTACCTCAGGAGATGTTTTTAATACCTAATTCACATTAATAAGTTTGCACTGCAGATTTATAAAGTTTGTATAGGCCAAACTACATCATACAATTGGTTATCACCTTTAGATGGATACAAGGAGTCAGTGGTATAGCATAGATTTAGTACCCTGTTATTACTGATTAGGTTTGCTTCACTCGCTTAATTTTCTTTTGCATCCTTGTCCTATAACTTGTCTTGTCCTTGATAGATGTAGGTGTCTAGAGACAAAATATGATCATTGCCAGATAAAGGTCTGCTTTTATCAAGTGAAAGTTCTTTAAATGTTTTATAGCTCATTCTTACCCTCTTCTGCCATACAGGCTGCTATATTAAAATGATACAGTAAGGAGAATACCTGTTTAGGTATACCATGTAATACATCAGCTTGGTAACTCCTTTGCCATTGAATAGTGCTTATCTAAGACCATAAAGATAGACATTTTATTTTCATCTGCAAGTCGATGACCTCTCCACCAATTATCCCAGGCTCAAGATCAGCCAGGCAGGAAGAAGAACAGCATGAGACAATGGCTCAGTGCTAAAGAGAAGCCTAAACATTTCCCAAAAAACAACGAGCTTTATCTTTACCAGGCAGGGGGTCAGTATCATCAGCAAAGGATGAATGGTTACTTGCTGCAGAATAACCAGGGTTTCAGAAGCATTCAAAGCTTTTTTCTTGCTCCAAAAGCTTACCACTGTTTAACAAATGTCACAAGAAGGCTGATGACCACAGGAGATGCGCCAAATTTCCAGTCTCTGAGACAGCAATGTACATATTGTAGTTCACATTCAATATACAGATTTAAAGATACGCAGGTTTTCTTGGGGGTTTTTTCACCCATATTATTCACTCACGGTAGTATGAAAAATAGGAAAAAAGGAGAAAGTTTCAATGACTGTGATTTTAGAGACAAGACATACAAGGTTAAGGAATTACAGACAATCAAAACCTAAATATAAGTTTTACATGTAAAACAGATGTATTGAATGTTCCATGAAGAAGACAAAATATAAATAATAGTGTACACTTGTCATTGAAAATCAGAGTATAAATAAAATTTTACTGTACTGAAGAAAATTATAAAACTAATTTTTGTTATAGTTTTCAATACTGATGTCCTTACAAGCTTGTGCAACACTTGTGATGGCAAACATAAATGGTAAATCAAGTGACAATGCAGTTTAAGCCAAATATATTTCAGATTTTACTTACACTTCTACTACATAGATATAGAAACCAGGAAAAGTCACTCTTTTCTTATAAAATTTATTTTTCAGTCTGCTCTTGTAAGATTCAAATAAAGTGGAGATTGTACCTTTTTTTATAAACAATTTAGAGAAAGCTAGAAGCTTACTGCTGAACAGGAACCTTTTTTTCTGAGATTAGGTAGGATTATTTGAGGATGTTTCTTGGTATTGGTCTTGGTTTTGTAAAGTTTGTTTGGAACATGGGACACTTCAGCTGCGCCTTCTGTACTTACGTAAACAAGGATGTGCTTTCCAGGTTGCCTTTTGCCTGTAGTCATATATACGCTACTGTTGTGGTTTTGGCTGCAGCAGGGTTAATTTTCTTCATAGAATCATAGAATGGCTTTGGTTGAAAGGGACCTAAAGATGACTTAGTTTCAATCCCTTTGCCATGGGCAGGGACACTTTTGACAAGACCAGTTTGCTCAAAGCCCCGTCCAATCTTCCCTTGAACATTGACAGGGATGGGGCATCTACAGCTTCTCTGGGCAACCTGGTCCAGTGCTTCACACTCTTAAAAAGTATTTTAATAATGTTTGTCATGAAATTCTTTCCCTATTTTATGAAAAGGTTCTAAAGACTTCAAAATTTTCACATTATAGACTCTTGTATGTCTTTTAATTTCTTTACTGCTTTGACCTTCCCTGTAAGTCATGCATTCATGGTAGCTGTTTGTCTGAACTCAAACTAAGTATTTTAAAACTTTTCTCATATTTTATTGTCTTTCCACGATAAAATGGGTAGTTGAGTTAGCACTATAGATGTAGAAAAGAAAGGCAAACTTGAATAAGTTTCTAGCTTCTTTAGGAAATTCTTTTTCTTTCTTTATGAAAATATCTTGCTACTGTTATGATTAAATGAGGACATATTTGGACAAAGAAACTTTATTTCTGCTTGCAGGGTGAAGTTATAAGAAAGACATTGCATCTTTAAGCAAGGCACAGTAAAATCTGACCCTAAATGACGATTTTTCACTGATTTGGCTGTTTCTTGACCCCCATGGAGCAGACTGTGGCCATTGCAGGGAGACACTGAGATTTAAGGTAGTTCCTTGCATTCTCATGGCAAAAGATAATTACCTGTATACAGATGGGTTAGGTTCAGGATTTAAGTCATGATTCCCTTTAGCAGACTACTCAATGGTTCAAGCTTATAGCTTGTCACTGAGAAAAAGAAGATTACCACCTACCAAAGACTTGATCCAAGATCTTGATATCCATTTGATATCTTCCCCTTTCCTCAAATTAGCTTTTGATTGCACTCAAAGTGCTCTGGATGGAATTTTCAAGTCAGTTAAAATAAAAAAAAATAAGTAATCCAGGTAATATTGTGTTTGTAAGGAGATGAGAGTAAAATTTAGTTAGCTTCCCTTCCCATCTTGTGTATAGACTAAATACTGGAATACTGGAATTTTTAAATACTTGGTCCATAAGTGGTGAAGAACATGCTAGAATAAAGAACGGAAGGTCGAAGTAAATGGAGGAATGGGAGGAGGAACCTTGCATGTCAACAGTCATATTTGTATGACTTCTGATGATTAGTCACATGAAGAGTATTTAATAGAATGACTCTTAAATCATTAAGAGTCATATAAATCTCTCTTTAGGGGAAAGAAGATACTGAAATTTAGATCAAAATTTAACTGCAGCTTCATTATTTTAAAAAGGCCAAGAACTCATTTTGCTGCATAACTAGAGCTACTAAACAGCTGTAGATGGGACTATGTGTATCCATTAATATAAAATAACTCATACTCTATAAAAATCAGAAAGGCCCGGTCCTTGGGTGTAGATCAAGCAAATTAGTTATATTAAAGATGCTTAATCTGGTAATTTTGAGTTTAAACAGAGTATTATGACTTGTTTAATGCACCTTCATGTTTAAAGTGAAAACAACTGTAAGGAATTAAATATTACTTAAAATATTCAGGGCAGCAGCATATGCCTCAAGAGATAAGAGTTTCACTGTTAGTTTAATTAAAAAAAAAAAAAACAAGCTTCAAGTGTTATTTACAGGTTCTTGACATATTCACTAATGAATCATAGGATGCTGTAAAGGTTATTCTGCCTATTACAAAAGAAGTGCACAATAATTGTTTCTTAACCAACTTATTTTCTTCTTACTTTTAGTCTGTTCATAGTAGATCAATGTGCTTGAAATTAGAAACAAAGATTCCTTTTTTTACTGTTTCAGCAAGCTGGCCAGGTAACTTCCTATGTGAGACAGAGTACAGTGGAATATTTTTAAGTACATTGTTGTACATTAAGGAGTTGAACACACTGCCAGGACAGTTCTCACTCCTCTGTGTTTTTCAGGACATTTAATTTGTTGTGATGCCATTGCCAGCATACCAGATAACAAAGGATTTTCAAAATACAATGCATTCTTTGCTTCAGTACAATCTTTACTCTTTCTGCATGCATATTTATGAACTGGATTGGTATTTTTTATTTCTATTCCTTTCAAATTCTTTCTAACACAGACCCCGACACTCTTTCTTGAGTAACCACTTGCTACGTTAGAAAATCTCTCAGTTAAAACAAGTCAAGAAACAACTCTTCTTTCCCAAAGAAGCGATTTTTAGGGTTGATGATGATAGTGCATCCTGCCTTTGATATGGGGAGTGCTAGACCATGTGTAACAGCATCCGTATTAAGATTATGCCACATTTTAAGTAACAGCTATGTTGCCCTGAGTTTTGCAGTTCTGATGTTTTCATTCTTTTGTAACTGATTCTCACACCTCTGTAAACATAGCCATGTTATTGTAATGATAACTTATTATTTACATTCCTTTCTCCTGGGCACAGAAGTTTGATGGACATTTCCTTTGACCAGTGTGATTGAGGGGCGGCGAAGCTGCTCCTCCAATCCACTATGATGTCTGAGAGACATATATAATAAAGTTGGGCGGGGTCCACCAGGAGCTGTTCCTTTGCTCTTAATAGATGTCAGTCTTCTTCTTTTCGTGTCATTATTGCGACACAGCTAAGTACAGCATGCCTTATGTAATAATGTGTTGCTCAACTTCTGTCTTCTAAAGAATAAGCGTCAGCTTCAGCTGTGGCTAACTACAGAAACACAGATTATGAAATACAGTATTTATAGTTCTTATTTTGGAGTGCTCTCTAGATTAGAGAACCGACATTGGAGGGTTACTGACTTGTCCCTATGACCAAAGAACCTATTAGCACCAGAAGATCAAAGATTCTGTACTTTTTGGTTTGAAACATCTATGTTATTTCTCCCTTATTAAATGGAAGAGCTAATTTTATAATAAATCATCATTAAAATAGCATTTTTATTGTTCATCTCAAAAATTTAAAAAGTGAAATCTTTCCTTTTTTCATATTACCTGGAGTTGAAGGTTATGATTTTATCTGAACAAAGCCTGATTTTCCATACTTGGCATTGAAGGAAGAAATTGCAATCTATTATAGCTATAAAAACTAATCTGAACGATGCACACTCAAAGGAAAGGAAGAAAACCCAACCCCTCAAACTTTCTTCAAGGGTGACTGCGAGCAGCAAATTAGATACAAGTTGTGGTAAAGCACAGCGGGAGAAAGACCGTGACTTGCCCTGCTCAGGAGTTAGATACATTTCCATGTTTGCTTTAATTTCCCTATATTTTGTGCACAGATCCAGATCTATGTCTCCAGCAGCCAGCAAGGGTATATAAAAAAAAATGGAGTGAATTACATTTCCCTCATCAACAGGTGGTTTCCCTCTAACATGAAATTTTCTGAGGCCCTTAAATGGGCCCATTTAATTTCCAGTTATGTTCTAAAAACTGTTCTGGAGGAGACTGTCTTCAACTTAGACAGTGATTCCGATATATTTGTGTCAGGTTGCCCTGAAAGATTCAGTTACAAAATGGGTAGATTGTGTCTTCTCCACCTGTCACACAGCCTCTTCTACCAGCTGTAAACTTGTCCACATTAGGAATTCTACCACATCTTCAAGTCCCTTTATTCCTTTCCGTGGATACAGGGCAGTGAAGAGCTCCTTCCACAAGCCAAAAAGATAAACAAAAGGAGAAAGAAACCCCAACAAAACCCTCATTTGATTTCTCTGTTATTTAGATCCCACTATCCATATTTTATAAATAATTGTGATCACATCTGAGATACTTGACTTCATTCCTAAACTTTGTTTTTCACTGAAACAAAGTATGAAACTTTTTTTTTCATATAAGAGCAAAACCAACAGCTATTTAAACTGAAAATACAGAAGGTTTTCAAACCAAGCAGATTTTTCTCATACATACTACTCTTTCACACAGACGTATTTTTCAACATAGTCCTGTCTATGGTTTCCACATCTTTCCCTCTCTTCTTTTGGCAAAGAATTAGAAGCAAATGTGCTCATGAGTCCGACAGTGAATAAACAGAAAAGCAAAATAGGCTAAATGGAGGCTTTCCAACAAATATATTTCAATATTTTTGGTACTTTTTGTGACCATGGAAAAATAGATGTGGAACAGAAGTTTGAATAGTCCGTAGGACTTCCTGAATAGAAAGCTTCCTGAATAGAAAGCTGTAAGCCTTATGGTAAATTTGGTTATTTCTATACCCAGTCACATTTAAGAAGCAATCCCCCACCAGGATTTAAAATGAAAACTTAAATGAAGAAATTATTGTTTTCTGAGGCCTCAAAGAGGAAATAAGCTCACTTTGTGAGCTAATATAAAATCTGTAATTTAAATACCTTGTCAAATGAGTGAAACATGCTTCGAATTGTTCCAAAATATTCTTATTACAGGCATTTAAATTGAAGTCTAGGAAAAAAAAAAAGGCAAATCTCAATAAGAGTTCTCAGAATGGTAAGGCAGAGATGTGGTATACTAAAAGTTTTATCACAATCTTAGTAGTTAAAAGAGGCCTTGGAAATATAGATCTAATTAGGTGAACCTTAATGTGAGGAAAGGATAATCTTTATTTATCTGCTCTTTTGTGCTTCTAATATTAGCAGGCATTTCTCATAATTGAAAACTAAGAATGAATTCCTCTATCAAGAAAGAACAACAGAAAAATTTGAAGAATTCTGACACTATACCATGGAAATCTACCAGGAAAGGCTTTGCTTTTTAAATTAATTTTTCATCAACTAATTTTAAGAAGTGACATTGCATTTCTTCTGGCAGAAGTCTTCTCCATATTTCAGAGTTCAAATAAATACAGAGAAATAATATAGAGAAAATGCAACAAAGAAGATGGCTTGAAACAATATAATTGTTCAACATTGTTATAGAGGTTCTCATATAAATAAGCATTCTATTTTTACTCTCAAAGCTAAAAATTTCCCTAACATGACACAAATTAATGATGTACTATACAAACTTCAGGAAAATAGAACAGAATCTAGCTGTGAATATGTGTTATTGAATAGTGAAATCTACAAATCTCACCTGCGTGGAAGGAACATCAGATGACCCAGAAGAAAGAGAAATGGAAGTTCAAAGTCTCATGGTTTATTGCCTCATGGCACTTGCTATTCTCTGTACTAGCAAGTAACAATTCCTCTTTTTCTCAGGGTTAATAGAATCTGCTATTTTGTAAAAGTTGATTTTATTTTGTAAAAGTAGTACATGGAGGAAGCCTACATGAAAAAAATATTCACATGATACCAAAGGCTGCCAGCTGTTGTCCTTACTTCAAGGTGCAAACAGGCCCAGATATCCAGTAGGATAAGAGAAATGGAATTCGTATTCAAAAACCATTTTTTAAAATTTCATGTGGCATAGATACATTTTTCACAAGAAATTTTCACTGTAAGCTGGACCATCAAGATAATACGGTTTAAAAAGTAATGATACTGCAATATGATGTACAGCCTTAGACAGTTGGTACAGCATAATTTCAACAGTTTTTGAGAAACAGAGGGGCATGTTTTTAAATAGAAATGTTACTACAGAGAATACCATGGTTTCCAGCAAACTTTTATGTTTTATGATTATGGAATTTCCTTCAGTGACAACCACACTACCATGTTCTCATAAGATTTCATTGTATTTTAATTTGGTGAGAATATGTGATCTTGCTTTTCTTCTGGAGTCTTCAAAACTGTATGAAACTATTTGGAAGTTGCTGTCTATTCTGCACCTCAGTTCCCTATCAGGGAAAACCATACTCTTATGCATAATCTAGGAATGCCTGCTTTATTATAGAAGTATCTACTAGAATTCAGACTTCCCTCGGCATCTCATAAATTTGAGACTTCATAAGGCTCACCCTACTTTGAATCTTAATTCTTTTCATACTTGCTTGTTGATCTTGATGTGCTCTAGGGGAGGAACAACTTATTAACAGTTTTCTCTGTGTTCCCATTGACCATTGTTCTGGTTTGGCTGAGTCAAGGATTTCATAGCTTTTAGGCAGAGGGAGAATTTAGCCAAGAAAGTTGTTCCTCTATTGGATCCAGCTAGGATGAGTATAACTCCTCACAGCAGCCTTCAAGGTGCTGTGCTCAGTAGCGGTAGCTAGAATGGTGTTGACATCACAGAAATGTTTTGGCTACTGCTGAGTGGTGCTCACACAGCACTAGGGCTTCCTCTCCCAAACCAGCCACTCGCAAAAGGCTGGTATGTTGATGGTGGGCAAGATGTTGGGAGGGAATGTAGCCATGATAGTTGACCCAAACTGAACAAAGGGTTATTCTTGGATTGCAGTGTTGTAAAGATTTGACTTCTGAGAGCATCTTTTACAAAAGTGTGTGATACATCCCTTTCCTGTTTAAAATATTGACATTTGTCTTCATGACACGAAAGAGATCCCTCGTTTGGATTTTGAAAATGGAACTTACATTTAGTACTAATAGTCCTATTACACTTGAATAAAGTTTTGCCACTCAGTGGGATGGGAATAGAATTAGGACTTATAGCAGTTCTTGTTTGCAATACTTACTTTAATGACAGCTTGTTTTTTAGAAGTATACTGAACCCAAATTGACTAAAGGTGTGGCCTCAAAGCAAACTAGCTAAATGTGTGTCTTTGTCTAACTTTGCTCAGAGACATGATTCAGTTTCCTTTAGACTGGAAATAAGAATAAATTAAACAAAATTACATGCATACTGGTCCTAAATTACTGTTTCTCTTTAGGAGTGTGTTGCTGTTTAAGTTGTCTAGAAGTTAAACCAGGTAATTTTTTTTTCAGTGTCTCCACCTAGGTAAGACTTAAATGATTGGTTTTGGCAAGCATGTCATCACATGACAAAACTCGTGATTAGTGTGGATGTAAGCATTCATCTTCTGCTGACAGCTTCAGACAAAATGAGGGTAAGTGAAGCTGTTGTAAATGTAAAGTGACCTTTCTGCTATAAGGATATTGACAGCCATCCTCTCACATGCAGTATATTTGTCATCATGACAATTAGGTTTTTCTAGTCTATTGTTGGCTTTTACACCTACCGTGCACTCTCTTGAAATGTTTGTAGATTTCTTCTGGTTTCCTCAAGATAACATTTACTATGTACCTGACAAAATGTCAGCAAATAGTAGTACATGTTTTGTTAAAAGGACTCTTGCTTTTTTCATGTTTATATCAAACCAAAATTTTGCTGAACAGAAAAAAAAGCTCTTTCTTTTTCAGTTTTAAGAAACAATTTTTTCATGTACATCCCTTTGAGATCCACTCAGTTAGAATGCAGAAAATAGACCAGCTGCAAAGATTCATGTATCAAATAAGAAGACATAACATTAACTTTTAAATACAAGAAAATTAAGCTGTATTTGCAATTCAGTTTTCACAAAATACTTAAAAAAACTTAAGCATCTATAGGGTGAAAACTTTCATTTAGTGATTTTTAAAATAAAGCTAATGTTACTGCAAGTAAGATAACAGGGAACTATTGTTCATTTTGACAGTGACAAAGTGCCAAAAAGGAATAGATGGTAAGGAGTAGATTTGAATTTGATGTGTCAACCAGTCAGGTACCTGAGGAAGCTCTCTTACACTCTAGTTGTTCAAGCACCTGTGAATAAATTTGGGGTTCTGTCTGCTACTCACACTTTAGATGGGATCTCTGGCAAGGCGTTGGCACTGGGCAGTTATGGCCTGACTTCCATCTTCTTGGTCAGTACCTCTCAATAAATGCAAGGATTATCCTGATTTATACAGGTTTTACACTATCCAAAATTTCCCATCCTTCTCTCAGAGTAAGGAGGAATTTGGACTTAACAGTTTGACTTAAGTCATAAACTAGATGTTAAGGAACTGCTCTTTGGCAGTGCCACCCTGTGGTAGTCAAGTTGATTCACTGCTCCCCAGAAATAGAGCTCAGCAAATAATTCACAGGGCTTTTCTCTCAGTTTTCACAATAAATATGACTAATCTGCTGTTTCCCAGCCTTAGTATTTTATTTGTGTGTTTGACAACTATCTTCTAAGTGACTATTGGATTATTTGGATTGTCCATGTAGATTTTTACGATGATGACTTGTGTATAAACAGACATTCCATGCCTGAGAAGAAATGCTATAGTCAATGGGATGATAATTTGCCCATAAATTTTTTTGCCTTACTTTTTTTGCCTTACTTTTTTGTCTTGTATTCTTTGAGTGTCACTACTTCAATACTATCATTCTGATTGATCAATGTATATTTATCATTCAGCATTAGGCCATTTCAATCCCTTATAGACAGATTCCCTCCTATTCTGTTGTAAGGTGAATATAAGAGCAAAAGGTTTTCAAAGGCACAGGTACTTCACTCAAAATCCATTGAACTTCAGATAAGGAACTTACAGGCAAGACAAGCTCTTCTACATTTGTGCACCGACATTTCTCTTTAGGCATTGTGAGTTTGATGGGATTCATGCTAAAATATAATTTTAAAAAAATTTAAGAAAACTCTCCAAAATGCATCTTCAGGAAAATTTTCCTGAAACTACTCCAACAATTTCTGGCCTTCCAAGTCAGATACAGATGTGGAAAAATAATTGCCTCTTTAGAATAATGTATTATATAAAATGGCTTACATTCTACAGTTTATGATGAAGAAAAACTCCTATATGCAATAATGGTACTGACAGCAAAATTTAATGAACAAAACCGCTTCCTGATTTCTTCATAAAATATCCTTATTTAGGTCTGATATGCATAGAAAAACTGTTCCTTACAACAATCTCCCTTTTGTAAATCCCAGCAAGCGACATTTATTATCTTAATAATTTGTAATAATTAATCAATCCTTTGCACCAATAATGCAGTCTTTCTTTTTGTACATGTAGATTTCAATATTTTTTATTTCTTCAATAATTTTATTATTCTTCATATACCTTCAGTATGTTTGATGTGTTCTGTTCTTAAAAGACCATCAGTAATATTTGACTGTAGGCTATTGAAGAGATAAAAAGGCGAAGGTTACTGTTTCTGTTAATATTGTGTGCCAACAATGATGTGCCTAAGGCTTGATAAGGACCCTGTGCCAATACACACTCTACCCAAAAGTATCATTCTGTTCCTGTAGAAGAAACCTCTCAGAACCATTGAAAGACCCCAGATTGTGTGAACATACATTGCCAGCTGCTTAATTTGCATTAAGAAGGAGCTGTCTTCTGTCGATGAGAGCACTTGCCAAGGAAAGAAAGAAGCAGATATAGAGAAAAATTAATTCTTTTACTTTCAGTCCCTAAAGGGATCTCTGTAACAGGAATTCTGACTGCAAATCTCTAACTGTAGAGAGCCACATAAGTGCTTACAGATCATTTTTATAGCCGTGTTTAGGCTTTCAATCCATGTTACACATTTTTTATTATTTGAATCATCTACACAGATTTCATTTGCTGTTATTGGAGGCAGACAGATAAGAAATATAGCTAGATATAAAATCTGTATGGACAGCAGACCATAAAGAAAAACCTTCATTAAATAATATAATCCTTATCTGGAAATACTGACAATCTGTTAATTTCTTTTGTTTGTTTGTATCTTCAAATGCAGAAAAGGAATACAAAAAGGATTAATTTGACTTTGCACTGTCAACATAAACCTGTGACTACTATCTGCAGTTAAAATTGAAGTAGTTTATGCATAATATTGTAAAAGAATATGGCACACGTTGAGATGTTTATGCTTGTTACATTTGTTCTAAGAACTTGCCATTACATAGGGTAATTTCTCTATTCTTATGGTCATAAAAAGTGAGTGAGGAATGGAAAGAGAAGTATATAAGTTCATAAAAGTCTTATCCAACTTCTTTTTAATCTATAATTGGGAGCTGTCAGTGCCAAAAGCCACAACTGCCATCTCACCTGTTCTATTTAAACGATGAAATTGAAATTGGTCTTTCCATGTTCTTAAAAAATACTCCTTCAAGAACATAAAAATAAAAACAATACATTAACTTCACTTTACAATTGTGGGAGGAATCCAACAAGATACTTCCACAGATTTATTATTTTCTTTCAGAGGAATCAGATTTGGTGATACCCACACATGCAAGATCTCTATGGATTTTTCTGATGCAGTGAAATAGCTGCTAATAGCATTCTCTGTTATTAAACTGAATCTATAAGGAAACAGGCTAAATTTTTGCCTCACAGCACTTATCTTTGCAAAGTGATATTGTTAGAAAGAAAACTGCTTTATTGATGAAATTTCTTCTGATGCATTTTTTTTAAATTACATTTAAAGAAAAATTCAGATGCTTTTTAGTCCCAGCAGCAGAATGAGATTTTATGGTCCATTCACCACAAGAACTGTTTCCCTGAGGGTTTTAACTCCAGGAACAGTCATTCAGCTTTGATGGGCAAGTTGATGAGCTAAAGAGGGAAAGAATTTCACTGATCTATCAGTATAGGTAAGCAAACTTGTCATTTTAAAAAATAAATTTTAGAAATGTAACCAGATAACTATGTCCCACAAAGGACACATAAGCCATACCCAGTGAAGCTTATTAGGGAAATATCTGCTGGAACTAAAAACATCTATATTCAGAATTATAAAGACATTTTAGTGCTGACAGAAGAAAAAGGAGGAAATTTCAGGGATGGAATCTGAAAAGTACACCCTTTTTGGCCAGTAAAAATAGAGGTTCGCTCAAACCAATTTTCAGATAGAATCAGTTCTTGAATTTTTCATGTAGTTGCTCTGAAGTTTCACCCTCTTTTTCAGATGCAAAATGGCAAGGTAACAACCATATGGACTTTTATATTTGTGAACTATGATACAGCAACAGATTCTTCCGCTTATCTTGCATGACTTTTATTACAGCCTGATTGCTCTGACCTTGCAAAGCATTGCTTAGAATCCTGTAACAAATAATAAACAATTACCTACAGTTTTCTCCTTATTATTTTCTACTTTACTTTGGCTTATCAGTCCACTTCATGTTCTTCACTTTCCAGTGATACTTCCCACAGCCTGTTCAGCAGTCTCAGTGCATTAAAGACATGGGAGTTAATGCTGTACAGACCTATAGTTTGGCTCTCTGTATTTAGTATATATTCCCATAGTCCCTGGTGGAAGACTGATTTATTTTGTTTTCTTCCATTTCATACACTCTCTCAAATACTAGATCTAGTTACATTATCTACTTTACTGTTGTTCTAGTTGATAAAGTGTACCAGCAATACTAAAATAATACTCATATTTCTGTTTTGGCCAATCTTCTCTTTTTCATTGACTTGTTCACTTAGAGACTTAACATTTATTCGATGGGGATTAGCTCTAACTCTAAACATTTACTTATATGGTGCTGTAAGAGAACAAAAGGTCAAAGAGAAGAAAGAGAAAAAATTCACAAGAATGAAAGGTAGAAAAGCTAGCTCTAAGGGCTTGTGGAGACCCTGTGTGTGTAAAGATGTGTTCCCCTTATAATGAATAGGACAGTTTCTTTCCTAAATGTTTGTTTCATTTTACTATTATGGCTTTATCCTGACCCAAACTTTCATCTCTTTTCCATTAATCTTTTGACTCCAGCAACATCCAATATTGCCAGGAATTTAAACCTTTTCCTGTGTTGGCTATGATTCTTAGCTCTGATGAGAGGTCTAAAATATAGCTTCTTGCAGTCTATATAAAGATGAGAAGTGTAATGATATCTGAAGAGCAATGTGATCTGAAGTTTGAGGCTGGTGAATTCAGATTTAAACACAACACTTTTCCTTTTCCCATGTAAATACAAATAAGCACATCAGTCATTATGCAAGACTGAGCATCTTCAGCTCAAGAATATATCTAATATGTCTGCTCTTACAACCAAAAGACATGCATACGCTCATGAGGGGCTGAGAACATAATCTCAATTTGACTTTATACTAAGGGCTGGATTGTGTCTTAAAAACAGGAGGGAGAAACACAGTAACAGGGTTCCTTAAGGAATAACAGTAGGCTTATTTCTAAGAAGTTTTAGGACAGGGCAGAATGTTGTGAGGCTGCAATTCTGCCTTTGTTTCCTTCTACCTCTTCAGTTATTCCAAAACAGGTAAAAGATTGCACAATTCCACCATCTAAACCAACTGGGTTAAATATCCAGGAAGATTTAAGAGGTGAGGTTGTTCCCCATATTTGATGCTTGCAGTTGATTTGTGTTCACAAAAAAACCTCAGAACCAAACCACTGAGTACCACTGAAGTAGCAAGTAACTCTCTGCCTCTGTACTGGTGAGTTCAAGCACACACAGAAATGTTTTTGAGCATGAATTTGGCCTGTGCTAACTACTACCTTACCAAAGTATTCCCAAGCATGGTTTGACAATTAAAATGCTATCACAGGATAAAATCACAGTATCATTCATATTGGAAGGTGACACAGAGATAGGTGATGCGTTTTGTATATTTTAAACACAGAGCAGGTCTGAAATGGTTAATTAGTTTGCTAATGACACACAACTGACAATCAATGAGCTATACATGCAGGTTGAATATTTATAATATAGTAGTTAAAGAAGAAAAAAAAGTGTTTAAAAAGTGTTAATAAATCCATACAAAATTCTAAATATGTCTCTATAATTAATCCCAACGAGTTCTAATCATAAACATACACAGTTACAAACACACCTCTCCCTCTAACAGCACTTACATATTACAAGTACCCCCTGCCCTATGTGAGGGTAGAGGCTCCCTTACTTGTATCCACACCCTGCAAGAGCTATGGGTAGTCTCACCTTGTGGGACGCCTTGATGATCCCTGCATCTGGTGAGGCAGCAGCCACAATCTCACATGCCTCCTGTAAGGTGTGGAGATCTGCTGGCAGTAATCCATGCTGTTATGCCTGGTCAGAGGGCAGTCAGCTTATGGCATCTGACCAGGCTGCTCTGTCTGACCACAGAAGAAGTGTAATGCCAGTGGGATGACTACTAGCAGGGTCAAACCAGGTTTTTACTACTACTGTGTCTACTCCAAGGTCTCTACTCGCATGCTATAACTTGTCATGCTTCTTTCACATTTCTCATACTGACTCCTGCCTCATTTCAAAATGTCCCTCTGCAATTCCTTGGTTATTCATTTCCAGATGATGTCTGTCTTCCCCTTTTACACCATCATTTGGGGACTAATAGCTATCTTTCTATTTAGTACAACAAGTTGTGGGTAAATGTTCTCTAGTTTAGCATTTTGAGCCCAACACCTGCATTAAATAGTCTCACATTCTTATCCACAGCAGATGCTGTCATCCAGGCCATTTGCCAAGGGTAGACTGTGAAAATACCCCACAAAAAAGGTCCTGTGAAATTATCTAGTACAACTTCATGCTCAAAACATGTTCAACACACAACTCAGATCAGATGGTTTAGGTTTTTTGTCCAATTGGGTCTCATAAGCCTCCAAAGCTGGAGATGGTACAATCTCTTGGGGCAACTGGCTCCAGTTCTTACTTATACTGAGTATATTTGTTCCTTGTATCTGCTTGGAAGGAGGAGGGTGGGGTGTTTCTTAAAAAGGGGAAGATGTGATAACAGCAGATAATGGCAGAACATGGCAAGCGTGTTTTACTAGACAACTCTACTTCCAAAGAGTCATTAAGACCTGTGGAATATGTTCTGTGACAGGATATGTGTCAGCTAATTTTCAATCTGACCAAGGCTTGTTTTATGAAATAAGAAGTTATAATCTCATAGAAAATACTTTTCCATCCTGGTGGCACCAGTGACAGAGACTGTTCCTGAGTAGGCTTAATTTACCATTGCAAATATAGTTTACATGCTTTCTCTTTCCTACCTCCCTTTACTGCAACTACATTGTGCAGTAGCTCAAGACATTTTCCTCAAATATTGTTTCTTCAAATATTCTCCTAAATTGATTGTCAGTGGAGACTACATTTTGACTTACATGTATGGCAAACCTTTGGGATCCAGTGGAAAATTACATTGAAATATAAAATATTAAACTTTTTTGGAAATAAGTACAATATATGCCAACCATATCCTAGGCTGCATCACAAGAAGTGTGGCCAGCAGGTCAAGTGACGTGGCTCTCCACTTCTATTCCACTCTCATGAGACCCCACCTGGAGTGCTTCATCCATCTCTGGACACCCCAATATAAGAAGGAAGTGGTCCTGCTGGACCAAGTCCAGAGTAGGGCCATCAAGATGACCAGAGGCCTGGAACACCTCTCTTGTGAAGACAGGCTGAGAGAGTTGGGTTTGTTTAGCCTGGAGAAAAGAAAGTGCCAGGAAGACCTACAAGAGAGCTTGAGAGGGACTTTTTATAAGGGCACATAGTGACAGGACAAGGGGTAACGATTTTAAAGTGAAAGAGAGTAGGTTTAGATTAGATATTGGGAAGAAATTCTTCACTGTGAGGGTGATGAGACACTGCAACTGTTTGTCCAGAGAAGTTCTAGATACTGCAGCCCTGGAATTGTTCAAGACCATGTTGGATGGGCTTTGAGCAACTGGGTCTAGTGGAAAGTGTCCCTGCTCATGGCAGGGGGGCTGGAACTGGATGATCTTTAAGATCCTTCCCGACCCAAACCACTCTATGATACGATGATAATTTCTTCTACAGTATAAATAGCACAACAGTGAGACTGTTTATTGCCTAAAAATACCTTGTTTATTCATTATATGTAACTGAGTTCAGCAAAGAGAAAATACAGTTTTCTTTCAAAGAATGACAATTCTATAAAGTCTGGTGATCAAAAATTCCTGAGAGGAAAGAGTTTCTAGTCCCTTTGTGTGGATAAATGAGAAAAAGCCTAAGACATACATCACCCACACACACTTCCTCTAGGGATATCTGGAGATGGAGTCTAACAATCAGAACTTCACAGAAGAAGCCAAAGTTTTGCATTTTATTGTGTTTTGAAATGAAAACTAGAAGTGCTGCGTATTTTCAATTTGAAAATTTTCAGGCAGCTCTAATAACTGCATAGACACCATGATGGTAATGTATGCCCAGAAAGGCTCAGTGAAGGAAACATCTCTTACTCAAGAGCTCATTTTTGGCAGCCAGGCTTCCATTTAAAAGGACTAGCTGCTCATTAGTGCTCTCCCATAAGGCATGGGTTTTTGCACATTACACAGATGATAATAAAGAGTGCTAACTGAGACAACTTTTCTCAGAGACATGACACAAAGGACACAAAACAAGAAATTACACAACTAATCAATTTACTGTGAATGTCCCAGAGACGGCCTTACAGCAAAAATGAGGAACTTCAGCACAGAAGCAGAAGTGAGCAATCTCTGGTTAGCCTTTCTATGTCCCTCAGTGCATCTTTAAAGTGTATTTTATGGTCATTCCTCATGGCAGAACCAGAGAATCTGGTAGGCTCCTGTTCAGGCTACATCTCACTAGGTGCCTGTAAGACTCTTAAGCAACATTGCATGTTATTGAGTTAGAGTCTTGCTTGCTTAATTGTCCTTATTTTGTATAGTATCTCCTTTGTTAATTGGAATGACTGATTGCAAAGAGCTCAGTAAAAGAAGAAAATGATTTCTAGTAACCATGTCTGCTACTCAGCAAAGATTTTGCTACTGCTCAGAAGACTTGATTATATTAAGATGAAATATGCTAGTACATGTGCCTTTGTGTAGAGGGAGTAGTCTAGATGCATGTAATGCCTTGCTATTTTATGTAAGTGGAAACTTGGTAAGAATGGGACATTAATAAGGCACAGACATAGCTGACACATTACAAGACAGCACTAAGAAATTTTAGTTATTGTAGTCATTTCCAGAGAAGACCTGCTCATACCTGCTATCTTCTTTCCAGGACTTTCTACCAAGTATTAAAATCCCTTACCTAGTTCAGCTGGAGCCTGTGACCTTTTCTGCCAAGGTCTTTTTTATATAAATATAAGGCCAAACTTTGATAGACAGTTTGGTAAATTACATAATGCAAGGTATGGACTGTTTTGGGGGGATAAATGTACTTTCCTTCCTTTGAGGACTGAAAAAAGGAACTAATGCCTGAAACATGAAAAAGACGATGCTGAAAAAACATGTTAATTTTATGCCTTCCTCCACATTATATTTACGAGTGTCACTGTGGACATATTAATCCAGAGCAGGTGATGTCTCTCTCAGACCAGTGAGCCTTGTCATTGAAGGTCAAATAGAAACTTGCAGCTGGTAAGGGTCAAGCTGGTGAATGAGAAGAAAAAGCTTGCTGAGACCATAATCCCTTCACTCATGTCAAAACAGATTTGAGCTATTGTTCAGCCTGTGGAACCTCTATTACCTTTAGAAGTCATTCTCTTTGAAAGCATTCGGGAGCCTGTGGATAGGAAACTTGAAATGAGCACAGTTTAAAGGAATTCACCTTTGTCACTTCAAGGAGAGAACAGTCTGTGCCTTACAGTTATAAACATAAAACAAAGGCACAGTGAAAGTCCACTGGTTTATGAGTTTCGGTGCTAGAATGATTACAATCTTATGGTTTTGAACGATTTTTCTGATTTTTATAATTTAACATATAAATGAAGGTAATTACATTAATCGTAGTCTGGGGGTAAGGTTCCCTTAGTTATTGATGGAAGTAGGACTTGTAAATGAGATATAAGCTGTCAAGCATGGTCTAATGCAAAGCTGCAAAGATCTGCTAAAACAAGAGACTCAGAAGAAAATATGAATCCTTTGCAGGATAAGCAAAGAATACATAATGTATTTTTAAAAAGGCAAAAGGTTGTAAAGTATCGCTCTAGTCTGAATCGAGCTCAAAATTTATGTGGAGGTGAAAAAGTATGCAACAGTGGAAACAGATACAAAGACAGACCATACATGAGTTCATGACTTCTGGGAAGGTAAATATTAACTTTGCAAATGGAGATAAAGAAGAAGAGTATTGGACATAGGAGTTTGGAGACCAACCCACTTTCTGTAGACTGAAGGCCATTAAGACCTAAACAGGTTTTTCCTACTCCCTGAAATCTGTTGATAAAATTAGTAGCATCTAGTCAATATAAATTATTAGCAAGTATAAGAACATTGAGAAACACAGTGAAAGTAAAAACTGATTATGTGATTTGATAGAAATCACAAAATAACTACATGTATTGGTCATAAAATAAAGGGGTATATGGGATGTTTCAAAAAGTCCGGAGTAATGGTTTGAGTTTACAGGAAAACTGAGCACATACACTGGGTCTCAGACCAGAGCCACAATTTTCAGCTGTCTGATTTAACAAGCTTCTCTGTAGAAGAAGAGTGCATAAGTGGTTTTATTCTTTGGTGGGAAGGATCCTAGGAGACTTGATATGATAGAAATTGATAGAGAAACAGAAAAGAACAGGACAAAGACAGATTATTGCTTTTGTTCTTAAGTGTAATGAATGGTAACTGTTTTCAGTCTGTTAGAGGAAGAAACAAAAAAGGTGAAAAAAGGGAATTTATCAAGAGATTTTGACTGTAACCCTGCCTGTTTGGCAGGAAATTCTTTTACACACTCTTTCTTTATCTTCCCCCTCCCAAGAGAATCTATAACACCTCACAGAAAGAGCAAGGCTAAAATCTAATTCCAATGCCAAAATGATTTTATAAGGAATTTACTAGATCTGGACAACCACAGAAACTCCTAAAATCTAAAAGAGCTTCAAGTAGGATTTTCAGGTTGCAAAAATTATTGTAGAAAATAATACAAAAGCAAAAAGACAAACAAAAAACCAGAGGAAATATCCACTATCAAAAAAGCAAAAAAGAACAGGTAGATATCTTGAACATGAAATTTCTTTAAAAGTCAATTTTTTTTTAATATTAGTAAGAATAAACGGTCCATCTGAAAATATAATGCAACTTAGAGTGTCTCAAAAGACTGTTGGAAATTAAGTTGGAAGTTTTTTGTTGCCTTACTGGTGATAGTTCCACATAAGGACATCTTTGAAAGCATAACTGTGTGAAAATTGGGATTCTCTGCTTGTAATGAGAAGGAAAAATTTAAACCACCCCCTTGGTATTGAAAAATTACATTTTCAGTACACCACTAGCAAAACAAGGTTCATCTTCCTCATCATTTTAATGACATTATCACATTATTCCATGCATCTATTACCATAGTTCTGACCTCTTTTATTAGAGACTAATCAGGTCAAATGCCATCATATACAGATCAACTTGGATGGATTAGAACTTGATTGCAGAAGCCACTTATAAGCCACTGAAGTCTGCAGAGGGTCTTGTTCAACATTGGAACTTTTTACATGCCAGCTTTTATAAGGGATTCTTAGAAATTGCTATTGTCAGAGATAATCTTCATTGTAGGGAAAATTGACAAATGCCTACATTCTTTCTTCTACCATGAATCTGTAAGGCTGACATTAAAGTTGTGTTGTGTAAGTCAACACATTGTCACTTGTGTTCCACAAAATGCTATCTTCAGAAGCTAGAACTGAAAAAAAAGTGGCTTCCTTTGTGTAGGAAATATTTCCTACAAAAAAAAAAAAAAAGATGTATGTTTAAATGTGACCTTCGGTGAATCAGCACAACCTCAGTGGAGGGGCTGGTAGAACTGGATACAGGTGGCATAAACCCACTTGTCTGATGGTAACATATTCCTGGTGCTGAGTTACACTATTATAGCTGGTTTACCTTCTGCAATTGAAATGATGGAGAAGAATTTAACAAAAAAAAAAATCGTGCTGCATGGAGCAAATAAATAAAATGCCTTCATTTGTATCACGGACCTTGCCTAAACTACATATATTACAGAAGTTGTGAAGGAAAGATAGAGACAAAAGGAGAGAGAAATTGTAACATTATCTGAAATAAAATTATTTCAAATGTTCCACTTGGTGTGGACATACAGCTAACATCTTTCAGTGTGTTGCAAAAAGTACAGACAAGAAGGTTCAAAGCTACCTTTTGAAACTTCAAATTTCAAAGGGCACCTTAACCTTGAGCTCATATTAAACTAGACAGCTGCTTACCAGATCTAAAAGAAGTTAACTTCTACCAGTAGCAGTCACAACTTTCACAAAATGATTTGAGACTCAGCTTGAGAAAAATGACAGACTTAAGTCCCGTCAAATAAATGCCCACCGTATATCAAGAAAAACACCTGATGCTTGCTGACACATATATATTTCAAGAATCACATAAAGAATTAATTTCCAAATTAGATGAATGCAACTGAGTTGTACTTTCTATGGGATTAAATAATTATTCCAAATATTTAACCAGTCTACCTCTGTTAGGGAGGTGTATGTTCAGGCAGGTATAAAAAAAATTAATCCAGACCATGACATGCACTGAGAACTACCAGGAATTCTAATAACTCCCAAAGATACTGTGATGGATTAGCTGAAGATGCTTTTTTATTTTAATGGGAAAAGTGAAATTGCTGTAATCTGATACCTTAGTTTGGTGAAGAAAGGCAACCTGTAATATTAATCAATTGATTTTGTAAAAAGATCAGCTTTTTTAATAAAGAAAGGAGCAACTCATCTTTTGGCTATGGGAACAGATATTATTAAGGTAACAAAACCATAGCAAGGGACTAAACTTGGAAAACACAGATAATGGTAAAAATATTAAGGAAAAAGGATCATGCCTTCTTCTATCAAGAAGAAAGACCGTGTTATAACTGACATATGGTTCTCTTCTATCTGGTGCATACACCCACTTGAGAAATTGAATGCAGTTGGAGTAGTAGACCCCTTGGTCTCAGAAAGTCATCTTTAGAACAGCATGAAAAGGTGGTTTTCTACCGTTTTTTTTTTGGTCTATTTTTTGTTACAGCAACCTTCTTTTTCACCCTGTGTTTCAAGACTTTGAATTCAGTATGATTTCCTACCCATAAGAGTGTTGGGGAGAGATGGCATTTATTAATTCAAAACTCTACCAGTCCACAACACTGAATTAATACGCTAAAATCAATTTTTCCATTTATTGGGCAAGATTTAGTAGAAAAATAAATCCCACTCAACTAAAAATTCTTTCATTTTAAAATAGTGAATTTTCTAAGGAAACACAAAATATTCTTTAGAATACACAAAGGTTTGACTTTCTTAGTTAAACAATCTCAGCCTTGCATTGGGTTATAAAACTTTTATAGGCTTGTACTGCAAATAAATTGCAGCACAATCCGTAGTAAAATGGTGGCATTACTGGTTAGTAGTTGGAACTCATCAAAAATGTACTCTTTTTTCCTTGATATGGTAAAGATTAACATATAGAATAGGTTCTGGTCTTATAGAAGATTCTGATCTTACATAGCAGATTATTTCTTACATTGTATGTAATTTAGGTATATGCTTGGAACAGTTAAAGATACTAGCACTGTGTTAACACCATAAATAATCATATTATAGACTTCAGTGGCTATACCTCTCTGTATGCTGAGCTGAAAAACACTCCTGGATTCCCTAGGTTTTACACACCAAAATCTTTGTTTCTGTCTCCCAGTGCTGTATTTAGTACAGAATAGGAGCTAAAGCCAAAACAGAATCAAACTTCATTCATCTTGAAAGAGAAGAAGATTGTGTGGCACTCCTATACTACATAATGCAGTGTATAATGAGCCATAAATTCATAAATATCTACAGAATGGTGTTGTTTATAAAATAATAAATCTTTAATCTTGTTTTCTTACAGTGTACTCCTTGACATTTTATTTTAAGGTCTACAATATTTTCATTAACAGCACTGAGTTAACACATGGTTATATCACCATAAGATAGCATTTCTTGTCATTTTGTCTTATTGTTGTTAACTCTGAATCCCATTTCCTTTCATAAGAAAGATCACAAGAGAATATTCAGCAAATCAACACTGTCCAGACACCAGCTATATAACTACATATATTTTCCTCTGTATCTCAAGATGATAGACTGTCATCCATTAGATGAAGTATAGAGAACACTGAGAGACTTATTTTTTATTTATCTGACATAGATACATTGCTCTGATAGCAACACTTTTATTCTAGAAACATATTATCTCACCCTGGAAGACTGACAGCATGCTTCTCTTAGTTTCATTCATCAGTCCAAAGATTTTCATCGCCTTGGCCTCTGTCTTCTTGTGAAAGACAACTGTATATCTAATAGGAAAATAGAAGTGCAACTTAATTGCTTCAATGAACTCCCACAAGAGTATGAAAGACTTGATGTCAGTGTTTTAAGCACATTCACTCTGAGTGTGGAGGAAAGGGGAGGAAGTCTGAAGTTCAGTAACAAGAAGTGTATATCTCTTTTCAGCTCATAGTAACAAAAATCATGTAAGTTCAGACACAGCATGATAGGGTCCATGAGTATGTGCTACCCTGAGTTCTATTAAAAAAGTGGAGCCTGAAAAAGTCTATTATAAAAAAAAAAAAGATCTGCAGAGAGAAAAGACCCACATTGCATTCGATGATGGCTGAGGTTAGCTGATGGCTGCAGCCTTCTGTGCATCGAGCATGTGTGGTTAGGGAAGCAGTGAAAAAATGCCTAAAATTCACATTTGCGCATTTGTACCTCTCCACCTTGTTGGTAGCCATGTTTTTGTCCTGTGTGTACAGAAAGGGTTGACATCAGAATATAACTTCAGTGAGAAAAAACCTGTTTCCAAACACTGAACTACAACTTGCAGGCTTTTTGGGTAACTGAAGCAGAGTCCACCAGAAGTTCACACAAGCTGGCTACAAGAGCACCACAATGTTACAAGAGAAACTAAACAAAAACAACAATCCAAGAGCATTTCTTCACCTGTTTCTGTAGGAAAACATGACAACATCATGGTGCTCCCAAAACCTGGACCAAATCTAATAAAATATTCAAGTGATATGTGATGCAGATTCATTGCTGTTACCATTCAAGGACATTTTTAACTCTTTGCTGAAGCTGAAAATTAGCTTTTGAGGCACGTTAAAGTTATAGAGGAATTCAACCTGTTATATCCAAGCATTACTCAGCTTTAAGTTTTCAATGGCACTTTCCTCATTATTTAAAAAAAAAAAAAAAAGGAAATAAAAGTATCTCTTATCTTGTTTATACAATATCTGTTAGAGCATATTTAAGATTTTGCTCCTCATGTTGTTTGGAAAGGAGCTTACAAAATTTTCATATTTATCCAGAGTGCATTTTTACAGTCTAGTCAAGCTTGTATTCTTAGCTTAGTTTTTACTGCTCAAAACCAACCTAAATCACAAAACAGTGGGGAAATATTTAGACTTACGGCTATGCCAAGATTATGCATAAAGCAGGAGGAACCACTTTACGGTAGTTAAGGGTGGAAGCGAGTACAGGGATGTTGTACAGTATATTGCTCCAGTTCTGTTATATTGGAGGATGAGGAGACTGATAACAGGAAAAACCCTTGGTTTCCACCTACCCATTCACTTCCACCTATCTGAAGAGCTCATGTAATAGCAAAAATGTTAGAAATAGCTGCTATAAATGTTACAGAAAGTGCTTCACTTAGCTGCTAGTTGCATGTGGACTCTCAATAGCACTTGCAGCAGATTTTTAATTGCACCATCAGAGTTCTACCCTTTCTGTCTGATTCAGTGACAAGTCAGTAGCCATATATTTTATTCTGTGCTGGAGCTACAGTTGAAATATGTTCACTTATTTCAAACAAGATTAATGATGTTGCAAGATTGTCTCATCTGGAAGTCAGGGAAATGATACCAGAGGAAGCAGGGCAGAGGAAGCAAGGTAGGAAAGAAAAAATACTTATTTCAAAATCTTTTTAAGTATCTCAAAGTGAAGACAAAGCCAATTTATGGTGTTTCTGAGAGAAGATAACAGTCAATTCCCAGTTTCAATAAGACTGAAATTGTTTGAGCAAGGAACACTGAGAGACAGTCACTGCCCAGTCTGCTGTGCCTAGCTGGCCACTCAGGTAAGCTAAAACAAATTTCAGACAGAATTCAGCTCTTGACTTATTTTATGTGACTTTTCACTCACTTCTGCCTACACAGTGTGCTATCTAAACAGCAATGTAAAATACAGATGCATGAATCATTTACTGACTATTCCAAATTAGAAGGGAATTGTGAGGGTCCCTGTAACAAATCTAAGCAATACTAAGTGTTAGCATAAAGTAGAGATTTAGAATTTGATTCTGCTTAACCACCATGCAAATTTTCCTGTGGAAGGAGTAAAGACATACATAGGACATATACATTAAAAAATAAAAAGAAAGCAGAGAATCTAGCTTTGTTCCAGGCCTGTCTTCAGCTACAGATCTTCCTGTTAGACAGGGGTTGGCATGCAAAACTTAATACAGCAGTGCTAGCACAAGCATTCAGAAATCATTCTGGTTGCCCCATACATCAAGTCATAACATCAGCTAAAATAAGCCAAGAATTTTCAATGCAATAATATTGGATTGAAAATCTTTCTTCTGTTTGAGCCTTCAGAATTCATACACTTTCATCATCCTTCTGTGATTCTGGAACTAGTTTAGAACAATTCGTCATTAGAAAGTAAAATCATGTCATGGGTCACAATGTGTAAGTTCACAGTGTAAATGTTGTTTTACAGATCACAAGAGAATTTGAGGGCAATGACCCAAAGAGAGAATATAACGTCAGCTTGTTCTCAATCTCCTTTGTGAATAGTTGTCACTCAGTATTACTCATTTATGTTTTTCCAAGTTTGTTCAGGTTAAAGAGCAAAAACAGTATAAAAGGATTCATCTTACACTTGAATCCAGATTGTTTTGAAAGGTTCCAAAGGCTGACTGCCAAACAAAATCCATCTTCTTCTGTCAGATTTTCTCTGAGGAGTTGAGGAGTAACTGCTCTTGTAGATCTTTTTGCTCTGATGCCTTCACAGGGTGAAGGGTTAAGATAGTAATCATAGGGTAAGAACAAGGTACAGAGAAACAAACTTCTTCCTGTATATGCGTACAGAAAATCTCTGGGGAATTCAAGCCACTGTTGCTATTTCAAATGTGGACCTCCCTGAACTACAGGACAACATACTCCTTTACCTGACTGCTTGACAGCATAGTTCTTTCCTTCACTGTGCACCTCCAAGATTCAATGAATTAATGCATTGCTCCTCCAGAGACAATACGAGAGCAGGAGCAATAATACACAAATGATGTTATATGTCAGGATATGAAACTTCTTACACGTAAAGTTAGGAAGAAAAGGAAGTCCTAATGTTTATTTTTTATTCAGCCACTGAGGTCTAAATCTATTAAATTGCACAGAACTATATAGCACCTCTCTAAATTTAGACTAAGTATTATCAGAAAGTATACAGATTATAACCTACAGATGGCTGTTTCTGTCAGGACTTTATACCTGACTACAAGAACTGTGAGACTGGCGTCACAAATCAATGTTCCTGAGTGCAATACCTTTCTGATAGTAAATAAGCAGTCCAAAGAGTGATTTCATTAGCTATGTGAGAAAATTTGCTCATTCTCTTAACAGTAGTAAGAGACATGAACATTGTTCAAATCCTGTTATGGGGAGATATTTTTAATTTTAGTGATGTTGTATGTGCAAAATATAAAGAAAAGCTGTATAGCTGTGAAACAAGTGGTTTCGGTCTGGTGGTTTGTTGGTTTTTGGTTTTTTTTTTGCAACTCCATGCTTTCCCATGCTTCAAAACTCCAGCCTTGGTCTTATTCTTTTAGATGACATGCTCCCATTTCTTTAGTCTTGGCAAATTAATTTTTCCTTTTCAATTCTTATGTAATTTTGCTGCTTCTTTATTTCCCCCTGCCTCAGCCTTCTTATTCTTCTGTTCCTGATTTTCTGTATCAAAATTTATAATTAATTTTATTTATAATTTTTTTCTTGATATTTCTTATCAATTATTTATGTTATTCTTGCTTGCATTTTGATTTTTAATTTTTATTTTATTGTAGGATCATTTTTCTTGTCTCAGATGATCTCTGCCCTGAACAATGATAATGCAAACTCCTTTGACAAGTTTTTGTGTGTATTCAGAAGTCAGAGAACACAGTGGAAATTTTTCTCTGTACATTTATTTTTTAAATTAATCTCTTGTTTTTATTATTATTTTCATTGTGATGTGGCACCATACTGTTTTCCTGGTTTTATTTTTCTTAAAAATGTGCCTTCGAATTTTAGAACTGTGGCAAGAATGCAGGCAGGAAGGCTTGTAATAGAAAAGTTATACTCAAGAAAAGAAGGGTGCATGAATGTTACCTTTCTCGTGATGAAAATTGTTCATTTTAAGAAACAAGTGATTCTTCTGTGATCCTTTATCATTGTCATAGACTAAACACTTTTTTTTTTATTGTTTTAAAATAATTTGCTGAAGTGGAACTTCAGAAGAAATAATCAGTAGTGTCAGATAATTCACAGTTCAGTGATTAAGGTTATCTCTTCTTGCCCTCTCTGCTTTTGGATTTGTTGTTTCCTTCTAAGTGAGTACAAAGGAAGAGTTCTTTTCCAGTTTTGGGTTTTCCTTTGTTCTCTACCTTTCTTACTCGCCTTCTTCCTTCCAAATGGGAATTAGAAATAAAAAGAATTTTAAAAGGGAAAGAGGGAAAGAAAAACACAAACAAACAAAACATTTTTTCAGCTTTTTCATCTGAACTAATACAAATGCAGCATGTCTGCATATGGAACAAAACTTTAAAAATATTGAACAGTGACTTTTTGAACCCAGAAAAATATTTTCATAAATAATTGGCTTCCTCACTAAGTTACAGAATTCACATTTAACAGAGAAATTTTCTCGATTAAAAAAATATAATATTTTAACCGTTCACATTAAGTTTTATTTATAACAAAGATCAATATGAGAAAAAAATGTTGTAAATGGTATAATTTTCTATATTAGTTCAGGTCAGTCATGGGCCCAGGAAACACAGAAAGATATTTTCATGCAATAATAAAGTTTTGGCTGTTGTTTATTGTCACTGCTGACCTTGCATACTATTCACTGATGGAAATTTGTAGTATCTGATCTGCAAACAGCTAAATATACATTGACTGTATCCTTTTTCTGTGTTATAGAGGTCATATGCTGAATTACAGAATCTAAAAATATTCAAATAGTCTCAAAGTAATAATAGATTTCAAACACCCTAGAGATACTTTTAATTTAAATGTAGGAGAGTAGTTACGCAAATTTTAAAGCATTAGTTTTCCTCTTTATGTCAGCTCTGTTTGGTTGAAACACTTGGCACTATGCACTGCAAATAGTTGCTGGCACCACAAAGATCCAATCACAAGGTAAAGTGTTTGATGATTGCATTTAACATTAATTGACCAAAAATATATTAAATTTAGTCTTAAGCAGGCAATTTGGAGGTAATGGGCCAAATAGTATAATGTTGCTCTAGATAAGATGATAGCATGATGTGAAAACTTAATTTTTCAAAGCCCTTAATAAATCAGTGGAAGATTAGACTACAACCCACCATTTTCTGGTAGTTCATCCCACACCTATTCCATTAACCTGACTGCAATTACATAGAGAATAGGGTTTTTTTAAGGCTGTTAAAGAAGCTCTGAACCTGTAGAAATTTACACCACAAACTTATAAAATTGTTTAATTTTGCTACCTTTTATCATTCCAGTAACATCTGAATAATGCTACTGAATAATTTTTCCAGCATTTCTGTTGGAGCTTCATACTGATGACTATTAAGACAATCTCCCCAGTTCAAATAACCAGAGTACATGTTAATGTTCAAGAGTCAATAGACAAGATACATATCTTTGCTGTGATCCAAGTAAGCTTACAGTGACTACATAAAGAAAAACAAGTGTCTATTAATTATATTAATATTATGAATGTTTTCAAGAGGCAGTAATGTGATCAGGAATGTGCCATTCTTAGTTTGCATTGCAGTTTTAAAAGTGCCTTTGGATAACAATCCGATGCTAAAATGATAGGCTCCGCTATACGGAGCGAAACGTTTTAAAGGACTTCGCTATTGCAAGTCCTTTAACTTTTCAGTTTTAACTTTTTTGTCGTAACCAAGAAAGTGAATTATATGCTCAGTTGGCTCAAATCTCTATAGTCCTTACAACAAAAACATTCAACACCAGGGAACAAATAGTATTTTGTTACAATTAGGGTTTGTCAATACTGCAAACATGAACTGTACAGAATTTGATTAGAGTGCTGCTGTGTCCTGACCTGTTTGTGAGGTGATTCTAATTTGAAGTGTAGACAGTTGGGCTTGTTTTTTCATTTTGCCTTTATAACCTTCTCCACTCCATTAAGGATAATAGGATCTGATTGTTTCCATTTTATTTTGGTGACGATGTTGGAGGTGAGCACCATGGAGAGCTGCTGAATTTCGGTCACATGACCCAAAAAAAGTCAGCAAGAACATAGTACAGCAAATTTCATTTTTAACATTCAGTTTTAATTCATAATGCTACACTATATCGCCAGATAAATAGCTACTTTAGTACCAATTTTATTATCTTCTAATTAAGGTTTCTTACCTTGTTTGATCTGTGTGCTAGGAAATTCAGTTGTTTCAGTTGTGTCTCAGTGATTTCTGTGAAGTTCTTTACAGATTTATCTCTATGCTTTCATTTTCATGATCTTAAGGTATTCCATTTCTAAACAATGTTTTGCCTTATTTCTTTATAGGAAAAAATAAACATAACAACACAGCTGAAGAAAACATGAAAGTATTTTATGTCCCAGACAAAAAAAAAATATATTCCATCTATAGATGAGAAAAAAAAATAAAGAAACACACCTAAAAATAACCCAAACCTTCAAAACAAGGTCCGTTCCTGGCCCGATCTGAGTACAGATACCCACAAAGATAGGGAGTAGTTAAAGTAAATCACTACCTCTGGCCAACTCAATAATTATGGGGAATCAGTTCACAAACCCTGACCACACATGCTGTAACATCGGTTTGCATAACAGCATATGAAGTCAAGATCTAGAAAATGAGAGAATTGTACGGAACATCTTTTTAACACTTTACTTTGAGCATTCAACATTCAGAATGAAAGTCCCTCCTCAGTGGTGTTCCTCAAGGATTGGTAGAGGGACCAATACTATTTAATATCTTCATCATTTACATGAACAGTAGGATTGAGCACAGCCTCAGCAAGTTTGCGCATGACACCGAGCAGAGTGCTGAACCAGATATGCTTGAAGGAAGGACCCATGAAGACCTCATGAAGTTCAACAAGTCCAAGTGCAAGGCCGGAACCTGGGACAGGATAATCCCCAACATTAATATAGTCTGGGGGAGCAAGGGATTGAGACCAGCCCTTTGGAGAATGGAAGGCTTGGGGTTACTGGTGGATGAAAAACCAGACATGAGCCAACAAGGTGCCCAGGAAACCAATTGTATCCTGGGCTGCTTAAAAAGAAACATATCCAGCAGGTCAGGGGAGGTGCTTCTCCCTCTCTATTTTGCTGTCGTGAGAACCACCTGGAGTGCTGCGTCCAGCTCTAAGGTCCCCAGAACAAGAAAGACATAGACCTGTTAGAGCAGATCCAGAGGAGGGCTGCAAAAATGATCGGGGGCTGGAACACTTTGTCTTCTAGGGGAGGCTGAGGGAGTTGTGGGTTTTTGACCTGGAGTAGAGAAGGCTCTGGGAAGACCTTATGAGCACTTTTCAGTATCTAAAGGAAGCTTATAAGAAACAAGGCAGATTTATATCAGATTATCTGTAAAAGAGTACTTTTAGATTAGAGATAAAGAAGGAGTGTGAGGGTGGTGAGTCACTGGAACAGGTTGCTCAGAGAAGCTGTGGACACTGGAAGTGTTCAAAGTAAAACTGGAGGGGCTTTAGGTCACCTAGCCTAGTGGAAGCTGTCCGTTCCAATCCAAACCATTCTATGAATCTATGAAAGAACTGGAAATGCACAAGAGGCAAATTCTAGAGCAATTCTGTGAATACATGACTAAAAATTAAATGAAGTCAAGAGCAAAGCTGTTGACAAACAAGATAGGAAAACATTGTCAAAAACTCTCACGCTTTTGGAAAATTATGCTGGATCTTACCTAAACTAAAACTAGACACACCATGAGGGTTAGCTTTAGCAAAAATTTATTTAGATGTGGTCCCATGATAGGCAAAAACAAACTCATGGATTGAGATAAAGGCAGTTTAACAGGGAAAGTAAAAGCCATGCAGACAATAAACAGAACAAGGCATTCATTCACCACTTCCCATGGGCAGGCAGGTGCTCAGCCATCTCCAGGAAAGCAGGGCTCCATCATGTGTAACAATGACTTGGGAAGACAAATGCCATCATTAAGAATGTCAACCCCCCCATTTTTTTATTTCCCCAGCTTTATATACTGAGCATGACACCACATAGAATGTCCCTCTGGTGAGCTGTGGTCAGCTGTCCCTGCTTTGTGCCCTCCTAACTTCTCGTCCACCCCCAGCCCCAATGCTTATGTGGTGGGGTGAGGAACAGAAAAGGCCTGTCTCTGTGTAAGTGCCACTCAGCAATAATGAAAAAAACCCTGAGTTATCAATGCTGTTTTCAGTACAAATCCAAAGCATGGCCCGTACCAGCTACTGTGAAGAAATTTAACTCTACCCCAGCCAAAACCAGCACATATGATCAATCTGTACATGCTACATTCTGAGGCTGCAGTCCAATCAACTGCAGGAAGATTAAAAATGCATTGTGTTATAAAGGATGTACTTAGAAGTAAGTAATTTTAATATTAAATTGGAAGTATCAGATAAATAGGTTGTCATTTTTATCCTCGTTTTTGCTACAAATGTAAACTGAATTCCCAAAACAAGAAAAAAAAAAAGGTAATGCAATCCTATTAATTGTCATAAGAACTCCTTCCATACATAAAATAGGGACTTTAAGAGCCTTTTGTGATCTTAGGAAACTCATTTGAATTCTGTGGATGAAATCCTGGCCTCATTCATTGAGGTCAAATTACTGTTGAGTTTAGGATTTCTTTTTCAGTGGCCAACTTCATCTGCATGCTGGAGATAAAACTAATTCTACACATTATTAATTTATTCAATTTATGAAAGCTGGTAGTAACTGTTTACACCAGGTACAGCATGCAGTTGCAAAAATTAACATTCCTAATTATGTTTCAGAGTCCTGAGTTTCCTCCTGTTTCCCCTCTGGGATTTGATTACCTGTACTCAAGGCCAGATCTGCTCTGGTGCAGCTGTGGGAATGAGGGTTGGAATGCTGGGAAAACAGCTAAACAGCTTGGAGAGAAAAGGCTGTGAGAAACCTTTTTGGTACCCTGCTTCTCTTTGCACAGGAAATGCTTTCAGGCCAAGATGTTTAGCCTTGTGTTTGCCAGAGCTATATCACAGTTTTGCCTGTGCCTTTGGTCACCTGTATATGTTGCTGTTCCTGACCTGTGGACTTGACTTTCCAGCTTGATCTTGGACTTGCCTTCTGGCTATAAGCTAGCCTGGTGATATGAATCAAATAATTGGAGTTGCTCTTTTCCCTTGAGTACCATTGGACTATGTCCTTTATCTTTGAGGGTGCTGGCCCTCCTACCCTGCTGTCTCTCAACTCCTGGCTTTCCCTCTCTTCTGGACTATCTGGTTCCTGCTGCCCTCCAACTCTACATGCAAAAGAGTCATAGCACATACCATGGACCACTCATTCTTGGCTCTGAAAATAAGCCTATATTCATCATGTATGGTCATAAATGAAAGTCTGTTGTGGGCAATCTAGTGATAATACACTGTGGTATTTTTCCAAAATAATGCCTACCAGGTTGTTACAAAATCTGGAGCAAGGAGGAAACAACTTCTCAAGACATTAATTACAAAAAATTATCTCCTTTCTTCTGCTTGAGGCACAGAATTTTATTTTATAATTAAAAAATTAAAAATTGTGGCTCCATAGCCACTTTATCTTTGCATTGTCCAGGTTATTGACTGGATGATGAAACCCTAATACTGATATTTTAGTGTGGGTTTTTTTTTTTTTTGAATGCTCTGAAAGACAGAAGCTTAACTCAAGCCTTAAATTCAGGGAGATGTGAACTCAGTGAACACTTGTGAGTCCACTCTGCTCTTGTTTTTAGAAAGTGTTAGTATTTTCATAATCACAGTGTGTAAGAGGTACTTCTACTGAAATGCACTTAGCTAGCACGGCTTTATCTTCTGACCCCACCAACCATAACCTTTCTAGGTACTGAGCACCTTCTGAAGGTCTAGTATTTCCTTGGTTGCTTTGACTTTAGATCTCTGGCTTTCCTGAGAAAACATGATGTTTTAGAAGAATGAGTTCTGTGTGGTTTTTGCAGTTGCATTCACTAGCCAGCCCTGTCTTTTATCGGAAGTATTTCTTTCTTTCTTTACAGCCAAAACTCTCAATTCTCAGTTAGGTTTTTCCCTTGTAACCTGGAAATTATTTTTGTCACTGTATACCTTAGGTGAACCACTTTCCAAAGTATTACAACAAATCATATAAAATGGGTGTATTTATGGAGAGAAACACTTTTCTTATCAACAGCCAGAGCAGCAGCAATGTCTGAGTTGCTTACAGGAAGCAAGGTTTCATAGTTTTGCTTTTGTGCTATTTGTGGCAGGTCAGACTGGAAATGATGAATTCATGAACAAAGTCATTTTTTGTTTGGTTTTTTTTGCTTTATTATTATTATTTTTTTGTTCTTCAACTCCATTTATGCAAGTCATGCTACAATGCCAGTCCTCCAATGCAAGTCCTCCTTGAAGCTGTGCCACCTTCAAGGGCTTCTCTCTACTGCACTGCCAGTCAAACTTAAAAACCTTTCACACTGAAACTGCCAACATGGCTGAAACCCAAGAGATGCCAGTCCTATATTAACAAGGGTCATGTGCTTTTTCTTTTGTTTCAGTGAAAAGAATAGGAATTTTTAAATTCTTAGTGTTTTCTAGATTCTAGAGGGCTTTAACTTCCACACTTCATTTTCAGTTTAGCTGATGATTTCTCTATTGACAATTTATACAGATGAGCTGGGTGGATGATGAGGGATTTTTCTGAGCTGAACAAGTAACAAGAAAATATTCTGGCAAAAAGTCAACTACTCCATAATCCATTAGAGAAGACAGAAAAATGTTTCTGTCAATTTCACATGCTGTGCAATACATCATGCAGGTTTTAACACTATTATTTCTCATTCAGAAATTTGTAAATCGAGGTACTAAGCACATCCTTCCCATTCTTCAGGTATTCAAAATTTAATTCAGTAAAATTATTTAAATGGCACAATCTGTTGGAGAAAAATAATTGTTCCAATTTAGTAATTGTCACAGTGTCATGAAATCATATCCAGAGACATTGTTTTTACTAGATGAATTTGTAGACTAATGCTGTAAGTATCATCCAAACAATTTGAATGTTAAAAGAATTTCTGTAATGAAAATGTCTACATGAAAGTTTTAATATAAATAATCAAATTGTAAGCCATGCAGAGGAATGCATGTACCATGAGAACAGAGAAATTTTTGTAATTAGATTTACCAAACCATATAAGAATGAGGTAAAATTTTGCCATTCAGTTCGTTCCATAGCAGAAAGCTTCACTCTAATAAGTAATATACAAAGTCTTATCAAACCAAGTGTGGCATGCTAATAAAAAGGACCCAACACTTGTACAAAAGAACTATGTTGTTATTCTTATTATATTAAAAGAGTAATCCACTATAAGCAAAACTCCCATACCACAAATCCTCTCACAGGAGGGAGTAACTTCTCAAACTGCATGTTACTAATGCGGAAATCATAGCTGACTTCTGTTGCAGCAATTAAATCCTAGCAAACAGATGAGGATTTTTGTGCAGTAGTGGACAGATCTGCTCCCCCTCTATTGAGTTTTGTAGTTTCTAACCTGAAGACATGAAGTAGATCTTAACTAGGGATCACAACTTAATATACTTGTAAAAAATAAGGCGGTATAACAAATTTAATATAAAATACATCTAGACCTTATTTTAATCACTGGACCAAAATTATTTTGCTTGCAAAGTAAGTATAACCACTAAAAGCTACCAATAAAGATTAAACCTTACTGTGAATCACATATGTGTGTGTATAAAATTGGTAACCAAGCATGAAAAGACTCATCTGGTCCTTTTCATTTTTCATTCATGACACAAATTTGTGTCATACATGCTATGCCATTTTAAAAAATGTCCTTTTTATGAGACTGTATGCTCTGTTATTTGCCCAGATAGTTTTGTTGACATACTCTGTTGCTGCAGCACCCCTGACACAGCATGGTCCCATGGGGGGCTGCCCCTGCCTACTTGGGCAAGGCGGCCTCGTGTCTGGGCTGTGCTGCCCCAGCTGAGCTGCCCGGACAGGCGGGGCGGCCCCGCACTGGGGCCGCCCCTGCTGGGATGGAACCCAAATTGCTGCGCTCCGGTGAGGACGGCAACGCAGGGCCCTGGTCTGTACTGGGACAGCTGGGGCAGCTGCTGCCTTGGCACTGCCCAGGCTGTCCCTCTTTGACGGACGTGGCTGCAGAGACGCCTGGCGTTCCCGCACACACCTAGGAGCAGCCAGCTCCAGAGGTCACGTGTTTGCGGATTGTGGTCTCGCTGGGCTGGCGCCCCGTCAGTCAAGCCGTGTCCCGCCTGTCCTCTCAGTGATTGGCTTGGGTCAGCATTCTTCCTCTGTTCCCTAGATTTTAACAGTGCCTTGCCTGTTCAGGTGCTTGCCTTTTTTCCTCCTGTATGTGTTTGCATTAAACCTGGACTGCTGTGTGGAGGAGGCCCCTCTGAAACCTCTCTTTGTCTTTGCTGTGCTTATTCCATGTGGTGTGCAGTCGTCACTCCAGCGCGTCTGCACTTAGTCTCGTCATACTCCTGTGAAGAGGAGCTGGAAGCAGCGCAGGTGGGCACAGCTTTCCAGTCTACGTGGCAGGCTCTCTGCAGCATTTGAACCCACCCAGCCGTGGCACTCTGTATATTATTGATGGAATGTATAGAATAGTCTTTGTACTTTGGAAAGAAGTTGTTTTGCTCAAAATGAAATATGTGACTTTAAGAGATCTACAAATACTGTAAAATTTCATACAGTTTAAATCTGTCACAACAAATTTCTATAAAAGGTTGGGATTTTTGATGTGCACTGAAATTTTTATCATAGATTGAGTGATGGGTACATGAAAAGGAATATAACACTCTACAGTTCTTTCCAATGCCTGACAAAAAATTAAAGTGAAATAAAGTGCTCAGATAGCATACACAGATCATGGAGAAAATAAATCTTTGAAGATTTGCAGTGCTGTGATTGTTTTTCAATTTTGCAGGTTTTTTCCTAACTAACATTCAGGCAATTAAGAGAACATCCATGGAGAATAAGAACATTCTTATTTCTGCAGCATTAACTGTAGTCCAGAAATATTTTTTCATATGTAGTTTTTCCATTAACCTTTGCAAAACACACAGACCATGACTTTTAAGATCTAGGACTTCATACAAACTGCCTTCATGTTGCCCATGAACACCTGATTCACTGGAGATGCATGTCATCAGTGGCTGTTATTTTCTGCCCTGATAGCAGGTTTAAATTAGAATATTTCTCAACCGGAGCAAGTAATTCTTTGTTCTGGCATGAGTCTTGCTCACATGTACAGTGGTTGCCTCTCCTGCCCTTCTCATTATAAGGAAAGTAGGTGTTACATGTGTGTACTTTCCCAAAATACCAGTATTTAGGGGAATACATTGCTAGCAGGGAAAATAGTACTAGCTGACCCTAAATGTGGTACATTTTTTACTTTTTCTATGGATTTTTTTGTTTCTACCTTTTCCCTAGAACACAATGGTGCCTTATTAAACTCCAGTCAAGGCATTTGTCAGTTAAAGGAACAAGAAGAACATTATGTGTGATTTTCTTTCTTTAGATACAGAGAAAAGCCACAATTTAAATAGTTTGGTGTGAGAAACAGAAGAGGAGGTGTTACTCTGATATGAGCCCAACAATCATGTCAAACTAGCTCTTAACCTCTGCAGCTGGTCAGATGAGGTGAAGTATCCAGGCAAATGAAACGGGTTCATGCAGCCTGCATGCTAAAGAGTGAGAACCATGTATATAAGTATTTTAGGGCAGATAATGATAGCAGGAAAAGGAAAAAGAGAGTACAGTGTGGGAGTGTTAAGGCTAGACTACATCCAGACTCTTCAATCACAGATCTCCTAGCATGTAACATGGACCTCATTTGTGCTCACTTACTACTTCTTACCAATGAAACTAAGGACGGTAGCAAGGATGTAGCTAGAACCAGTCACAGACATACTGAGAATAAATGGGTAAAATGTATGGGAGGGGACAAGGAAAGAAGAGTAGGCAATGTCCAAATACCAAAACTCACAGCATCTCAGCTACAGTTTGTAAAGTACAGTTTAAAAGTAACCAATTCTCTGGAAAGTAAAAATCTGGACTGCTTTAAAATACATTGCTGCAAATATTTCTTCAGCAAGAATTGAATAGAATAGCAAGCCTACTGGAGCTGTCCACAGAATTTTGCTAACTGAATTAGTTCAGTTGAATTCAAGTAAAATGCCTTTGCTTTGGTGTTTAGGATTGATTTGATTGTTAGTACTTTGTTTGGCGTTGATCTCTTTGCCTGAGATTATCTCAATCTGTAGATACTACATTTGAAAACAGTGAGAAAACCACATTATCCTGCCACTTGTAAAATGATGAAGAATTGAGTCACAGCTATCCATCCTGATACCATCATTTTAATGTTACATTGTTCTGTCATTTTGAAGATCAGTGGAAGAGTCTGAAAAATAAAAGGACGTGACTGTTGATGTGGGAAGATGAGTGGAAAGAGTTGGGAAGGGGAGAGATAAACTGTTAGAATCACTGTTAGAGAAGAGGAGGAATGAAAATGCATGCAAAGACTCAAAGTTGAAGAAACATACTCTGGGAAGGCAGACACGTAGAATGGCCTTCTAAGAGGCCAGGTTGAAGAAGACCTCAAGGCTATAGAAAAGGAAAATACAAAAATATTGTGAGAAAAAGAAGTGTATCTTAGAAGAAGAAGCAAAGGAAACAAGGCTAGCATCACTCATGTGGTGTTTTGTTCTGTTTGTTCTCAGCTGTGACTTTCTGGAATACTGACTCAGTCGACAGGTACAGGGATACTCCTTGGAACTGAGTTTGTTCATTGGGAGGAAAATGTTTAGGGCCTTCAGTGGGGAAAGAGAAGGAGGCTTCTCCTCAGAGCAGCTTCAAGTACCCTCAGAGATGACCAGAGGACCAATCTGGAACATACTGAGTTTTGTTACAGTTTGGAAAAGTTGCCTAAACCATACCTGGAAGAAAAGGCAAAATGGTCCTGATTAGCTGTAAGCTCTTCTGTATTTCTGTTCAGTCTTATCTAATTTTAACTTTTCCTATTTAAAAAGTTAATTAGTTTTCTATAATAAAAGCTGATTTTTCTGAGTTTAACCTTTCTAGTCTGCATTGGGGGCTCACTACAAAGTATCTACATCAACAATTTGGTGACACAGATTACAGTACCTTTTTAAAAGACACTGAATTCACAGGAATGGAAGATAAAGGTCTGTGGAAAGAGCAGAGGCAGATTGGAATAGAAAAGGAAAAATAGAAAATAAGGCTTTTGGTGAGCTATGATCTCACCTGGACAATCTGCTTTAGACTGTAGATTGAATTTAAATAGTATGGATTCTTATGCAGAGCGACTTTGATTAAGTCTGGGTTTAAAATATTTTAACCTATTCTCACCTGCTGCTATGCTGAATTGATGGGAACACAGTATTCTTTCAGTAGGATCTATAAAATTTCATTGTTTAAGACAAAGCTGTTCACTCTGTACCTTGGGTTTTGATCGTCTGGGTCATTGGTCGGCAGTGTGCATTACTGATACAGCACTAGACAGTTATATGTCACAGTGCCATCTCAGATTTTACCTCTCCTTATTCTCAGAGTTATTGTTGTAACACTTCAGATAATTCTTTATGTGGTGATTTGCTTTTTAAAAAATGATGGTTATTACAACAGAGAAATATTCATGCTAACCTGTTTCCTCTGTTCACATATTTGTTATAGCCAATGTAGCACAGGGCAAAATAATGTTTTTCTAACTATGGATTGATGAGCAAAACCTTTACAATATTAATGGAAAGCTTGTGCATATATTCCTTTGTGAAATGATGGCACTATATTTCCCAGAATGTATGTACATTGCAAGTTTCCGATGCTTTGCTTAGCTAGAATCCTCCCAGCCATTTCTTCGAACCTCTAAAATGCAAGCCATTAAGGTACCATTACATGCACAGACATTTCTGAAAAACTTTCGCATAGTTACTGTTGCTAGGTAAATCTCTCCCTTGACATACATGTATTTAGATATGTTTCTTTATTTCTTTGTCTTAGATCTGACACAGTGATATGAATTTGGGGATGGGGGTAAGGAGACATACAAGCAGCCAAAGCAACTGCTGAACTGTGGGAATGAAGGAAATAAAGTCAATATCTTTAAGGTATTTATAATATGGTTTGATTATAGCTGGGCAAAACTCAAACATTGGATAGACATTTATCAAGTGCAAGGGTAAAGAACAGCAGTTATAACTAGAAAGATATTCAAGCATAGTTTAGTTTTGACACTACCCAGTTGTTGGTAAATTATACTCCCCAGACTGAACTTGTCTTTAGGATTTTCACTCCTAATGTACTTCTAATCAATACTTACATGTGTTCTATGCAACTATGTTTCTGCACATCTGTAGGTCCCTTTTGGATGATGTAAACAATTTAACAGATTACTTGTCCATGTTCTGAACAGGAAAGCTTCAGTTTCAAAACATGAGACATGAGCATTGATTTCTGACTTTTAGGATTTGTCAGGTCAGATTAATGCACAAGATAGGCTAAAAAAAAAAAAAAAAAAAAATGTGAAAATATCTGTGGGGGTGAACTAGGGAAAGAAAAGTTCTTTTTCACAAAAGGAATACCAGACTGAGTTGAGCTTTGATATTCTACAACCGTCTTCTAGACGTTATCCTCAGAGCCTCGGAATTGAACAGGCTTGCACTAGCACACTGGTTCTAATATTGACCTGCAAAAGGATAAAATATACCATTTGTGAATGTTCAATATACTGTCAATGGTACTGGTGGTGTTTTTAATGGATAAATTACTGTTCACCTGATGCAAGATGTGTCTCACAGCTTTTAAAGAAATTTGTTAGCCAACCATTTTCAAAAACTACATGAAAACCTTAAGATTTTGCTCTTAGTAGCACAATTGTTATGTAAACAATACTGGAAAATTATTTTCTGGAACAGATAAAATAAAGTAAAGTTCTAGACCAGTTGATCATTTTAATATAATTTCATGATTGCATGACAAGGAGTTCATGTGGTGTAGACCTTCTTTCCTCGAAGTCTCCCTGAATCATTTGATCAACTTCTTCCTATTCTGTAAGCCAAAAACATTTAATTTAGAAGCCAGAATACATGTGGAGCGACTTGGGATGTTTGATTTGCAGAGTCAAAAATATTATTGGTAAATAAGATTATGTCATTGAGTCACTGACCAATAAATCCCTACAATAGAAGAAGGGTCAGGGATCCACAAGACCCAGGAGCTCAGGGAATAATGTAGGGTGTGACTGACCACAGCTGTCGCACAGAAGCTGCCTATCTCAACACAATGGGGACCAGTAGAAGGCCTTTGTTTTAGATAAACACCTGTCAATAGTTCAGTGGATCAACTTGTGGTATAAATGTTTTGCCCTGAGTTCTTTAAAAGACTGAATATCTCCCTGAGTTAGCTAGACTAGCATGGAGAAAGTCAATATGTGGCCCAGCCCAACTCAGAGGGTAAAATCTAAACAACAAAGGTATTTCAAAGAGACCAGTGAGCATGAGCTGCTCTCAACCCATGTTCTCCTTCCCAGCAACTGTGGACACCCAGGACCATGATGGTGAGAGTATTGCACAGCCTAATAATTGGTGTTGCAATTGAACCGTGTACTGCAATTACTTTTTTTTTATAAGTATAACTTTCGCTTGTGTTATGTTTTTCAGTATATTTTGTATCACTTAGTGGTAAATTGGAAATTCCATTTGATACCAACTACCTCCAAAAAAAGTAAATGTGATGTTAAACACTACATCTTTTACTCAGAGAATGTCAAAAAAGAGCGTGGCCAGAGATGATAAGATTCTGACACACTGATTTCCTTATTCAGCGTTTCATTTCCCTCTGTTAATATTCCATTTGCAAAAAATAAAATTTTAGTTATATCGGTAATATCATAATTAGTTATACCACAACTATTTTATGCACACACACATATATATGTGTTATATAGCTAAATCTATGAAATAAAAATATTTATTAAAAGAGTCCCATACTTTAGTATTTTACTTCATGATCTCTCAAGATTACTTTATTAGGGAATGAAAGCACTACTATCAGAATTATTTTTTTTTTGCTTTCTCAGTGTCTACATCTATCTTTGCAAGCTTCTCATTTGCAACAAAAAATTAAGTAACTTTTCAATATTCAGTTTCACCTGGATCATTATTTATCCTTCAGGTTTAATTTCTCTAGTAGAGTAATATCTCAATTTGGGAGTTAGCAACTTTTCTTCAAGCCTTACTGATTAAAAACATTATACCCTTTCAACTCTGAATATTCTAATTCAGAGGATTAATCCCTTGACCAAAAAAAAAAAAAAAAAAAAGAAAAAAAAGTTAAATTAAACTGGGGTTGAAAAAAACCAACTGAATAACTTAAATTCCCATTAATTTAAAAGCGGTTACTGAATAAAGTACATCGGACATAAAATATTTATTGATATTTAAAAATATTTTAAAATAACTAGAAGGGAAGAAGATTCTCTACATTAACACTTCAGCATTTTCTACAACAGAGTATATTATAGAGAAAACATTCTTCTGGATAACAATAAGAAGCAAAAAAAAAAAAGTTCCTAAAGTACCATCTGAGACCTGTATCCATTCTCCATGTAAGTCATTCTAAATTGATTCTAACCCAAATTTGTTACATATCTGTCATCTATGTAATAAGTAATAAAGTTAATGTTGGCATCAAATTCTGTTAAATTTTCACAGGTTCTTACTAAAACCTGCTTTTTGCCAATATGTTTGATGGTGATTTGCTAAAGTGGGCCAAATGACTCTATTAGGATAGTGATTTGAGGCAATTTAAGAACAATGTATTTCTCATGGGTGTGGCAACCCTCTAAAGCAAGGAATGTTACCATTTATTCCAACTGGAAACACAAATTTGGCAAAGAAGGATCTCAAAGAGAGGGGTCTCCAGAGTTTGAGAATCTTGTGTTATTATTTATACAGGAGGCTGATAATCTTTGAAACAGAACTTAGTTTTGAAGACTAAGAGTATTTAATTCCTTTGCTGAACACTTTCAGATATATTTAATGTACAAGCTAGACACAGAAATATAGTGGTATCATACAAGATGTCCACTTAGTATTCATGGCTACTTAACAGACTTCATTAGAAGCATAAAAAATTTCTTCATATCGTAGCAAGCACATCAGTTTGCACAACAGGAACTAGAAAAGGAAATAGAATGGAATAGAAAATAAAACACTGTTTGCAGAGACTGAGAATTCTCCATCATTCAAGACCTTGGAGAAGAGGTTGTATAGCAGTATCTGTAGGTACAGCTGACCCTGCTTTAGAGTAAGGGAATGAAATACAAGACCTCATTTACACATTTACACTTACACAACAAACATCTCTCAGGAACTGTAATACAGATTTTCCAATAGAGCAGAAGCAAAATGAAAACCTGAGAGCTGGGTTAATTTGAATGACATGTGCCAAGTGACAAGCGTAAGAGCATTTTAAAAAGTAATGTGGCATTAAACCTTCAAAATGCTTTTTAATTTATGTAGCGCCTTTCATCTCAGAGCATTTTGTATGTTATTCAGTTCAGAACAAAAGGGTTTCTTCTGAATTGGCCTGTAGCAAGGATAGCAAAAGAAACTACATTCAGGTGAAAGCCTGTACATTTTTTTTAATGATTGTTGTTTTAGAACCTTCCAACATGAGCTGTCCTTGGAAACAAAAATATCTGTCTTACAGATATGAAATAAATCAACTCTGCTTGCATATTGATGTTTGGATTCAAGGATATTATTTAACATTTGTTTCCGCTATAGAAGACACCTCATCAGAAGTTGTTTGCAACAAGGCTAGACATACAAAAAAATATGCTTTTTCCTTTACTTTAAACCATGTTATAGAAACAGAAAACATAAAGAAACAAAGACATCCATTAATGCTCCAAGAATGAGCAATCATGAGACACTAGCTGTGTACCCCTGCTGAGAATTTCTACAGCAAAACTGAGTTTTAAGAAGGGTATTCACTGGGGTTTCCAGATTGGTTGCCTATTTATTTATGAATTTAGAAAGAACTTACCACAAACCCAGGAATAGAATATAACTGAAAGCAAGGTTACTTCCTAGAAAAAAAATTGTTAAATTGGTGGTAAAATTTCCGCAGTGCTGAAGTGGAAGGAATCAACATCCCAGTAATGTGCAAGAAATGCTGGGTAGATTATGCAGTGAGAAGAAAACCTGTTAATTTTGACACATTTGACAATACCAGCCCTTATGATTTCCATTTGAACAGGATAATATTCATTGTATGTAAAAGGGAATTTCTTGAGATCAGAAAAAGAAGATGGCAGCACAGAAACCATGAAAGTGTTCTCCACAAAATCATTTTGTGAATAAAAAATCAAGTTTGAATTTTAAATATATTTTAATGGAAGGAACATGTTCCATCAAAAGTCTCACTCTCAGGGTGTGCAGTTTCACTGTAGCATTTTCACTTACCTTGGACTTTAAATCCATTTCAGAAAGCTTTATCTTGGGACGTTGGGCTTTTTTCTGTGAGACATTATGCATATCATTATTTCTGTAGTCTGCTCTTGTGTAGGATCTACCTTACATATTTTCTTTTTCTTCGTATCTTTCAGTTTATGCTTCCCAAAAAATTTCTTAATACTTTTTCAGAGTGTAGGAGCTCAATCTTGATTGTTTTCTGAGCACTGTGAAACCTAACTACGGAAAAGAGTAACAATTCTTAAAACAGCTCTGTCATTGCCATGCAGAACAATAAAAGGATAATATGTGTGGAATGCTTTATTTTCTTAACATCCCAAAATTCCTCAAATTCTTTCCCCTTCAGCTCCACGTTTTATCAGTAGATGCCAAATGTGTATGTGGCTTTCTAGTGAAAAGGGTCTGTGTTGGTTTTAGGTTTTGGAGTTTTTCAGGGGAAAGGTGTAATTCCCTGGGCAATGTACTATAACCAGTTGTTTCTTTCTCTGTTTACTTTCCTATTTTTACATTTTCAAAGAACTGTAGAGTCAATTGACAGCTATCCTCACTTCTGTTGGAAAAGCTATTTCTGTTAATGCAGCCTTACAGAATGGAAAAGAAATGGCGACTAATCCATTAGATTTACTCCATTGAAAGTTTGAGAATCTTTCTGTGCCTAAATACAGAAGCTGTGACTTTGATTCTCTTCTAGAGACGCATTTTAGTTAAAATAGAGTTAACCTAGGATGAATGAAAGAACTCTTGTTTATCTCACTTGACTTTGTCATCAGATTGAGCAAATTATACAATATCTAGCATATTTCAGTATAGGTGCACTTAACCCTCTGACTAAAATGGCAACACAGGTTGTTGTTTTTCTTAGACGTCACAAGTTGGTTTTTTTGTTTGTTTTTCTAATTTTTTTTCCCCACAAAGATCATATCCATCCCTTAATTTGTTGCAGTGCCTCTGGGCGTGGCTTGCGACCAGGGGGCTGGGACCACCGGTCCTTTCCTCCCCGCCGCGTGGTGCCGGTCCTTTCCCCCCTGTGCAGTGCTGGTCCTTTCCCACCCCATCCCGTGCGGTAGCTGGGGTGGCGCAGCCCTGGCTCGGCAGGGGCTGTCCCGGGCCAGGGTGGCAGAGGCTGTCCCCACCCAGGGAAACAGCTCATTGGTTCCCATGCCGGCTGCGGACAGCCGACTCACTGGCCGGCGCCCTGTCAATCTTTGTGGTCCTCCACAGTGATTGGCTCTCCCAACTGCCCTTCCCTTGCCTCCGTCTTAAAACACCCTGACCTCCATTTTGATTTTGTCTTTTTCGCACCATGAAATAGTAAATAAAATCCTGCTGGCAATAAGCGGAAAAGAACCCTTTCTCATCTCTTTGCTTCCCTGCATAAATTAAACCTCTGTGCGTGAGCTTAGCCAAGATTCTGCGGGAGTTCTAATGCCCGGCTCTCCTCCAGATCGGAGTCTAGATGAGGCCCGAGTCGCTTCATTTAGGAAAACGAGACCGACGCAAAAGGCTCTGAGTTACTCTTGCTCTCTACCTGAGGCATTAATTTGCACCTATACCTTTCTTTCTAATTACTCCTTTCTAAAAAATGCCACAATAAGCAAAATCTTCCCCATTTGTGCCACAGCTAATATGTGGTTTTCTTCTTATGAATTCAGCTAAGTTTGTTCGAAGATTTTTTGTGTTTTTTATTACTCACTGGGTTTTTTTTTATTATTATAGTTTTGTGGTATTTGTCTGATTAAAAACATCTCAAGATCACTTAGCAAGCATTTAGAAACCTTGTTAAACTTACCTTCTAGTGTCCATGGTGCTCTAAATCAAAAATTATCAAAGTCAATTATCCTTTGAATATTTAATAATAATAATAATCATGACAAATGTTACCTTTCCACTAACTGTTTGGGTTTGTATCTGGTTGCCTTGCAGTTTATAAAATGTATATTCCAGATGCCTCTTGGAAAAGGTGAGGAAATCCTAAGGTAAAGTATTAAAATAGTATAGGACATATCACATGACCTTCCTTACCTTCAGAAAAAAAATAGACCATAGTGAAGTTCTTGAAATTTACCAGATAAAGCTTTTTCACATGTCAAGTTCAAGTGAGCTAGATATTCTTCAAGGATGTTTAAAAATGGCAGAACTGTGAACAGATTTCACTACTATACAGTCCCATCTTCTAGTCACTACTTGCTTTGATTAAAGCCAGTGAGAGTTTTGAGTGAAAAAGGATTGTAGGGTCAAGCCCTCAGTGCTAACTAAACATTGAAGAGAAAAGAATAAGAGCACTTAATGACAAAAACACTTCTTGAAAGCACTGCCATCACTGGGCTCTTGAGTGAAAACCATTCTCAACCAGCTGTCAGGCTTTTTGTAAGTGCATATGAGCTGGTAAAGGCCAAAGACTGCCTTGATTTGTGTACTTCCAGGTGGAGTCTGGCCAAGGTAAGGCCAGAGTCTTTACTTCAGCAATGTGCTAGACTTAGAATCATTTTGGTTGGGAAAGAGCTTCAAGATCAAGTCCAACATTAACTCAGCACAGCCAAATCTGCCACTAAACCGTGTCGCCAGGTGTCACATCTACATTTCTTTTAAATACCTCCATGGATCGTGACTCCACCACTTTCTTAGGTTGCTTGCTCTAATGCTTGACAACCTTTTTGTCAAGAATTTTTTCCTAATATTTAAACTAACCCCCCCCTGCCACAACTGGAGCCTTTTGCCTCTGGTCCTGTGACTTGTTGCTTGGGAGAAGAGACTGACCCCACCTGTCTGCAGTCTCCTTTCAGGTAGTTGTAGAGAGTGGAAAGTCCCTCTTTATCTTCCTTTTCTCCAGGCTGAACAACCTCAGCTCCTTCAGCTGTTCCTCATCAGACTTATTCTCCAGATCCTCTCTCAGATTCATTGCTCTTCTCTGGACCTGCTCCAGCACCTCAGTGTCCTTCTTGTAGTGACGAGCCTGAAACTGAACACAAGATTCAAGGTGTGACTTCACCAGTGCCAAGAACAGGGGGAAAATTACTGCCCTGGTCCTGCTGGACATACTGGACATATCACTGATGCAAGCCCCAATGCCACTGGCCTTCTTGGACACCTAGGCACTGCTGGCTCATAATCAGCTGTCTGTCTAGCCTGGGGATGGAGAAGCTGAGCCATTAATTATCTCATGCCTATCTTTCAAAATGGTCAGCTAAACAAAGAGGAAAGCCTAAATATGTTTTCTGAAATCTAAAATCTACAATTTTAAGTTAAATCTGGCTAATTATGAATTAAATCCTGGCAAAATTCCTGAAATAATTTTTCCTTCCTGACTATTGGTCTTCGGAGTATGAAGGTTGCAGTCCTAACTTGGATGATTTATAGTTTACACAGATCCATTTTTCAGTAGGAAACTGAAACTGCATCAGGTTAGTGTATTGTACTCATCAAAAGATCAGAGCTATTCACAGCCTCGAGTTTTGTTTTGAGAAGGAAAAGAAATACAGTCAAAGGCTGGGATAAAATTGGTTCTGCTGCTGTATACATCCTTGTCATAGTTGGGGAAACTTGGTTTCCGGAAAACAGGTAAAGTTTTGTCAGTTTTAATAATGTTCATGCTACTGAAGCTATGCCCTCTGAAATGTTTTACTGTGCTGTGGATCAGTTGTGTTGAACACAGTCATTTCTGCCTATCTAAATTAATCAGCCTCACATAGCATTTAAAGCAGAATAGTTTAAGCATGCTCATAAAAGAACAGGTTTGCTGTTGAGGCAATTATTGATGTCTCATAAATTTTCCCTTAACTGGCTGTATTTTCTGAAATGTATTCTCTACAATGATCTTGTTACTGCCACAATATAATTTTGGTTTTAAGTTGAATCATATTTTTAAAATTGCACTATTTTGTCATATGATCTTGACAAAACTCCTTATTCCCCTGCTTTCTGCCACGCCAGCTTTAATGCAAAGCCAGGAGCAGATCACTCTGCTCAGTTTTGTTCATTCAGTGAAACACCATTAAATATGTTCTCTGTGAAAAGCAGGTTCCCCACATCATGCACAAAGGCTGAATCTCTTATCAGGATTTTTAGTGACACTGAAGATATTTCCTGGCTGTATCCTAATCTACATATCCAAAGCAGCTATGTGAGCCATTTGTAGGGTAGAAAGTTTTTCTAATTATATATTTCATTTGATTGAAATCAAAGTCTCAGTGGTTTGGTTTTTTTATGAACCTTTGTGCTACAAGACATTCTTCATAGCATATTCCATTAAGTTGTTAAATGGTTTTGGTTTCTGTGTTTCTGTGATTTTCAAGATCTGCTTACTGAATTTTTTAGCAATGGGGAAGAAAACAATTAAAGTCAAAGTATTAAACATAAATAAACAAAAAAAAAAAAAAGAAAAGGTGCATCTCTTGTCTTGGAAGAAATTCTGTTTAAAATTGTAAGATTTCATGAGGATGCAGTAAGCTTCCTAGCACTGAAAAAAAAAAAAAATCCTGAAGTTGGCATTTCAGGACTTTGTGTTCTCTCATCTTTTTGTGATACTAGAAAGCTTTAAAAGTTAGTGACGCTATTTCAAATATTCATAGAGTAAAATATTTTGTTGTTGATTTATTATATGAGTTTTCAAGTTATGGCAAAGGAACTTGTATCAATGCTTTTAACATTAGGGCTGAATTACTGCCTGATGAGAAACCCTTCCTTTAATGGAAACCTCAATGGAGGTTCAATAGAAAAGTTTTCTTTACTTCATGTGGAACCAGCTGTGGCAAAGATCTTTCCATAAAGGGTGATGTAATCTGCCTGCATACATTGTCCTTTGGTCATAACCCTTTGATAATTGTTTGAATCTTTCCTGCAGAGCTGTATTCCATAAAAGGTAGACATTCAATGCTGTGAATTTTTAGAAATATTTTTCTGCTCTCTCCTCATAGTTTTAGTATTTTGGCAAGCATGGCTTTGACAGTTGTGACAGTTTTGAGAATAGCATCTGTTGAAGAGGTGTAGCACTGATTGTAAGACAATTACTCAAATAATCCAAACAATATGTAAAATCTGTAGATTTAAGTAGTTAGCTGTTAATATTAACTTCCTTTGGCCTAATCAGAAAACTTAAATAGTGCATGTACTTGGAATATTTGCTAGTCTGCCACTCAAACAAATTGTTGAAGAGTTTGAGACGGTCCCAGCATATAGCAAGGTCTATATAAAGGTTAAGAATTGATAACATGTTTCTTCATATTTTCTCTCATTGTACTGAGATTTTTTGCTTTCCATACTGTTAGAAGTGCTAAATGTGTGTTAACCTTTCTGTCACATAGATTACTATAGTCTACGTGATGTCACCCCAGCCATATTCCCCAGCTACCAGTTACAAAAAAAGACAAATGTCAGAGAATTTAAAATTTAAAAAAAAACAAAAAACAAAACAAACAAACAAACAAACAAAAAAATGACCAAAAAAGAACAATACAATCCACTCATTATTTGAAAGGCATTTTTCACTGTTGTGTTCTTTTGATCAGCAAAATGTCTGAAGCAATATGAGAGGTCTGGAAGATTTAAATTTTACAAATATCCTAATATTTTTTGAAAATTAAGAAATTATACTTTGCTAGGCAAAATATTAAATAAAAACTTCACAAAATAAAAATATTCTTACAATGCTTAGAAAGCAAACAACTTTTGAGCTCTACTATTTTATCAGCTGGTAAATCAGTTCTACTTGTTTTAAATTATTTAGAAGTGCTAGGCCTTCATACAGGAATCTGCCATTGGAAATTATTGTTGCCACACTGGGTGCTAAGTGTAGTCAACCTTGCTTGGCTAAGTCTGGCAGACTAATTAATGCAACACAGCTTTTGATTCATTTGATAGATACTCAAAGAATTATGGATATTATGTTATATAATCTATGAACCATTCTCTACTTAATCCTAATCTTTTCAAATTTTACATATTTAAGGAAATATGAAAGCATTCAATCAGTACGGATTTATGTTGAGCTTAGTAAATGTCCATACTCTAGACAACAGAGATAAACTAATTCTTTCTTTTAGGAGTTTAATATTTTACATCCATATCCTATAAAAATATGCGTGTATCTTTACTTTGAAAGAAAGACCTTTAAAGAATGACCTTTGAATAATCCCATTGAGATCAAGGATGGAAGAGAGTCTAAAAGGTAAAGAACTAGCAATATATACAAAATTTTTGTTTATACTTACAATTAATTATGTTAGTTAACTGTGTGTTTGCCATTTCTTACTGTTCTCAAGCATATAAGCCTATTTTTTAGCTCAGTACCTCTTGTGAATCAAAATGTAAACAAATGCATGGCAATTTCATATCATGCACATTGGACATGAACTTCAGAGTTTTGTTCAGTGTTTTGTTCAGAGATTTTAACCATATTAGTTTCTATGTATTTATCATACATACAGTTCAGCTCGCATGGACTTTTATGACATCAAACCAGGCCTTTATGTCTTTTAAAGTAGCAAATTGATTTTCTGGGTGTGGTGGTTTGACAGGGTCTGGCTTTTTGGGCATGGTGGGGGCCAGAAAGGTGGCTCCTGTAAAAAGCTGCCAGAAGCTTCCAGCTGTCCAGCCAGGGCCTATCCCTGATGGCCCTGAAGATAAGGGCCCTGTGCTAGCCACAGCTGGACCAATTAGAGAAGGTAACAGCTCTGTGACAACATATTTAAGAAGGAGTCACAGTAGCGAGCGTGCTGGTAGATGTAGATAGGCAGGGAAGAAGGAGTACAGCATGTAGGATAAAAAACAGATATGGACACCATCAGAGTCAGAAGAAGAAGAAGGAGGAGGAGCAGGTGCTTCAAACATCGAAGCTAAGAGACATCCTCCCAGCCTGTGGTAAGGGCTGTACTAATGCAGTGTTTCCCTGCACCCTGAGGATCCACGAAGGAGACAAGATCCACCCCACACTGGAGCAGGAGGGGTGGACTCCTACAGGGGGACTTTTGGTCTGGTGGGGGGCTGATGCTGATAACAAGGCCTTTGCTCCTGGGGACTGAGGGAGTCATTTGTGGTAAAAAAGGCCTTGTTTCACCCCCACCCTAAGTTTGGACCAGCCTGGCCTTGCAAGGAGGATGTGGGCAGCAATGACCGGGCAGGCTGCTTGCCAAGAGGGAAAAAAGACTCTGCAAAAAATGCCACAGTGCTTGAGAGAAGGGCACCTACCTCCTCTCCAAATAATTGCCAAGAAGAAAAAACATCAGAGGAATGAAATGACTAGAAATCTCTTCCCCCCTCTCCCCCTCGGTTGTTCTTACTTTCTGAGGGAAGGAGGGAGGGATTTTGGGGTGGGGGGGGGCAGGGAGAAAATGTTTAAGAGAATATTTTGCTTAGTCCTTTAACTCTGTAATAAATTCACTTATCACTTTTAAGTTTTGAGCCTGTTTTACCCTGCTTAATTAGAGGGTTTTTTCTCTCAGTGTCCTTATCTCACCTTGGAAGAAATTCCTCTCCCCTGTCCAGCTGAGCAGAGGGAGGGGAGACGGAAGCAGCTTTTCGTGGGAGCTTTGGTATGGCTCAAACCTCGACACTGGGAAAGCTACTATTGTCCCAACTTTGTCAGAATCCCTTAAATAGGGATTCATACTAAGGTATCATTCCAAATTTCGTTAGGCAATCATTCAGGTTTGTGCAATAGTGATTGTTTGAACATGCTTTTCCTTGTAATTGTTGACAACAATGGAAAATGGTCCAGATAGGAGGCAGTCTGAGGGGAATAATTGTATTCCCCTCAGAAGAAGAAGAATTGTATTCCTGGTTCTTATTGTGTTTGTTGCTGGCTGCTAAAATACTGTGTTGCAGAAGAGCAAACATTTTTATTTTTAATGATAGTGAAAGTACAGTCAAAACATCACTTTACAGCATTTTCTATCAACTGAAAAAGTGGAAAGAGTGGAAAGAATACACAAAATATTGAGTGATTTTCAAAATTGTGAGCATTTTGGGACAATACATATGTCAGGCAAAAACTGGTTCATTAGACTAGATCCATAAAAAGAGATGATCAGCAAGTTGAAAAGATAACTAGTCAAGCCCTCCCCTTCCCTGCCATCTAGCTTTCCTAAAACATCAAGAGTATGCTTATATTGTACAGCATGATCAAGATCAGAGATCCTGAGGCAAACACCAAAAAGTTAGCTCTAGGTTTGGAAGCAGTACAGCTTCACCAGCTTGGACTGAATTGATTTAACTATTTTACTTATGGACCTGAGATCCTTTCTACGTGCATCCCTGCACTGTGTAAGCAAATAGGGATCTGGTTTGTGCTACAGGACTGCACTACAGAAACGTACATGGAGCATCATCAGAAAAGTTCCTTTAGAGACGCTATGCATATGTGTAACTGGACACATTCATAACCTGCCTCAACACCAAGCAGCTGTCACTTCATTGCTGCTAAGTACTTCACCTGCTGAACTGTGCTGCCTCTTATGTCCAGCCCCCAAGTATTTTACTTGGGCATGGTGTAGTGTGAAGTTATGCAAAAGTAAGAAAGAAGTCATCACTTCTGGTCTAAGCAGCTTAAGCACCTCTGAGGTCTGTCTCAGGAAACATACAGTGTTCTGTACACAAGAAAGGTTTATAAACAACTTATACTTTCTGTCCTTCCACCTAAGTCTGAATGATGTGTTCAGCTCCAACATAGGTAAAAGTCACAGCAGTTGTGTTTATATTTCTATTTCTCCATAACCAGCTAGTATGCTGAAATCTTCATTGCAACTCAACTCAGACTTTCACATTAGTGTCATATTATTTCAGATTACTTGCTTGACAGCCTAAGTGAAATCTTTTTAGTAAGTCAGCAACTTTGTGTTGTTTGACCTAATCAAGATGTCCAGTTAACACTTCTGACACAAAACTACATGAATTTGCTTTTATTTGAATTTTTTTCCTGAATCAGTTCTAGTAATCTCAGTCTACCACTTCAGCCTGTATCTTTTTCTGTCCTTCTCCATTGCTCTCCTGCTGCCGCCCTGGAAATGCAGCCTATCTTTTATTTGCTATTATGACATTGCAGCTTGCTATTGCACGCAAACTTGGTTGGTTTTTGGTTTGTTTGTTTCCCCTTGATGCCAGCATTTAACACTGGGAGCTATGAAGAAGGTTGAATTCAATCATTGCTGCTTGCAGTGTTTAATATTTGAATGTTTCAACTAATCTAACAGGAAAAGTACCCAGTCTAATTTGTGTGCTTAATTACAGTATGAATAGAATTTTAATTGCCATAACCAGAAACATCATTTTTACTTTAAGATCATGAGGTAACATCAGTTAAAATCCCAGTACTGTACATATTGTCCCACCGCAGTGTTAAAGCAGACCTAACAGCATTAACTATTGGGCATTTTTCAGGCTAGAAATATAATGAATTCCCTAGGCATCAGTTAACATTTAAGGGTTGCATCATTTCTCTGTGCAGCTTAATCACTGCATACACATATCATCTTCCTTGATTTACAGAGTTTTGACTCTGTACAGTTCAATTTTATGTTCTCCAGAAAATTTAGGGGAGAGTGGTTATCATCTCTAACCCCAACCTAAATAAGATTTCAGTCAGTTCAATCAGCAGTTAAAGACATTAAGATAATTTAACTTCAATCAGATTTTATTACTTCTAGTCTTCTATTCTCAAATTGCTACTAAATTATTGTGTCAGGGAACTAACTTAGATAATGGTATTAATAAAAACAATTATATAATAATAAATTAAATAATAGTATCAATAAAAAATATTTATTGATTCAGAAAATAAAATTGATCATGAAAGCAGGTGGCTACAGTTCAGTCTGAGATGCCACTTGCTACCAGATATATTTTCTAGCTTGAAGGACAAATCATGTTCTTTCATTGTGTCCATTAGGCAAGTGCAAATCTCTTGGTACAATATTTCAGGATTTATTTTGTTTTAAATAACGGATAGCATGATTTAACAGAGGAGTAAGAAGTTAAATTATTTACTCACATCCTAAATAATAATGTATTCACCCCAAACAGAAACATTTTCTAAAATTTACTCTTTCCCATAGACATCATGAATTACTAAATTTTGCTATTGTGATTAAAAAACAGTGCATGTAATTCACTGTTAATATGGTATACAATGCAAAAGTCATTAATTTAGTACTGTTTGTGATAAAATGGCATCTTTTCTGTTTCAATCATAAAATTATCTTACATATTCCAATGTTAACTGCATTAGATATAATGCCTTGAGTTTCAGCTTTAGTAATCTTTTTTTTTGACAGGTATAAGACACAGCTACTACTGTAACTGTAGCATACAGAATATTTTTTTGTATTTATTTTCAAATATTATGATAATATAAAAATTTAATTTATAACTGAATAAGATGCCCAAAGTACAGATGCTTTGTGCTTCAGTTTGCTACTCACTTGTTCTTTGTCAATGGAGGTATGAGTTTTATATTGAATATATTTATATTATCTGGACTGGATTGTGCTGGAGTAATTTATTCATATCCATGAATATCTTCAGTCTGTGTTTTGTTCTTGCCATTATTTAATTACTTCAGGGTCTTTTTCTGGTCACATTTTTCTCAAGCTTTTCAGCCAGATATGTTTAAGGGTAGTTAGGTACTTAATTGCTGTGGAAGATCTGTTAAATACTTATGTAAGAGAGATTAATTACAGTTTTTCTCAGTTTGGGATTTTTCAGCATTGAAGACTTCTGTGGAGAAAGGTGAGCAGTCTGGGTCAGATTACTCTATATATTTAAACACAAGTCTTCAAGGAAAGATACTGTGTTAGCTAAAGGCATAGAAGTTCTGTACCCATCCCTTCTATGATACTCAGGATCACATGGAAATGTATGAGATTTTCTGCTCTTCCTTTTAGAAATAATTGAGAATTAGTTTAGAATAGGCAGCTGTAAATGCTTGATTTGCTTTTGCTATTTAATGGCTATGCAAGACTTGTGATTATATGAGCCTTGTACATTTTCAGGAAAGAAAAGAACATTTTGGTTTTGTAGTCTGTCTTTTACATCTGGAAATGGTGAGTTGTCCCTTACTGACATCTGCCTTTGATTATCACTCATCCCAATGCACAGACAATCTGTTGGAACTGTACATTAATAGTACATCATATAAAAAGAGATGTCACCAGGGTTTCCACAGATTATAAGCTTTTAAAAAATATTCTGATTTCTAATATAAAACTGAAAATATATTAATGACCTTGCTCCTAACCTAGAATAAAGTGAGACATTCATTTGCTGCAAATTGATATGGCTTCTTTGACTGTTTGCCACTAACCTGATTTATACATAAAAAGACTCTGGCCCAGTGATGGCAAATGTATTTCCTGCACTGTTTTAGCTGTTGGCTCTTGTTTCATCCCTAATCCCGAGATTGGATGACATGAATAAGAAATGCAGAAATATGTACACATGACTTGAAGAAGATTTGTTTACGTTGGCTTGCAGATTCCCTCCTCTCCCATGGGAGAATTATAGCTTCCACTGAATTTTAACTCCCACTAAGGTCTTTGAAAAGAAGGGCAGGATATCTTTCAGAATTTATCTTCAAATAAAAGGGAGGGGTGGTTACTGGAAAAGGGATAATAGCATAGCTAATTCTCAAGACATGCATTCTGTATTAGTTCAAATATAGCATTGTCTACCCACATACCAAGAAATTTTCAATAGCTTCCTGCTTACCAAGTATCCAGGCAGAAGTCTGAAGGCTGTGTATTTTTATGCAATGGGCAAGTACCAAGTATCTTGCTCCATGTGGTGAGGATCTGTGTGGCTGTACTATTAAGGAAGTATAATTTATCACAGTAACAACATTATTGTAATAGATAACAGTAACATTACTGTAATATAATATTTGTTACCGTGAAAAGAGCTGATCCATGTTCTTTTAAACATTTCCCTATATTTATAACGCTTTCTATAAAGCAGCTGACTGACACAATTGTGAGCACTTATTAGTGAGGGCAGTGGCCTGCCCAGCAATGGGTGTTGCTGTGAGAATGGCCTATAGTCTCACATCATTGCCTGATAAAGTTATGGAGAAGATTGTTCTGGGAGGTATTGAAAATCACCTGAGAGACAATGTAGTCATTGATAACCAGCATGGCTTCATGAGAAGAAAGTCCCGCTTATCAAACCTGATTTTCTTATAGGTAATCCATGTGGTTAGTCAAGGGAAGCCAGTTGATGTAATCTGTTTGGATTTCAGTAAAGGCTTCAGTATTGTCTCTCACAGGATCCTTCTGGACAAAATGTTTGGCACTCAGCTGGGTAAACACATCATGTGATGGGTGAGCAACTGGTTCATGGGTCAGGCACAAAGGTTATAGTGACTTAGGTGACATCAGCCTGGTGACTGTCACTAGTGGGGTTCCACAGGGCTCCATTCTTGTCCCTGTGCTCTTCATCACAGTCCTGGATGCAGGACTGGAAGGGATACTAAACAAGTTAGTAGATGATACAGACCTGGGAAGAGCTGTTGACTCCCTCAAAGGCAGGGCGGCCCTGCAGAGAAACCTCTACAAATCAGAGGGCTGGGCAATCTGTGGCGCCATATGTGGCAAAAGCCACAGCCCCACAGGCTCAAGACTGGTGGGCTCAGTCTGAGGTTGCCACAGTCTGAGTCATACTCCTGCTCCGGGTGAGCTTTCTGGCTCACCCCCAGTGTCCCTTGCAACGTTGTTTACACGTTTCAGTTCATTGGTTAGTTACCCTATTACTTCATGTTCTGTATAAGGTTATGTTCTAGAAACTTCGTAGCTGTTCAGTTCTCTATTGGTTATATGCTAATCCCTGTACCTCAATTGGTACTTTCCCCTGCTTGTATCCCTATAAATCTCCTGCTGCCCCTCAGACCTGGCTCCTGGTTACTGAAGCCTTCAGCTCTTCCGGATCCCTGCACTCCCCGGACCCTCTCCTGCCTTCCCTGCTGCCTCTCCCTGGGAAATAAAAGAGCTGGAAATCACACCAGGGCCCTTCTCTCTGGCCTTTATTCTCACCTGCACCCATGACTTTGGCCCGGGGCTCTCTCTCGCACAGAGGAGCCAGCACTAAAAGAGCTGCCGGAGGACACCCTGTGTTTGGGGACTCTGGAAGCTGCAGCCCCCAGGAAACCAGGGTCACTCCCAAACTAACGCTGAGTGGCCTCGAGCAGGCCCTCGGAGCCAGCGTTAGCAATCACCAACTGTATGAAGTTTAATAAGGGAGAGTGATGGGTTCTGCACCTGGGATGAGACAACCCTGGATGTACAGACTGTCTGGGGAATGAGATGCTGTAAAACTGTGTCGTGGAAAGGGACCTGGGTGTCCTGGTTGATGGCAAGTTGAACATGAGTTAGCAGTGCCCTGGCAGCCAGGAGAGCCAACCATGTCCCAGGGGGCATCAGGCACAGCATGGCCAGCCAGGCAAGGGAGGGGATTGTCCTACTCTGCTCTGCACTGGGGCGGCCTCGCCTCAAGTCCTGTGTTCAGTTTTGGGCACCACAATATGAAAAAGACATTAAGATATTAGAGACCATGCCAAGGAATGCAGCAAAGATGGTAAAGGGCCTTGAAGGGAAACCCTATGACTAGTGACGGAGTGCATTTATTCTGTTCAACCTGGAGAAGAGGAGATTGAGGTGAGACCTCATTGCAGTCTACAACTTCCTCATGAGGGGAAGAGGAGGAGCAGACACTGAACTCTTCTCTGTGGTGACCAGTACCAGGACCTGAGAGAATGACCCTGAAGTTGTGTCAGGGAAGGTTTAGCCTAGATATTAGAAAAACGGTTCTTCACCCAGAAGCATTTGGATGATGCTCTCAGGCACATGGTGTGATTCTTGGGGTGCTCTGTGTGGAGTCAGGAGTTGGACTTGGTGATCCTTGTGAATCCCTTCCAACTCAGCGTATTCTGTGATTCCACAATGACCAAGAACCTCCATGATGGTCGTGGTCTCCAGATTGAAGACTTTCCTTCTTGGTGAAATTCACTTAATTCTAAAGTACAACAATGAAAGAGATGAAACATGGAAAAACTGACCCAGCAATGTAGTAGCTGTTTCATTGCTTTCAGTCAAGTATTTAACTAAAATAGTTGTTGGAACTGATTTAGGGTGCAGGAGGAGACTAAATTAATTTGGATCATTTTGACTGTTAAATCTCATCAATGAAATTGAAAATTAATAGCACACATTGTCATGCTAGTGATTAGAAAGACTGAGAAAGCTTTGTTACTTCTTTGGAATATCTGGCAATTTGCATTTATAGGTCATAGGATATCATTTGTCATGCTTCCTGGATGCCAAAACAGATGTTAGCAGGAATACTGATTTTGTGTTTTGACCTTTCTTTTGGAAGAGGGAAAGGGAAGAGGTCAGTCATTTGATTTTATTTATTTGCAGCCAGCCAAACAGATTGATCAAACTTGGCTGCATTGCCCAGTAACTTTCACTGCTGTCTCTGTGTGACAAGACCCAGAGTTGACCTAAGTTTCAGATGGGTCTGAGTAGACTTTTATATTTAGACCAAAACCTGTAAAATCAATTTGTATTTGAACATGAGCTAAATCCCCTGAAGTTTTGCAAATAGAGTGACCAGAATGAATTGGAACAGGAATAAGGCCAAAGCTATTCTTTCAAGCTTGCTCTTAGTCAAGAACATCTACTTTTTTTTTTTTTTTTTTTTTGCATTGCAGCAAACTCTTTAAAGTCTTCTGTATCTCTCCAGATAAAAGTTTTTTTTTCATCACCCCTGTAATTTGTTTCTGTTTCTTCTGCCTGCTTTTCTCAGCCATCCCTGTAGCCCTCTAGATGCAGAGCTTGATGAACACTCATTCCTGGGCTCCCCTACCATGCACTCGGGGAAGTATATTTTATCTTTTGGGTGAGCACGCTCAAGCGATCAGTCTTCCAGGGTGATCTGCACATTTCCCACCCTTTTAGCTATCGCTTTGCTGCTATCTCTTGTTAAATACCCCTTGACTTTTTACTGTAATTTAGGAACCTGCATTCTCTCTATAATAAACTATTTTTGTAGTTGACACGTTTCAGATACCACTGACTAAAACTTAGCTTCCTAAAACCAACTTTGGCTTTCAAAATAAGACATAGCCTTGTTTAAAGCTTATTTTTTTTGCAATGTCAGTAAATATCAGTAATAATTTTTGTCTTCTTAATTGCATGTCCTGATATTAGTTTTCATATAATCATTGGATTAAAACTCCAATTTCAATTTTAGAAAAAGTAAAAGCAATAAACTATCTTTTCCAATCTATAAAGAAATAACAGGGTAGCTTTTGAATAGGTACATTTTTAGTAGTCAGACAACCCATGTTCTGCCTTTCATTATGTATTTGTGTACAATTTTTTTTCCCAAGCTCACACACTCAAGGTTAAAAAAAAAAAAGGCAAACAGAACTTTTAAATATTATTTTGTTATTATAATACTTGGAAAGCTCTGGGAGGATAATATAACAGTTGGTGCTTTGGAAAGATATGACTGTGTTCTGTAACCGAAGCATAAGACTATTTCACCCGTAGTAGAAGAACACTCTATGTTAAGCAAATAGACTTAGACATAAATACATTGTCATAGTTTTGGAATGGTATTCCCCAATTTAATGCTCCCACCAAAACACCCCAAACCATGAGCCACATGCTGACTCCCATGTCCCTCCATCACTCTGGATGGAGAGAATTGAAGGTACAAGAGGTGAAGGTTACTGGTTGAGATAAGCATAATTAACTGGAAACAGCAATGACATAAAAAACTGAACAGTAAGAGCAACACTACTAATAACAATGTACAAGACCTGAACAATTCAAACATGAGTGCACACCGCACCTAAACCCCCAACCATACCCAACCGTGCTGCCATGCTACACGACCTGGAAGGGACCCCTTCCCCTGTCCTCAGAAAATAAGTCAAGGTGGTGTAGTATAAGCTCTGGGTCCTAGACATGCCACTTCTGGCTACTGCAAAAATTAACCCTGTCCTGGCTGGGACCAGGACATACACCAAGATAATGTAACCCCCATTGTTACAGTATCACCAAACCCAAAACACTGATCTCTGGAAGGATTTCCTTGTGGTTTTGCCTGTGGCAAAAACTATATGAGAGATGGATTGGAACTGTAAAGTCTAGTCCTAGACCCATATTTCCAGTGTTCCTTAACTTCACTTACCTCATGTAATATTCTGTGGTTTCCAGACAGAAATAGAGGAGACAAAAAACTTATGATTTCACATAGTAGCATGTAAAACGTTTTTTCCTTGTTGGAGAGAAAGGGGGATACTAGGCTTGCTTAGAGATAGTTCTGTTACATTTACATAGCTATTCTGTGTATATGTGTACTAACTATAACTTTGTGAAGCATGTTGCTATCCTTGAGTAGTTATGTTTAATTAGGATTTCCAGTGAAATACTCCTTTAAAAGTAGGTTATTGTCACCAAACATAAAGCAACTCACAGCATTGGAGGCAGGAAAGTATTTTTATGACTGCTTTGTATTGGGTTCTACAGAACATATGGCTCTTAAATAAGGCAGGAAAAGTCACAGAAGGTGGAATAACAGATTGTATGACTACTTGTTTTTACAAAGAAATCAATGTGCATTTCAATTAATTTACGTTTAGGCAGGCAGATGAGGAAATATTAAGTTAAGAATCAGTAGGGAGGTCATTAATACACAATGGTAAAAATTGATTCAGTTTTCTGTGTAATAGCTCATCAAACAGGATTTTGGCGTTAACAGCTAAACACTTGGTACTGATTTTGATCAGGCAAGTTTGAGAACATTTATTCCTTTCTTATTCTAAATCAGTTTTTGAAAGATTTCATAAGTCTGAAAAGCCATTCTTTGACTGGTGAAACACATTAATCTTCCACATACTGTTAAGTTTTCTTATATTCTTACCCTGAAACAAAAATGAAGGCAGCTTGGACCTGCAGATGTGAATGTGGACACTTCATTAGATAAACTAATGGCCCCATTTACCAGGCACATTTCATTACAATTAAAATACACTTCCATCAGAATGTGGGTTAAATTAGTCATGAGCTGGTATGAGACACAGAGTAGGCTAAAACATAATACATTTTCTATAGAAGGCTAATTTACAGTGTCTCTCCTTAAAGTGCAAAACTTCAGCCATAATGACATAGTTCCTGGCTGTTTGCTGTTATGCAGAAACTTGGGTCTTCCAGTTTTTTAGATACACCTAATCCTGTACACTGCGCTTTACTTGACCTGTGAGTGAACATACAGTGGGCATCAGTGTCACTGGGATTCACCCAGCCAAGAAGCATTCCTGCTGAAACTATGGTCCTCCTGCTTCCTCCGTTTCCTTCTGTGTCTCATCATCATATAGATCTACCCAGAAATCTGAACGCTCTGAGGTATCAAAAACAGATGTACCCCTTTGGAAGTTATCTTATGAAACTAAAATCATCCCTCAGAGTGTCCTCTGCTGCTCTCTCCTCATATGAAAATCTCTTTCTGTGGCATAATTTTATATGTACAGAACCTGCAAAACTTTGTTATACCATGCCAAAAGCTTTGATGTGGCTGCTGTATGTCTCTTGCCTGACACTTCCCATAAAGAAATTATGACATAGGACTGTTCTTAGTACATCAATCAGATAAACCTTCAGATTAGTGGGCATTATTATTTATAATTTGAATGGGGATTGTATCCACAGGTACCTGTCAGAATTTCATTTTCTTGGTCATGGTACAGACCTACCACAAGAGACAATCTCTCCTAGACTGAGTGAGTGTAAAATGTGAAAACACAGCATGGGTTGGCAAGAATGAGGCAGCAGCAAAAGGAAGCAAATTGATGTGCCATTACTGAAGGCTCGACTTACTTGCTTAGATGTTGCCAGCTTGCAGCACACTGTGTGGTTGCTGTGTGCTACTGCTCAGAGAAACTTATAAGTACAAATATCACTCCTATTCTTAACGGGCACAAGATTTTTTAAACCCTTTTGAAGAGGATTAAACCTTTAGTTTTAGCATAAGTGCAACAGGTAAATAAGTTTACTTCTGAGGGCAGGATGAGTAATTTTTGTTTGCTTCTGTTTGGAGTTTTTTGTGTTTTGAAACAGTAAGGATTCTGCATTAGATTCAGATATGGCTCTTGAAAAAGTTTAAAGAGGTCTAAATTGATGTAAGAAATAAATGCATCCATACCACTAAGAAAACCCTGTCAGACGCACCACAAGTTTTACCTATACATATTCTTCCAAAGCAATCATCCCACGTTTATTAGAAAATAAACACTTTTAAGAACTCCCTATGACCAAACTACTGGGGTTTTCTTCCCCCCTGGGAGCCCCTTATGGGAAACTTTTCTTCTTTCAAGTGCAGTTTCAAGTTTATACATATGAAAATTTTACTATATTACTAACAAGCACAAGTCTTTTAAACAAGCATTGCTTGAGCAAGAGCAGGTCTGATCACTTCTTAGTGATGACCAGATATGACTTATCTCAGTCCAGTTACCAACGAAATGTATCCTTTTCACATGAAAAAAAAAAACAAAAAAAAACAAAAAATACCCTCAGTATAATCATGTCTCCAAGTAACTGCCTTAGAGAAATAAAGTTCTGAATGAAATTGTCAGGTGGAATTTTCTTCTTCTGAGTGTTTTGATACCTTAGATCTGTCTTGTAGACCACAAAGTATTTTTTATGCTCAGCCTTATTAAAAGATTTCAGTTGAAAACATAATTAAGTACTAGCTCCCAGTATTTTCTGTCTATAAAAATGGTTCTTACATAAGAATGCTATTACAATTGATTTAATCAGATGAAATATTTTTTCTCTGTACCTTGTACTGTAGATAAAACATGGACATATATGCTTGAGCACTGGCTAAAACTGAAATAGAAGATTTACAATGTCATCCCACAAACATCTGACTGATGTCAAATGGTTGCAGGCATTAGTCTTAAATCATCAAAAAGGCACAGCTGTAAAACAATTACTACATAATCTTATCTTTATAAGTGTATTAAATTGTAGTGTACTGGGTAATATCTATTGTTTAGGATAATTCACCTTCTGACAGATTACTGATCAAACTATGTTTTCCATTCTATGCAATCTGAAAATATATATTTTCTGTTTCTTTTCTGTTCATGTTGAATTTTTTTTCTGTAAATAAAAAGACCATTAAATCTCTGCTTTTTCAAAATCTTTTTATTAAACTTAATTAGAACATTTGAAGAAAAATCTTCTAGGAGTCTCCTTTGGTTACTTACCAATCTAATCTTATGATTAAAGATATGTTTTCAAAATCCTGCTAGGATTCTGTATACCATGGGTTTAATGATGTTTAAATTATTTTCAGTCCTTCTGACTTAGGAGAATCATTGCTTGGACTTGAAATTTCAGATTAATTTTGATCAAATATGATTAGTATTATTAATATGAAATAAACTAAAAGAAATAAAAAAACAAATGGTTTTTTTTCTAGATAAGCTCTCCTAAAATTTTTAGGCACTTTCTCATTGCTTGTTTGACCCAAGTATCTTAACACTCACATATTTTCATATTAAAAATGTGCCTTGGATTGGCTTGTGTACCTCAGTTTGGACCCCAAATGACTATTTTATAAACCCACAGAACATATGGGACATTTGAAAAACAATATCAAAAGCTGAACAATAGAAAACCAATGGTGGGGATCAAGACATTTTATAACAGAGATACCCAGTCGCCTTTTGCATTCTAATTGATAATTAAACATCGTTTATGTGAAGGAGTGAAACCAGTCAATATAAGAGCAGTTGGAATCCTGTTATGTACTCTGGATTTTAGTTAAGATTTTCATGATAGCCAAATAGAATCAGCAGACTTTATGGAGATGGTAGTTCTTTCTGGAACACTGTTGTGTCAGAAATCTCAAAGGAAAAGATATAGTGTTTAAGTTGTATTGGTTAAAATTTAGTACTTTTCTATTTTTCAGTTTTATGAAAAGGACACTTACAATTTTTAAGGGCTCTGAGCAGTAGAGAAGGATATTTTTAAAACAATACATAAAACCCAATAAAATAGGGTTGACAGCTAGGCCCCACAGAGCCGCTGGCTCACTTCCCCCACCAGCGGGATGGGGGAGAGAATTGGAAGAGCGAAAGTGAGAAGACTTGTGGGATGAGATAACGACAGTTTAATATGGAAAGCAAAAGCTGTGCACACAAGCAAAGCAAAGCAAAACAAAGAATTCATTCACAGCTTTCAGTGGGCAGGCAGGTGTTCAGAACTGATGGTCTTTAAAGGTAATTTTATTGTAGAGTTTTCTTAAAAGAGAAGGATTTTTAGATACGTAATTTAATAAGTACAGCTTTGTTCTTTATGAAAACAAAAATATTTGGAAAAAGAAATCAAATAAAATGAAATTTCATGATATTTTAATGGGCTCAATGCAAATGCATAACCTCAACACCTTTCCAATTTATTTTTCTTTTTCTTTAGAATTCAATGTGCATAAAGACTACAGTAAAATGATAGTTCACTACTGCGAGGTGAAAAGCAACTTTGTTTACATTCATTTCAGTGAAATTCAGCACTGTGCAGACATCGCTGAAAGCACTGTGGAGTTATGGACTGACTGCTCAGGAGCTGCCTCTGTCAGGTTTTTCTAGAGCTGAGATTAATTCCTTCTGACTAAGTGATAACCATGTGAGCTGTGACACTGTTCAGTAGGGTTATTTGTGGCAAGATTAGTGTGTGAATAACACTTTGAGAGAGCTTCTTTGCTGTTCTAGAGTCTACCAATATATCAGTTAAATGGTAACATCCTCTCTCCTGTAGTATCAGTAATTTCTTCTCGGTAAGAAGTTTGCTGCTGCTGAAATGCTAATTAAAGCATATTGCTATTGGTTTTGTTAATGTCTACTTAGTACTTACTGTACATAAGTAACCATTTCAGGTTTCTTTTAAAATTTCTTAGAAACATTGCCTATAGCTTATTAACATATGCATAGAGACAGCAACTGCTGTAAAGTAGCAACAAAACCTTTTCTGCTGGCTTGATGTAATGGAATAATCAGAACAAACACCAAGGAAATAAATAATATTACTCCTGAGGGGATTCAACAGTGAAATTGCACAACCCTTCATTTTTTTTTCTCCCTTAAAATAAAGAAAATAAGGGTCCATAAGCATCTGTTATGCTGATGCTATTGGAGATGGTTTGGAAAAACATTGGTAACATATTTTGGTACTTTCGGATTTATTGTTTCTTCAGTCTCTAAAGAACTGGTCTCTGAAATTAAAGAGGGGACACATGGAGAAGGGTTTGCACATGTCAATTAAATTAACAAGACTTTGTCAGCTCCATAAACAAATGTCTAATACATGAAGTAAACTGTATTTAATTTGTTAATTTTGTGAGTCCTCTGAAGTGAAAGCACAGTATCAGTCTCAAATTACTATTAAAGTACTGTTAGAAGAGATGAACTCTCTATTGTGTGATCAGTGACTATTTATAAAACATAAACATTTTCAAGCTTGATTCATAGTCATAAGAAAATTTATATCATAACTAGTTTAAGTATAACTAGAACTTCTCTATTATTTTGTAAAAGGAGACCAAGTTATTCCATCTCTAATGCCGCAGATTTAATTTCCTTTAAAATTATGAAACTTCAGCTTACTATGTAAAGAAGGATGCCATTGTATTATCGTGTCACCACATGCTAATATTGTCAGCCTGATTCAAATAAATTCCCTCTGTAATGCCAATCTTGCTTTCCTATAGAAGCCTAATTTCAAAGGATGACCATTAGTTCTGCATTTTTACACCTTGGGATTAATATATTCTGTGACTTTTCTGCATAATTAGTAACAAAATTAGTGATAAAAAAATAAATTTGCATCATATGTATATCCAAGTAGGTGAACCTGAATAACTGTTGAAAAAGTGTACATTTTTCTTCACTAAGTGCCACAACAAACACATTTTGAAATTTTTATATACCCACAACTAATGAATAATTTTTGTTATTCATAGAAGTATCCAAGCACTTTTTTTAAACCTCTTGATCAACTGTTTTCTTTTATATTTCTTTTCAATTGATTAATTTTTGCCATGGCTTAATTGAACTCCTAGGTCTTGCATTATGAAAGAAGTAGAAGCAATCATGACATGGAAAACAATATACGGTTAAATTCAAGTAAATTTATCTGAGGCAATATTCACCTTTATGAAATAATAATACTTCACCCTCCAGAGAATACTTGCTACTTAAGGTAGTGTTTTCATACTCAACATCTTATGAAGTTGCTGACTTATTTTTGTTTCACTGACTTATTCTTTTCCTTTTTGACTCTTTCTTTTATTGATAATTGGTCCATTCTTGCTGCGATGCCTCTGGGCGTGGCTTGCGACCGGGTCCGGCCCCACCAGGCCGGAGCCGGGGGGAGGCCGGTCCTTTCCCCCTCTGCGCGATAGCTGGAGTGGCACAGCCCCGGGTCGGCAGGGGCTGTCCCTGCCCACGGGGACAACTCATTGGTTCCTATGCCGGGAGTGGACAGTCGACCCACTGGCTGGCGCCCCTGTCAATCATTGTGGTCCTCCACAGTGATTGGCTCTCCCGACTGCCCTTTCTTCGCCTCCGTTTTATAACACGCCCTGACCTCCATTTTGACTCGTCTTTACTGCATCATGCTCCAGTGAATAAAATCTTGCTGGCAATAAGCAGAAAAGAACCCTTTCTCATCTCTTTACTTCCCTGAATAAATTAAACTGCTGTGTGTGAACTAAGGCTAGATTCTGCTGGAGTTCTGATGCCCGGCTCACCTCTGATCAGAGACTACATGAGGCCAAAGTCGCTTCATTTAGGAAAACGAGACTGACGCAAAAGGCTCCGAGTTACTCACGCTTTCTACCCATGGCACATTCTTTTATGTAATTTTTGCAAAAATGTAAGAGTAAACAGAAATGTAAAAATCTATAGGTAAATGAAAAAACCTATCAAAAAGCAATCTGCAAAAAAATATCTGATTTGGGAAACAAACCTGAAAACAAGAATCTCCAATAAGTTATTTTCTAGGCTTACTCACATAATTTAGACCTACTGCACAGAAGAAAAGTACCAGTAACGTGGGAAATCTGAGCTTTGTGTCAGTTCATAAGTTGGTTTTTTTTCCATATTTTGAAGGTCAAAGTGCTCACTTTTTTAGGAACGTACAAGGCAATTGGAAATCAATGAGAGTACTTAGACTTGAATGAATCTAAGTTCCATAAGAATATAATTCCTTGTGCTGTAGCAAGCTGTCATGCCATCTGACTCTCACAGTTTCATTATCAGTGTTTTGGTTCCAATTCCCAACAACATTTCTTTTCTTGTTCTTTGTTCACCACAGATATGTCTCCAACTGTAAGAGTGTAACTCATACCTCTTTCTTTCTCATCCCTAATGTGTAACAAATAAGTAAATAACATAATCCTAGAGCAAAATAATAAAAGGGTTTGCTCTTTTCTTAACTTCCCTGGAGAGCTTATTTGACGGGTTGTTCCATATCACATTACTGAAAAATATCAGACAAGACTAAAGAAGTTCAACACAAATGCAATTTCCATGGTAAAATTGTAAGGTTGCAATGAAGCCTGTTTATTCAGTGGAAATTTCTGTGCATGCATCTTGCCCTCTTTTTTCTTGTTTCCTTAACCCTTTGGTTTGTGTTACATTGCATATACAGCTCAATGCATATACTCAAATTTCTTCCTTCTAGAAATTGTTTGGTATCTGTTCGCCCTTATTGCTTATCCCCCCGTTGATTCCAGTGACGTCATGAAACACCACCTGTTGCCATGGCAACGATCAGCGGTGTGTGGCATGATCTGTGATGATTACAGGTCTGCACTGCTCCACTGTTTTTTCCAGTCAGTTAACAGAGACATCTTTTGTTTTGCAGTATATTTCAAGTTGTGTTATTAACATGCTTAACCAACCTTGTGCCTATGTAAGTGCCTATCACTGTAGAACATACATTTCCCAAAGGGTTTCCTCTATACCCTTTTGTGTACATGCAGCCACACTTCTTCAGCTGGCATTTATGCCTTTGAGTGGTATTGCCTTACATGCGTGGAGAAGAATACATAGAAGGGCTAATTTCTGGTGTGCAACAGCACTTAATTCTTCTTCCTAGACCTAGAACCAAACAGGCCCAGAATGGGGCAAGTTGTAAGTAGTTATCAAAGGAGGGGGAGACGGTTGTGCAGAGGGTTTTCCTTTAAAATTTAAACAGTCACAGAAATCCTCCTCTTTTTTATTCTTTTTCTTTTTAAGAGCAAACTTGAGCTGGGATTTACAACCCACATCCATGTTCTGAAGAGGGAGAATTTCCTGATGGCCATCTGCCTGTGGAAGGACTCTAATTCATCTGTTGGAGACACAGTCACAGCTCAGACATTCTCACAGGGCATGTAGCAAACACTTCTTTGTAAGTTTATTTAGTTACAGTTTGCAACTGAAGCGAAAGTGGATAGAAAAGCTCATTCTGCTTAATTTTGGGGTCATCAATGTCTCATACTACGACGTAGCTGTGAGCTTCTCAGGCACAATTTATTAACATGAAAAAGCTCAGTTACCATCTTTCTTCACTGTTGCATGGGGCTAGCAAACTCTTATGTCAAATTGTCCCAAAAATGCTTGCCAAGCATAGTGAAAAAAACCACACCTTTTCTGCATGGCAAGTATTTACCTAAATCTCCCTCTCCAAACTGTATGATTATGCTACTATATGTAAAACCTTTAGGAAATTTAGAGGAAGAAATAATACAAATTTTCTATTCATTCCTTATCCTTCACTAAGTGCATAACTGAATTTCCCTTTCCATCCCCAAACTGCACAAAATCTTCATGAAAACTATTGAACAAAACCTGCAGTGATGAGAAACAAGACAAGTGAGAGGAACAATGCTGCTACACAGTGCAGATATGCCACTGTCCTGTGTGTGGGCATCACTGTCATGGAAAAGATCTGTGCAAGGCTTTGTATAAATTCATCCTGTTTTCAGAATCACGGCACTCAAAAATTGTGTTTAGTTTAACAAATCATGTGGTGCAAAAGAGTGGATGCATACAGCAAAAGGGTTGTCATGTCCCTGGAACACATGCTCCTATTTTTGTGGCAAGTGAAATGTTGCAAAAACTGGAAGTTTGTTCACTTGAAACAAAACTAAAGCAAACAGGGACAACAAGATTTACTTCATAAATGTTTTTCTCATCTGAACTGCAACTTGACCCTAAACTGATGTCCAGGGATGTTACAGCACTTGTTGAAGGTACCTTTCTTTAAAGCAAAGCTAGTTTGTTTGTAGTTTTCCAATTAAAAAAATAAGTGTTATGTGTTCACATTCTTTGGATAATACTTGAACAGCCCTGAACTGTGCTCCATCTGTTTTTCTTCCATATTTAGATTACAGGCTACCTAGGAAACTTCAAATGTTTCAGGGGTTTTCTTTGTTCCCAAAGAGAAAGTTTAAATATATTTGAAAAATGTAATTAAATAGTATATTTACTGTTGTATAAACATTTCTAGCAGAGTATCTTGCAATACTAGCTGAGGAAATTACTTTGCATTCATTCTTTGCTCTCAAAATGAAAGCCCTAGGGAAAGAAACCTGCCTTTTTTAAAAACCAATTCAGCCAAACAATTCTTCTATATGTTCTTTGCCCTTCGAAAAAACAAGAGGACATAAATATGTGATTAAATCTGTAAATTAATTTGGACAAGTTTGCATCCCTCTTTCAAAAATCAGTGGCAAAAGGAAGAAACTTTTTGTTCTTTTGCCGGAATTAAAGATACTCCTTGATTCCAGCAGAAACTTTTCTTTATATCTTTATGTATCTGAGAACACACTTTGCTTTGAGATTATCATACATTTTAAATTATGTAATGGAGAGGGTTCTCCCTCTCTCTCTCTCTCTCTCTCTCTCTCATTCCTGAATTAACCACTGGCTTTCATTTTCTTCTCCGGTCTTTTGTTCCTTGACAGTAAGAAGATGAACTGCTATAAAACTTAGAAGTTTACAAATAATTTTGTAATATCCAAAATGCATTAATTTTTCAAGCACTGGTTTTATTCTTCTTTGGTAAGGAAGGTGGACTTGGTTGCTCATTTCCACTAGTTCCTTTTACTTTTGGGCGTGGACAAATGTTATCTGCTCCTGGACTGCAGGCAAAAGCTTTCAGTCACTCATTTCCATCTTCTCTGTCTGTTTCTTTTCTAAGGCTAGAAATTAGGAAGGAAGACTGAAGAACAACCTTAGATATTCTGTGGTGGACTGTCCTCTTTCTTCTAATTTTCTGTTTTTCCTGAGTCTTGACAGTATATCAATGTGAATCACATGCTTCATAAAGAAAGACCAACGGTATTTGCAGATGAGTGCTAGTCATTAATTCATTTGAGATTTTGACATAAAATTGTAACTAATCATGTATATAGGAATGTTGATGCCCTAATATGAAAATTAATTATAGAATAGAATGAAATCATAGAACCTTCACTGATTATTTGCCTGTCTGTATGTCTGGCATTTAATCAAAGAAATGAGACTATATCAAAACCCACATACAGATGGAAATTAGCCTGGTTCTTTCCACTGAATACATATTTTTGGACTGTTCTTTGTCATTTCCAGCACATGTTCTGTGGATGCAAAGCAGTTAGTGTTAATCAGTCAGTTATTAGTTAGCTAGTTAGTTAAACCTTTTCAGGCCTCACTAGCTAATAAACATTTGCAACCAATGTTCTGTCAGTCAGCTCAATTTAACTATCAAAGTAGTAAATTATTTGTAAAAGAATGTGTGGTATGGAGCCTCAGTATCTGAAAGATTTTGACTTCTGTTGTTATTTAGCATGTGCTGTGTACCTGACACAGTTTTGAAGAAGAATGTGTTGTGTAACCCAAAGGTACACAAGTTCTGTCACTGCCCCATGCAGGACGAGCTGGCATTGGCAGAGCTTGGGTCTGCTGTCTCGTACTCTCTTCCACAGCTACAGGAATAAACTGCTTCTGATCTGTCTGCATATCAGATTCCATTATTTCTGCAACAGGCCATTAACACTTAGGAACCAAAAATATCTGTTCAAAATACTAATTGCCTGAGCACAGGCTGATAGTAAGTCAAATATGAAGGTGTACCTTGCAAACACGGGATAATGTCTCTCTACTCAGGCTACTGATGTGAGAACGGGGTAATGTTGCACTAAAGGTATAGAAATTTGGAAGAAAATAAATCCCCTTGTTTTCCAGATGGCCCTTAGAGATTAGAGGATTTGGGTGCATGCAAGCTTAATTTCTGAGTAGAACCAATTCAACACTGAAAGTATGGTCACCCATGCTCAATAATAATGTTCAGGAGCACAGATTCACACAGAGCACAGTTTACCCATCTGATACTGTAAGTCTGGCTGAGTTCAGTAAGACCTTTCACCATCCACATTCACTAATAGTATGGTTTATTGAAGCAACAGGGCAACAGGTTCAGAAATGTCAGTGATAAATGCACTACCTTGTGAGTGTTAATATGTGCCACTACAGAAGGTATAGTAACAGAGATGTGTTCATACATATATGTTCCTTGGTCTGCTTGAGCAGTTGGAGGCACAAAGCTCACCTGAAGGTGGGAAGAGGAGGGACACAGTCTGTCAACTGATCCTAAGCCAACAAAGGTGTTTCCCCTTTTACTCTTCTTTTTTTTTTCCTCTGAAACTCCCGTTATTTTATACTATAACTTTTGGTCCTTCCTGAAGTAGTGGTAGGGCCGTGTGTGTCTTATAGGTGGAACTTTGGTAACTGTGGTTATGCATGTAAGGCATGTTTTCTTTCTCTTTATTTGCATTCTTATGGGTATGACAATAAAGAAATGAGGTTTATGAGGGTCTCTGTTGCTTTTGGTCAAAATTTATAGTTGATTCAAAAGTTAAAATAAAGGCTTTCTTCCACTCTACCTGCTTTGGCGGCAGTAAAGACTGCCTGACCTTCCCCAGAGGGTCTTTGTGCTTATCCTTATCTCCTTAATGGACCAGATTTACAGCAAGGCTTGTTTTGCATGGTAAAGCGGGACTGAGACTAATGGCTTCTGTCACTCGCTGAAACACCATCAGGCCAGGAGGCCTCTGCTTCACTCCAAACATTACTCCATAGTTAGATCCTGCTTGAGCTGGGTGAAGAATAAGTGAGGGACCCAGTTCATGTTTTTCTCATGAACTCATCAACGCTTCTGTGATTTAAGGTTTTGATTGTAGCAAGTGTGACAATTTACCACAGGTAAATACCTGATGATGACCATGCACTTTTACTGATCCAAGTGTGCCCAACAAAGCAGATTATGCTCATGTTCTTTTTCTTCGTTCTGTTTAGTATCATTCCAAGAAATTGATCCTGCAGTGGGAAAAGAGTATCTAGTAAATTGTCCATGTGGGATGTGGTGGTAGTTAGCTGGAGTTCTTAGTGAGGATGAAATTTCTGTACCCTATTAGCATATTTAATAAGCAAGTAATAATAAATATTTTGCATGTTAACAGACATTTTCTCAAATAGGATAAATGAACCAATACATATCAGTTGTTAAAATTGCAGCTGTCTCAGTAATGGTTGTGACAAGACAGTTTTCTTCTTTGTGCTCTGGTTAAGGAACAGTACTGCTCTCTCTTGGCATGGAGCATTTAATTATGTAAACATTGCAGTACTCCTAGGCCCTGTTAAATTTCACTTCAGACTTGCTGAAGGTCTGCCGGCCTATATCATAGTATTATTGAAGTTTCTAAGCATTATTAACGTATCAGCTACTTGCATTTGGGAGGGGAAGATATTGTGCTGGAGGTTTAAAAGTTTTTATTTCCTTGTCAGAGCTAGATGAATCCACAGGAGAGAAAGACTTGAAATGTATCATCTGTTCCTCCTATAATGGTGCTTTACTCTTTCAAATGAGGAAAAGGTTTAATGCAAATGTCCCTCTTCATGGAACACACCATTATACAGCACACTTGGGATTCCCTCAGACACCTGTATGCTATAACTGGGTGCCTCAGGTTATATTAAAATCTTGACTAAAGTATTGAAATTTTCTCCTGAAGAACAAAGGGTACCATTTCAGCATATTTGTATATTTCACTGGGGGTTTCTTATATCTAATTTTTCAAGTTCATCCTTGTATTCAAAAATTTTTGCATTGATCTTTTCGTTCATATTTTGCATTTTCCTCTTTCTAGCTTTTTTTGTTCTGCTTACAAAACCTGTCTGTCTTTCTCTCATATGACTCAAATAACTGATAGCAGTGAATAAACGTTCCCCTTGCAAAGAAGTAACCTCTAATCTTGGCTAAAATGACAAGAACTACAGTAAATAAAAATATACATTTCTACTGTCAAAAATTTTATCATTTTTTCCCTAGAACTTCTTCAAAGTAGTCCTCCACAGTTACAGACATAGTGAAACCTGAAGACACACAGCAAACATATCTCATGCAAAATGGGAATTGTGATGCATCATAAATAAACGTGATTGCAATAGCAGGATCTTTTATCTGAACTTGGACTCCAGGGCCCCTTTCAACTTCCTATTTCTCACATTTGTCAGAGTAGTTCCAGTGACTCTATGAAAAAATAAACCTATACTGCAAGTTACGCCAATATCCAGGTAGTTAGCAGTTCTAGGTCTCTCTTCTTGTTTCGAAATCCATTCAGTAATTTCCTCCCTGCTGTAAAAGTGTTAAGAAAAAGAGGGGGTTTTTTTCTCTTACTTATCTCATTCAGGAAGTTTTATCTCTAGACCACATATGCTTATTTGTAATACTTTATATGTTTTTTTCAACAACTGATATTAAGCAGCTTTAGATCCTAATGCAAACAGAACTTCAGATGTATGTTAGAAATGAGACTGTTTTCCTGTGTCTAAGAAAAGAGTAAATCAGCTTTATAGGGTCAAGAAAGAAATCTAAGTGATTAGGATATTTTCACGATTTGCATATATATATCTTATTATTATTATCAAGGAAAAAAAAAAAACAAAAAAACCCACAAAACCAAAAACAAAGCATGCCAATGTAGTATCAAAAACAATCAATTAAAAAACAATCTATTAACTGTAAATTTTGTTCTGGAATCATTATATACAGATAATTGAAACTTGGTGATATAAAACCTTTCTTTAAGGAAAAGAATTTTTTTAAGAATCCAAATAAATAGTTAAATAATATGTTTTGAATTAAAAATTACTGAAATAAAACCTTTCATTGAGTGATCAAGTTAATTCAAGAAAACTATGAGCACTCAGATGAGTTCTATGCTTGAGTTCTTATTAAGAAAATTTGATCTAGCTATGAGGGAGAGTTAAGAATGCTGCATTCTTGAAATCCATACCATGGCAGAAAAATTGAGTTAAAACTAAAGACTTGAACTTCTCACTTATCTTTTTCAGTTCCACACTCTTGTTACCATACTAAAATCCCTCTTTAGTGAGTACCACTTTGAACCAAAAACCAAAGCAAAATGAAACTGCTCCAGCCTTATTTGGCTTAAACTTTCTCACTAACAAATAGGAAAAAAAACAGGGTAAGACTTTAAGCAAATATAATCAAGAAAAGTTACAGTGGAAGAGTTTTCTGCTTTTGATCTGTGACAATCTTCACTAGTTTCCTTTTTCACACGGACTATAAAATTAAAAATTCTTCTAAACAAATTTAAGTAGTCAGTTTAGACGCCTAGCTACCACAGTTTAGGCTAGGGACAGGAATAATAGATAATAGATAATTCTAAAATTAAGAAAAAGTAAATAAATAAAAGTCTGGGCTGTAAAGGTGTTCAGGCATTTACATTCTAACATTCTGTAAACTTGGAATGATAAAATTGTATTAGTTGGTTTTAAAGTCTTTTAGAAAGAAGTTTGAAAATGTAACTGTCAGGGAAAAAAAACAAACGAACAGACACACACACACAAAATCCCCTTAAACACAAACCAAACTTTTAATGTGTATGAGACTTATCATAACTACTTTTTTAAACTGCAAACTAAACGTACTTTGTTGTACTTGTTTCCCTCATTACGGCCACATAAACGATCAGAGGGCTGGAGCACGTTTCCTTTGAAGACAGGCTGAGAGGGTTGGGATTCTTCAGTCTGGAGAAGAGAAGGCTCCATGGAGATCTTATTGTGGCCTTTCAATATAAAAAGCAGGGCTGTGAGAAAGATGTAGAGGCACTTCACCACAGCAGATGGTAAGAGGATAAGGGGCAGTGGTTTTAAACTGAAAAAAAGTAGATTTAGATCTACTGAAAGAATTTCTGAAAGAATTTCTTTGTGATGAGAGTGGTGAAACACTGGTACAGGTTGTAGACGCATCACCTCTGGAAGCATTCAAGGTCAGCTTGTATGAGGTTTTGAGCAACTCAGTCTTAGAGAAGACAACCCTAACCATTACAGGGGAGTTGGACTAGATGATCTTTAGAGGTCCTTGCCAACTCAAACCATTCTATGATTCTACAATTTTCTGACATTAATTTTTTCCAGTGAAGCTTGCGAACTAGAGACAGAGAAGTTCCAAAAAATGAAAACTTTCTTTTGTTCTTTTTAAATATTTCAGCTATTACAGATAAAGAATGCATTTCCTGAAATCCACTAACTGGAATCCAATGAGTGATTACTGGAAGACATAGGATTCGTTCCTTTCAACTTTCTGTTTTCTTGGTTGAGACTTTTTAAAGGAATCTCCACTTAGTCTTCCTTTTTTGCACGCACAGGCTTCTATAGAATTGTATTATTCTACAGTCTGAGGAAACTGAGTAAATACAAATTTTTGGAGTTTCTGAGACAGAAAATCAAATTAAGAGTGAGTGGCTGGTATCTGAACTAGCTGCATGTCACTCAGACTGAAGTAAATAAACTAGAACTCTGGTTCAGACTTTTTGTTTGGTTTATGCTGAAAGGCTTCAATGTGGGATAGGGGGGTGCAGGCTTCTTTCAGAGGAGACCAGGAACTGATCCCTTGTCAGAAACAGTCAATTCCAGCTGGTTCTAAACCAGACCCACCACTGGCCAAAATCTGAGCCCATCAGCAACTCCAGTGGAGCGTCTGTGGTAACATATTTAAGAAAGGGTAAAAACTGCTACAAAGCATCTGTAACAGAGAGAGGAATGAAGAAAGTGAAACAGTCCTGCAGACACCAAGGTGAGAAAAGGAGGAGGGAAAGGAAGTGCTCTAGGATCCTGAGCAGACATTTCCCTACAACTCCTGAAGAAACCACAGTGGAAAAGGTGTTTTGTTGAAGTTCATAGAGAGACCATATTGAAGAAAATGTCACACTGCATCCAATGGAGAGACCATGCTGGAGCAGGTATATATGCCCTGAAGGAAGATGCAGCCCGTGGAGATCCCATGCAGGAGCAAATTCCTGTCAGGAAATACAGTCCATGGAGCAGAGCCCACACACAATTTTTCTGGCAGTATCTGTGGCCTGTGGGAGACCAGTGCTGCAGCAGACCATTCTTGGAGGACCGCACCACATGGAAAGGACTCTATTTTTAACTAGAAATGAATTAGTCTTCCCCAAGTCAAACATGTTTTGCCCATAACAGTAACTGATGAGTGATTTCTCAGCACTTATCTGAAAATATGAGCTTTTCCATTTCTTTTCTCTCTGTGTTCTGATGACAAAGGAGGTGAGAGAACAGCTTCATGGACATCTGGCAAACAGCCAAGGTTAACTGATCACAGGTTTATACAGGAGAAGAAAGGTGAACAATTATTTCATACCTAAATGTGTCTTGGGCTTGTATTTTGCATTTGCCATGTTCATGTTAGTACTTCTTTCTGAAGATCTAGTTGTGCTGGAAGTGGGCTATATTGCGTCTTTTCAGTATTTTCCAAGACTCTTTTAGAGTAATGTTTAATTTAACATGGGTTGGTTTCATTCACAAATCCTTAACCTTTGCATTAAAACTTCATAAATTATTTTCATTAATTACAGATTTGTAAGCTGCAATGATGCAGTATGACAGAAAAAGCTCCTTCTTAAAAGATGAAAAATTAATCTCTTGATCATTGGATTGGAATATCACTGGCTTGCAAATTCTTTGACAATTTGTGTTCTGGGTTTCAGTCTTCCTCATTTTTCTTCCAGTACTACCCATTGTCACACAGACATAATGTATTTCACAATCATTATTATTTCCTGCCACTGGTAGAGAGCGTGAGTAACTTGGAGCCTTTTGCATCGGTCTCGTTTTCCTAAATGAAGCAACTTTGGCCTTATCTAGTCTCTGATTTGGAGGCGAGATGCGCATCAGAACTCCCGCAGAATCTTGGCTTAGCTCATGCACAGCAGTATAATTTATGCAGGGAAGTAAAGAGACGAGAAAGGATTCTTTTCTGCTTATTGCCAGCAGGATTTTATTACTCCAGCATGATGTGGTAAAAGACAAAATCAAAGTGGAGGTCAGGACATTTGAAGACAGAGGCGAGGGGAGGGCAGTTAGGAGAGCCAATCACTGTGGAGGACCACAATGACTGACAGGGGCGCCGGCCAGTGAGTCGGCTGTCCGCAGCCAGCATAGGAACCAATGAGCTGTTCCCCTGGGTGGGGAAAGCCCCTGCCGAGCCGGGGCTGCGCCACCCCAGCTGCCACACGGCGGGGGGGAAAGGACCGGCACCACTCGGGGGGAGGAAAGGACTGGTGGTCCCGGCCTGGCAGGGCCAGGCCGGGTCTCAAGCCACGCCCAGAGGCACCACAAAAATTTCCATCTTGCCTAAGAAGAGTTGAAACATCAGTTCTACAACAGCTTATTCCCACAACAATCGATTCTCTGATGAAATACTGGTTCTGCTGCCTCACACTTGTCTCCTATGTTTCATTCCACTGCTGCTGCACAGTCTTGGCATGATATGTTCTGTTTCTCCTGACTTTTTCCTCTTATAATATTCTCCACTCACTTCTGGAGTGACCAGGACTCCCCTTCCCCCAAGTCTCTGCACTACTGGGAGAGCAGGGAAAGCATCTCTTCTGAGTGGATGTGAATTGAGAGATCGGGAGAGCTGCAAGGCTCGTCACAGTCCCCTTTCTTCAGCTTATAAGAGCAGCACAAGGCTAAGATGAAGATTATTCTGCTTGCCAAACAGCTCTAATCCACCTAAGAGGCAGTAAATTAGGACTGAAAATTAACCTAAGAAGTTGCCTTTCTCTTTCCCAGAAGTGATTAAAGATTTATTCACAGTTTCCACAGAAATGCAGATTCTCTTTTCAAAGTTTGTTCACATTAACAGAAGCAACTTATATTAGACATAAGCAAAAACTGCACAGTTTTTCTAGGTTATAAATCCCTTTGGGAATGTTTATCCTAAGAAAGTAGTGTTTAAAGAAAGTATCAATTGCCTATGAAGATACAAAACCACAGCAAGTAAATATAACTTTGGTTTTAATATCTGGTGCTGGCTGCACCACTCTTATGAATCTGTTTAAACACTCAGTCACATTACACGAGAAGTGATCACTAAGTCAGACAAGTAAAAGTTCTCTGCTAAAACGCTGTGCTGTTAGCTGTTTTTCTCAATGTTTTTCACTCTTGATAGTGCCCACCACAGTTAACAAGATTGTAGAAGAGTAAGGGTATAGGATAATTCTGCTAGAGCCATTCCTAATCCTGCTTCCCTCCTGCCTTTTGCTATCAAAAGATAGAAGTTACAAATGCATTATCTTAATGTCAGATCTTAGGGAAGTGTATTTGAAATTTAATAGGAATCATGAGGTTGATATACTGAAAAGGGACTTTGGGATGCTTAGAAGCAATAATAAAGGGCAAGTGAATTCCAAAAGCTAACTATTAAAATGCATTTATGAGGAAAAGAAATCTAGTTGGAAGAGCCATTTTTAATAAAAATATTTCTTGCAGGAAGAGAATTGTATGAATTAATGGGAGCCCAGTATGAACTTAACCCTTAAACTGATAGAATGGAAAAGATAAGGACATGTGGCTTGTCATATTAGAAGAGACCATTAACGTGGGCATTCTGGAGAAGTATCCACATCATGCTAATCATCAGTCAGTTGTCAGAAGAAAGAATATCGCTTCTTACAAAAAGATTTTGCACTATCTCTAAGGATTTCAAAATTATTTGAGAAAACACATGCTCCTAGAACTTTAAGGATTAAGACTGGCAAAGCTGATTGAGGGTTTGTGGGAAAAAAAACCACAGAAGTAATAGAATTAATTTAAAAAATAATAGATATTGCAACCACAGGCAATGACTTGTCTTCTGAGATTAGAAAGAGTTATTTCTCTACCTTGATGCCTTACTTGATTTTTGAATTTTCATCTCTTGATTCAAAGTGCTAGAAATGTGATATAAATTAGACACTTAGAGGATGACCTAGGATTGTAATAAAATTAATCTCTCTCAAGTACTTTTTTAATAAATATTCTTGCTCTCTTTTGCTGAAACTGTGGGGTTCCCATCAACTCTGCATGTTACCTTCCTACATGGAAAGTTGGTGGTCATCAGAAGATAAAACTGGGTACTATGATATCAGGTCATAGAATGTGATAGGTTTTCTTCAGATTCATGAGAAAATCTTGCTGGGATTAGAACACTTCTAAGGCTGTTCAAATACTCCATGTTTACTTGACATATCAATTTATGACAAATAGCTTAATATTAACCAGAAAATCCTCTTTGAGTCTAATAAAATAAGGTAAAATATAAGTGAATGTGTTAATCTATCAATACCAAAATAATAATCGAATTTAGAAATCCACATTAAGAAAAAAGTGAGGCAACTAAAAAAAAAAACAACAAAAAAACAAAAACACGCTACTGTTCACTTTTAGACAAGATTATTCTTAGGATGTCTGTTTCTTGATTCACAAGAGTTGTCACAAATGCCTGGCCCTGCAGGCTGCGCACCTCAGATAATAGCATTCATTGCTGAAGCATGCTGTTACTACAAACTAGTTTGAGTTTCTTTTCAAGGTCATCCAGAGGTTCTACTCAAATTACTTCACCATCAAAGCATATTCCAACCACAAGTAAAACCTTTCACTGACTTCTGCTGACAGAGACTAAAGTTTCATATCACCTTTCAGCAGCACACTGTCCAACTCCCATAATCTTCTCTAGCCATCTCCACATGGCAGCATCTCTGATTTTTCTGCATCTTGGTGGTTGAGGCTGCACAGAACTGATGCCTTACCCTTTTAGCGGTGGTGGAGTTTGTAAAAGTGATTTTGAATATTTGTTGTAGCATGGAAAAAATGGTTTTCTAAGATTTTGATGTTATGATTTTATGATGTAGTTGTCACTCTATAAATCCTCATTAGAGATCAGGACAGTGTTTTTCACCTAGGTCAAACTGACAGGATGATCGGAAAGGATTTTGTTAATTGCTGTAGCAAGTAGACTACTTTTCAGCACTGTCAAATTACCTTTACTAAAACTGCCCCCAGCTTTCCCCTCCTCCTAGGTTTGCATCTCCTTCATATTCTGAGAACGGTAAGGACAGATCCCATTGAAATTTTTGTGTGCTTTGGTAGAAGATATACACGGCCTAGTAAAATAAGGCCTTACCATCATGGACTCATTTCAGCTAAGCAGTGAAGGACTATGGGAATGATACAGCAGAAATAGAAGCAGAAAAAAAAACACATAACAGTCCTATGCTCTTCATGTGCTCTTCCCATGTTTACATAGCAGGTGATGGCCACTGATTTAATTACGTTTGTTGTATTTCAAAGACATGCAGCTGATAATGGCTGAATTGCTTTAAAAGCCCTGGTTTTGCTAAAAAAAACCTCCCTTTTGCACCTGCCTGGGGACTCTGTGTCCTTTCTTATAGCAATATATGGCAACCAAACAGAGACTTCAGAACGAAGTGAATCCGTGATGGTAAGGCCTTATTTTACTAGACTGTGCATATCTGCTACATGCTTTTTCCGTTGAAAAAAAAAAAGAAACTACAGCCTAATTTAGAAAGTCAAAGAAATTGCGGCGTTGAGTCTCGCTCAGCCCTGCCTTGGGATAGCTCGATGGAACCTCGGGGCTGGGAGCGCCACTTATTCAGAGGGGTTGAGCGATCCGATCTCAGCCAGGATCGAGCCCTCGCGTGGGAACCAGTGGCCCAGAATGTGGGCTCGCCAGAACCTCTCACGCTGCAAGCAGGTATCCCAATGGTGCTGCCCCAGGCTAGGCAGCCTGCCCTCAGTAGGTGCAGATAGTAGCTCGCTGAGCGCACGGCGATCCGGAGCACGAAGAAAAGGAGAGGGAGATTTCTGGCGGGGGTGTAGATGGTTTATTACAGTCCAAGGGAGACCAGAAATTCTCCGAATCACGCACCAAACACAAACTTTTAAGGCACAAGAAACAGGGCATGGAAAACACTAACATCCAATAAGGCAGGGCTTACGGGGTGGGACACAGTAATAATGACCAATTATTAAAGATTACCTAATAACTGACCAATAAACTGTCGAACTGCGAAGAAGTCTCTGGAAAGATAGGCTGGGTTTGTGCTTCTCTCCACCCCAGGGGATGTCTAAGGGGTGTTTTTAGACCTCCAACTCCTCTTCCTGAGCATCCTCGGATCCCATGTCGCTCAACCACTGTATAGCCAGTGCCTGAGCAACAGGCGGGGTCCGAGCCCCCCTGAGGGAAGGCACCACCACAAGGAATGTATGATGTTGATGAGGATCTTGATCTGTACGTTCTCTTCTTGCATGGATATAGATTATGACCTATTGCTATAGTTTTTTAATGTGTTGTAAGGTAATAAACTTTTGGCAGCCTATGTTGTATGCAGCTGGCTTTATGTGAACTAAATTTCTACACCATTGTGGCTTGCAAAAGTTGAGAGTGGATTTGACAATCCAGGAGTTTCATTCAATTTCTAAAGTTAAATGACTGTGATGGTCTTCCTGGGACAGATGGACAACAGCTGTAATTTACACTAGGAGCTGGTTTGGGTCTGGAGTATGGGGTATCATTCTCGTTCATAGTTACTTAGGCATAGTAGACTGAATGTATGTTTTGCGTGCAATACTCAGCTTGCAAGGACACATTTGGAAACACTGTTTGAGAAATCTGATGAGTATGAAGCAAATATAAATAAAAGAGGAGAGGAAAAGATTCCGATTCCTTTATTTTGGACCATGTATTTGTTTTGGAAAAATGGGAGAGTGGTATATGTTCAATAAATTGTTTTATTTTACATATTATATCTTGCAGTTATTGAGTGTCATATATTTTCAAAGAGATTATATGAAAGTCTCTGAAGAAGAGCATTAAAGATGGAAGACAACGGTGTAGTATGACCTATCACTATGATATTGCAATATAATATTGCAGTGATACATATTAACTCATTGCCTAGAACTTTGAAGTGTTCTGATTTATTTCAGCACAAGGGGTTTGCAAATATTTAAACATTTATATCCATGCACGTTGGTTTGCGAAGAGCAAATTACAACTATGGCATCTAAATACTCCTTCATGCTGAATTTATAGTTCCACAACATGTGCAATAAAGCTGGGAAGAAAATGAGACTGAGAAAGAGGAACCATATGTGGAAGGGTGTGGTACAGGGAAAGGGGTGGGTACTGATGAGGGAGATGGATATGGCTGGATAAGGAGACAGGAAGGGAAAGCTTACATTTGCTGTATAGGGAGAGAAGATACAGGAATTTGGCCTAGGTTTTGTTTAGTGATGAGTCTACATGTGAAAATGTAAGTGTATTTAAGAAATGACATGAAGCATATGCAAAGAGTTGCAGCTGAGCTGAACAGACTATTCTGTTTCTTGATTTTTCACCTCAGACACACCCAAAAATCTATAGAAAAGGAATGTGTGAAAAATTATCCTGGTGGCAGTGCTAATAACATGCTGAGAAAGTCAAAGAGGCAACGAAAATAGCAAGCACAGTATCAGTAGAGGATTTAACTTACCTTGCTACAAATTGGAGGAAACTGAGGCTGAAGTGTGATGATAAGGCTGAAGTTTTACATGCATATCTCGACTCCTTCATTAAGTTAAAAAAAAATTAATACAACACAGATGTACACAGTTTGCCAAATGGGATCTACAACTAAAAAGAAATCTAGCATGAGCAGCCAAAAAAAACCACCAAAAATTTGAAAGCAGCATAGAAACCATACTGGAGTTGCAGAGCAAAAGCATGCTGCATACCAGTAAAGACTTAAGAAATTATAAAGAGAAATAGGTAAATAGCAATGTAAAAGAAGCTAATAATTAAGAAGGCATTTAAAAATAAAGAGGAAGCTTTCCAGAGAATCTTAAGCCATAACAGAATAACTAAAATATAGAAAGAATGTCCTATGCAGACAATGGTTATAACATGGGGTTTTTTTTTTCCATTCATGTTAACTATGGAGGAGTTTGAAGTGTAGAAACCGGGACACTTCTTTACAGAATGTGTATCTGAGGTTTCGTCTAAAATTGAAAGATTGACAGAAAAGGTTATGGATCAAGGAGACGATGTGAGCAATAAGAAATCACCAGGAGCAGATGGTTTCTGCCCCAGAGTTCTGAGGGAATTCAAGTGTGAAATAGCCAAACTACAAAATGCAGTGTGTAAAAAAACTGATTCCGTGCTAAAGGACTTGAAGGTGGTTAAAACAGTGCCAATTTTTGAAAATGGACTCCAGTGGAACTACAGTTGAATAAAAACTGAAATTAAGAAACATATGGATAAATATGAGATGTCACAAAACTGCTGGAGTTCTCTGAAAAGATTAGCATGCATTGAGATAAATAGGTCTGACTACCATTCCTCACCAAAGACTTTACAGAAAACTAAATGGAGGAAGTACTTTTAAGGGTAAAGGTTAATAAAAAAAATAAGGAAACAGAAGACAGGAGTAATAAACAACTACCCTTTAAGTGCAAGTTCATTGCAGAAGGTCCATAGATATCTATGCTGTGTTTCTTGGAGCTTATCATACTCACATGCATTCTGGAAAAGGGAAGAGAATACTGAAATGACAGAAGTTGCTGGTTCTGTTAAGCTATTCAGGATAGTAAAGATGATTGCCAGCTGTGAAAAATTGCAAAAAATAAATGACTGGGAGTTGAACTGACAGCTGAAAGCCAGTGTAGACAACTGAAAGTAAAGTCAAAATCCTGCCTGAACTACTTTCCTTCAAATATCCAAATCCTATCCTGCAGCAGGAATAATGTGTCGCTTGCAATCCGAGAGTCGCCGAATATACCACACGCACTCACAGAGGTATTGGTGGTACTTCGAAAAACACCAACCGATCGATCGATCTTTATTCCAGGGTTTGGCTTACATTTATAGTAAAATACAGAGGTGCTATTAGTTTAACTGCTATTGGTCACTAACATTTACATGATTATTCATAATTAGTCTTGACTGGCTATAAACAATATAATAGTGCTACTCAGAGCAGTTTTGACTTGCTCTTTTTTCTGTGTATCTTGTTCTTTCTATGCTTATACATTGTAGCATTTAATATTCTTTCTCACATCCTTGACAAGGACAGCTATGGCTACTTTCAGCTTAGATTATTTCTATATCAGCATGGGAAACTATATCAGTACAGAGTTATGAATTCTCTTTGTATGCCTTTGTGGTCTACTCAATCGACTATTATTTCCCTATTTATGTCTACGTGCAGTTATGAATTTCTTCATGGATATCTATATGCCCTAATTCAAGCATCCATTCTCCAACAATAATGTAGCACAGGTTATAAAATCACCTCCCAGATTATCCACTGTGGTGGTGCCTTCCCTCAGGGGGGCTCGGACCCCGCCTGTTGCTCAGGCACTGGCTATACAGTGGTTGAGTGACACGGGATCCGAGGATGCTCAGGAAGAGGAGTTGGAGGTCTAAAAACACCCCTTAGACATCCCCTGGGGTGGAGAGAAGCACAAACCCAGCCTACCTTTCCAGAGACTTCTTCACAGTTCGACAGTTTATTGGTCAGTTATTAGGTAATCTTTAATAATTGGTCATTATTACTGTGCCCCACCCCGTAAGCCCTGCCTTATTGGATGTTAGTGTTTTCCACCCCTGTTTCTTGTGCCTTAAAAGTTTGTGTTTGGTGTGTGATTCGGAGAATTTCTGGTCTCCCTTGGACTGTAATAAACCATCTACACCCCCGCCAGAAATCTCCCTCTCCTTTTCTTCGTGCTCCGGATCGCCGTGCGCTCAGCGAGCTACTATCTGCACCTACTGAGGGCAGGCTGCCTAGCCTGGGGCAGCGCCATTGGGATACCTGCTTGCAGCGTGAGAGGTTCTGGCGAGCCCACATTCTGGGCCACTGGTTCCCGCACGAGGGCTCGATCCTGGCTGAGAGCGGATCGCTCAAGCCCCTCTGAATAAGCGGCGCTCCCAGCCCCGAGGTTCCATCGAGCTATCCCAAGGCAGGGCTGAGCGAGACGCAAGGCCGCAATCCACCTTCCAGACTCTCAAATTCCATACACCATTCCTGTGCTGTAGCTGTCTTGAAACATCTGTAAAATTAATTTTCGAGGATCAGAATGCTGGAGCACTTCTACTATGAAGAAAGGCTAAGAGTTGGTGTGGTTCAGCCTGGAGAAGAGAAAGCTCTTGAGAGACCTTATAGGACTTTTCAATACCTAAAAGGGGCCTACAAGAAAGCTGGAGAGGAACTCTTTACAAGGACATGTAATAATGGGGCAAGTGGGAATGGCTTTAAATGAAAGTAAGTTTATTTTAAATACTAGGAAGAAATTCTTTACTGTGGGGGTGGTGAGGCACTGGAACAGATTGCCCAGAGAATCTTTGGATGCCTTATCCCTGGAAGTGTTCAAGGCCAGTCTGGATGCGGCTTTTGATGTGTCCCTGTCTATGGCATTGGGAATGGAAATAGGTAATCTTCAAGGTGTCTTCCAACTCAAACCATTCTATGAATCTATGGTTGTCTAACCTGGTCCCTATTCATGTGGTAGAAAAAGCATAAACGATAAAGGAGCAACAAGCACTTAAACCAAATCTTGCCTATTAAAACATGGGGATGATTTGTTCTTTTCCTCCATCCTTCACTCATATCAGTTGCAAACGTGTCACTTAATTGTGACTGTGCAGGTATCTAAACACTATCAGAGTAAATTTATGATGGCCAAAATGCAAATCTCTGAAAGATTTGTCTTTTTTTTTCTTCTTTAATGTAGAGAGAATGCACTGCCAAATTACTTCACTTCATTGATTGGAACCCAAACTCTGTGAAAAGACTGCAGAATCAAAATACCACGGGGTAGAGGAAGACAGGAATGACTGTCAGGTATAATTTTAGAGTGGAAAAAATATTCATTGACCATACTATTTCTGAAATAAATGACTTTATAAATAACTTTCCATATCTATTTTTGAAGCCACATGGAAACTGATGATGTATGATACTGATACTAAACAGACTGCTCAGGTGAAAAAAAACAACCTGAGAATTTTATTTTAGTTGCCATGCATTTATTCAAAAACATTAGAGTGTGAAGTATTCACACTCTGACATGATCTTCTGCCTGATTAAGTTTAAAATGAGAAAGAGCCCTTAGATAAAATGTATCAGTAGAGAGAGTTAAAAATACAGTCCTTGCTCAGAATCGCTATCATCTGTGTTTTTGTTCTGTGCTATTCTTAAGCTCCATGAGCTCCACATTTAAGTGTCTGTTCTAAAATTGGAAGATTTTTTTGTTGGTTGTTGGCAAAATACAACATGATTGGGGATATCAGTCATTATGTATGTGTGCATGAAGATATGTGTGTATGGCTAAAGAAAGTATTTAATACATGCCAAGCACATCCTAATTTCCACTTTTGACTGCATTTTATGTGAATTAATAGACCATTTAGTATAATAAAATTCAGTGGTTTATATAAAAGAACAGATTTCAAGACAGTGGACTACATATGAGTAAACATTATTTCTTAAACACCAATTTCAGCCAAATTCATTAGTGGACTGCTTGGTTCAATATGCAATTAAAAACTTTTTGTTGGGCAATGGAGAAGATAGGGCAATTGCCAGTCATGTTAAGTGGCCTGATTTTCATTACTCTTTTAGAGGCAGTTTGATGGAAACTAAAAGTACAAATAAATCTCCTAACATTCCTACTTCTCATGATATAAGTGCAAGATTAAATTTAGTTGGATTATGAGGATCTATTAACTGTGCAGAAAATACTCTAGATATTCTGACCTTTTATATTTCTCCATTTTCTCATCTTTACAGCTCATTAATTGTAGGACTCCAAAGACATACTGTTTCAACAGGTACATCTGCATTGCTGCAGTGTGTGAAGGTTCATAATGGGCTATGTAAATTATAACTGTAACCAAGCCAGGAGATCGAGTGCCATATACAGTAAGCACACATGCATACAGAGATTCAGGCATGCATTTTGGTTTAATTCTGTCGCAACAGGAACTTAAGTTGGAAATTAGTTATAAGGATGAAATTAAAATTTGTCTTATAATTTTAATTATGGTGTAGCTATGTCAGTGTCATGCTTATCTCCACCTCTAGTGCACTAAAGTCATTAACTCCTTCAGTTAATAACTTCCCAGTTATTCCTCTGCACAAATGGGGCAACGGAGTAATTTGGACATTGGACCAAAATCAGACCAAGTGATTGAACTCCTAGCCACGTCCATAATTATGTACTTGAGCAGTTCCTACATCCTCTCTGACTGCCCCAGACATCCACCTTGGGCAGTTCTGCTGTACCCAAACCAATGGGCATGTTTCAGTGTGTAAATTAATGTCCTAGGTGGAGAATCTGGCCATCCCAGAGACACACATCTCATCCAGAGATTCACAGTTTCTGATCCAGCTATTGCCACTGTACATAGATCAGGTATTTGTAAATAGTCAGAAAAAAAATTGCTTCTCTCTGTTCAGTAAAGTAGTTATGAGATGTTTTGTACATTGTTTAAGCAAATTGCTAACAATAAATCATGCATGTTGAGAAGTCTCACAGAACTGTGGATCAGGGTGGGTAGGAGTTAAGCAGTTCAAGGCATCTTACCTGATCCAGGTAAAGCACGATGAATTTTCTCACACTGTAGTTCTCACAGTATGTTCATGAGCTGAGTTTTTTCCAACCAGAAAAGAGTTGTGAAAAAGCAACGTCTATTGTTATTCCTTTCTGAAACAGAAAAGTTCTTACTTTAATGGTAATTACTTGCATTCTATATTATGAAGTACACTTTAAATAGCAGTACCACAGCTTTCACAGTAATCAGATCTAGGTATCATCAATTTAAAAAGGAAGTTTTACAATAAATTTAAATGAAAATATCATTGCTATTATATTTTAATATTATCCAAATTTAATAGTGCTAGTAATACATTTCAATAGAGAAGTATTGTATGTTTTCTTTTGTGGCTCAAGATAACAAAATCTCTTTCAAAGACATTAATCTGAAAATGTATATTAGATGAACATTGTACAGGCAAATGTGCAGGACAATTATGATTGAAAAAAGCAGTGCACCAGCCCATATCACTCCTACTGATAATTGGTCTAGAAGCAATGCTGAGCAAAACAAATATAGCCTTTCCTTGACTGATTTTTAGTATTGCTGATTAATTCTAAATTGCCTTTTCTTTTATACCAGTCTAGCACTATGAAACAGAGGTGGAACTGGATAATGTAACATATTCAGAACTGAAACATTCTTCATAGGAAGGGAAGAATCAAGTTCAGGATATGAGGAAAGATGTTGTTATGATTGTTAAAATATTGCAAAATAAAACTGATCTTTCTATGAGAGAAGGATGTAATAAAGATTTTGCTTTTAAAAAGAAGAGCCGAAATTGATGGCATAAAGATGCTCTCTGTTGTTACTTATCCTTTCAAATCCAATTAATAAAGCTATTAGCAGTCAAGTCAAAACAAGCAAAGAGGTGATTCTTCATGCAACATTTAGCAACCTTTCCAAAGGTTGTTGTGAAAATAAGAAGATTACATTAGTTCTAAAGAGTAATCCATTGGAAGAAAAATCCTGCCAGGGCCCCAAGTTCATGACACTTGAAAGACTGGAAGGTATTAAGAGGAAATATCTTGTATTCTTGCCTAGTTTTTATTCTTTCTGAATCATTAGTACATACCTACTTTGTTTATTTGTTTTATTTTGTAGGTGGAAAGAAGATACATCACTAATATATCCTCAGAGCCCTCCCTGAGAATGAGGTTAATGAAAGATATCGGGGGTGGGTGGGAAGGAAGGGTGCAAGACAAAAAAATTGGTGGGAGGGCTGTAACAGGAGGCAGTACATAATGTACTGAAGGTCAAAGGCTCAAAAGAATGGAAATGAAGAACCCAAAAGATAACCAGAAAAACAGGGACACCCCCAGAAGCACCCTCTGCTCCCTGAAAACAGTCTGAAGAACTGATGGACAGGCTGATGGACATGGCTGGAAGGAAGATTCTGAGGCGGAGGAATACTTGTGTTCTGACCCATTCCTGTGTAGGCTGCTGAAGAGTCTTGTGAGCTTAGTATTATTGAGCACTGTCTGTTTTTATGTACAACTCAGAACAGTTCCCAGTGGGAGAGCACTTATATTGTCAAAAGTGTGTGTGTTGACAGATTCAATGGTGGGCCTGCAGGCTGAATGGAGTATGATGAGAAAGGTGATTTTAGTTGCCCCAAAATAGGATCTTCTCTCTTAGAAAGGAGATTTATAACCTACAGAACTCTGAAGGTAAGTAAGGTAGGTGTGAAAATGTTTTCTTTGGTTGTGCAGGCACCCATTACAAGTGGCTGATTTGCCCAGCCACATAGGTCTGGGCCTTTTTTGATTGGGTTTTTTACAGACCAGTAAGCAAAAAGTTTTTCAGTGACTTGGAGAGACCAATTCATTTTAACTTACTTATAGGGAGCTAGTAAAAAAGATATAGCTAGGTATTTCACTGGTGTTAATAAACCTTACCTTAATTTACAACATTGATATCCTTGATCCCAGAATATCATTAGGTGACTACAAACTGTCATTTCTTAAAGATGACACTTTTTTTAACTTGTATCATTCAGACAGTAAAAATAGTCTTGTGGATTTTTACTTGCTGAACAGACATGCAACAAGGAAGTGAGTTTGTCATAAATTAGATGCATGCCAGTCAACATTCAGTTTCTTGGTTTCTGGTTTTCCTTTTTAAATTTTTCCCTACGATAAGTTGGGATTCGTACCAGAAAGCTTATACAATCGCAATATACTATAATAATGACACACTTAGGATTGAAAACATTGCAAGCTTAGCTGCTTCACTAGTAGGGTGGGTAGGTTTTGTAGTACAAATTCTTCAAACAATTCATTTTCAGCAGTCATTCTGTTCTTTTTCTTCGTCTTCATTGTATTGTCAGACACAATAAAAAAAAAGGCCTACTTTCAGTTATTCAGGAACATGTTTCTCATATGGAAGTATGAATGTTAAGCATATCATATCTAGTCTGGGGACAGGATACAAATCCCATTACTCTGCGATTCAAATGAAATAGGACATCCAGTTAATTAATAGCAAGTAATTGAACTTTTGTTTTGTTGTTGTTGATATTGATCTTCACATTTTTTTTTACACTGGGATCAAATGAACATGAGATTGAAGAATCAAAAGGTTTTCTGAAGAACTATGCTGAAACATTTACTTGCACAATAATAAGGTACATAATAAAGCCTCAACTAACATGTTCATTCAAAAAAATCAAAGTTAATAACCATACCAAAATTTTGGCTGGAAATTTTCAACAATATTAAGAGAAAAATTATATTTAAGCCATCTTGTAAAACTCTTCTGTTTGGCCAGGTTTTATGCATATCTAGCAAGTAACAGCTGCTTTGGTTTGGTTGGGTTGTTTTGTTTTGTTGGGATTTTTTTTGGCAGATTTAGTACTTACTTATAGAATATTGGGAATTTTCTGAAAAATGTTCATGAAAATGGCATAGACAAAACTTTGTCACTGACTTCTGGCAACCTGGTTTACATCCAGCAAAACCTTTATCTTGTCCTTTTTCCCCACTGTAGGATTATGCCATGCAGTATCTTATAACTGTGCTGGTTTTGCAGGACCCAGTTTTTTAATAGTGGAAGGGACACAAAGATGGCTTCTGTGAAAAGCTGCTCGAAGCTTCCACAGACGTCCAGCAGAGCCAATCCCTGATGGCTCTGAAGATGGACATGCTGCTGGCCATGGCTGGGCCCATTAGAGATGGAGGTAACTCCCCTGTGACAACATATTTGAGAAGAAATCAAAAAAGTAGGCACGCGCAGCTTTAGCTCTAGTTAGATGAAGAGGAGGAGTGAGAACGTATAAGAGAAACAACTATGGATGTGCCAAGGTCAGAGAAGAAGAAGGAGAGGGGGGAAGTTACAGACACCAGGGCCAAGACATCTTTGCCGCCTGTGGTAAGAACCACATTAATGCAGTGTTCCCCTGCACCCCCACAGAGGCCCAAAGGAGATACAGAGATCCATCCCCAGCTGTGGGGAAGGTGTCCACACTGGAGCAGGAGGGGTGGATGCCTACAGGGGCTGTGTTCCGGTGGGGATCAACAATGGATAAAGAAGCTTATGCTCCCAGGTCCGGTGGGAGTCATCATTGATAATAAAAGCTTCACTCCTGAGTCAGACCTGTCCTTGGAAGGACAGTACTCCTTGGCAGAGTGACCCAGCAGCAGCAGTATTGGGTGGGACTCTTATCTGGTGGGAGGATGTCACATCGCAGTAGTTTGGAAAGGGAAGTAATGCCACAGTGCTTGTAAGAAACCGCCCCCCCACTAAGCAGCAGAAGGAATCTCGAGTGGTGAACTGACCAAAAAAAAAAAAAAACCACCCCACCCCTGTCTCCCTGCGCTGTTAAGGGGAAGGAGGGAGAGGCTGGGGAGAGGGGAAGAAGGTGTTTCAAGGGCTCATTTTTGCTTCTTACTGTCCTCTGATTTTGTTAGCAATAAATTCACTCGATCTCTTCAAGTTGAGCCTGTTTTGCCTGGATGGCACTTAGTTAGAGTCTTTCTCCAGGTCTTTATCTCAAACTCTGTGAACACTTCATTAAAATTTTCTCTCCTTTGTCCAGCTCCAGGGGGGGCAGAGTTGTTCGTGGGGGCCCAGCGTTTGGCCAGCCTAAAACCACGACGCTAATGTATCAGTCTTCCTTGAATTTCTTCAAGGAAAGGGCCTTCTGCCATTATATGGTCTGACAGAAAAAGCTGTGATAAGGATTTTTTAGTCTCAAAACCTAGGAAGTAACAGTTAGAATCTAGATTAGACATTGCAAAATTAAATTTACTTTTTCTTTTTAAGTGATGTACATTATTTTAAAATGCAGTACTGCATTCTATTTTATTGCTATTAGTTTTCCTCTTGAAGGGAAGAGCAGATAAGGTAAAATCAGTCCACTTCAACAAGTTCATAAGCAAGGTTGAAGTAGCAATTACAGATGAGAGACCTGGGCACTTGATTCTGCACTGTTGGAACCACTGGGAATTCAGCTTTGGAGCAAGCACCAGATTTGTATTTACTGCCAAGGAGCAGAATGTACAGAGAAAATTGGTAGAATTAAATGACACTTAATGTACTAAATCTAAACCACTGACTATATCATCAAACTTTGCACCTCTCTCAGTGTGGATTTTTTTCTTCTTACTATATATAGGGAGAATGAACATCCCTCTGTTGCAGATCTTAATCCAGCTTTTGTGGTACTACAGATTTCACATCACTTACTGTGAGTTTAGGTGTCCCAGAATAAACATACATAAATGTAAATTCAGATATACCTGTTGATTTCCAATTTCTTTTTTTTTCCATTTCCTACATTCCTCCTATCTTTCAATCAGAGTAAAATGCTAATGCATTTCAGTTTAAACATATGATGTACTTCACTGCCTGCTCATTTCCTCCCTATTGTTTTCTTTCCAGTATTACTATCTCCCATAAAAGCATGTTGCTTTTCCTTTTCTTTCTCCATGTGGTTAGGTCTCTTGGTTTATTAATTTTAACCATTGTGCACAACTTTCTGTCTCCTTTGTTTTTTATTTTATAAACACAGAATGAAAAATTAATCCATTCAGTCTCTGCTAGAGGTTCTTGCATTTCTGTCCACCTTTCTTTATCATTACATCTTATATTGAAGTGTTAGCAAGATGTTCGTATTTTTATAATATAAGGATAGATTGATACAATAATACAAATTGGTCTCAGTCAAATTGATGAGATTATATTATCCAATATTTCAATAAAATTTGAATACTCTGATTAATTTTGCTTAATCAGTACTGTTTTCTGTAGTGTGTTGAAGGAGAGGTTATTTACCCAATAGTTAATTTATAAAACTTTATTTATTTACTTAGAATTGAATGTCTTCCTTCTCTCCTGATTTTTTCAAATTAATAATATTTAAATGTATTACTATGATCATTTTAACAAGAAATCTTTTAATCAGAGTATCATAATAAAATTATCAGAAACCTGAATATTTGAGGAGGAGACACTAACTATTAAAAGTAGTCTTTCTTTTTTTAAAGACTGATGTGGTAGTTGCATTCCTCTCTTGCTTGGTCCCCAGTCCTGGTATTCTTTCAGTTTCCTTTGTCACCAATATTGTTATACAATCCAATATATTTTAATAAAACCATAACCCTTGTCCTATTTAAATTGTATTGTTTTCTAGGAATTTCTTCTGCAAATTCAGAGGGAAAAATAGCAACAAAAAAGTGGCACTTTTTTCCCTTTTGTTTTGAGAGCTTTTTACAATGAGCATTGAGAAGAAACACTGGCCTTTCAGTCTGTTTGTCTTCCATCATGTAGTTTGAATCTAAGTGTCTTTTCTGTCCTTCCATTCTTTCAGGATGAATCATTTCAGTACTGTTCCTTTTCCACAATACTGAAGTTTCACTGGATTTTTATGGGTGTGTACATATTTTAGAATTATTATTTAGTTCAATAACTATTTTAATATTTTAATATGTTTTTAAATTTATATAGGATATTTACCTATTTATGTACTTGCATAGGAGATATCTCCTATTCCTATAGTTTCTTATAATTATGTGGATCAACTGAAAACTCTTTTGGTTTTTCAATATGTTCTTATCAACCTAAAGTAATTTGAAATATATTTCTGAGAACTGCACTTTCCACAGAGGCAAAGTATCCTACATAATATTTTGGAACAGACTGAATTGGCTCCATAAAAATTCATTCTATGCTTTCTAAACGTTTTTGTTTAAACCACATTTGAATTTCACATATGGAGGATCATCATGTCAGATCTACTGGGGAAAATAAAACTGTTAAACCGGAAAGTCTAGCTTTATGACAAAAAGTTGGAATCTGATCTAAAATGAGGGAAAGATGTCTGTAAGAAATGTACTTTGTTTACTGAGTCAATATAGCAACAGGGTGAGAATGAGCTTATTTCAATTTCATTTTAATTTAATTGTTCCTTTCAGTGGAATCAAATTCCTGAAATAATATAATTAATCTGTGAAGAAGGCAAATCCAATTCTAAGATGCTCCAGGGCAAACATTTCCAACACAAGTAAGGAAGTTTTTGTGCCATTGTACAAGGTCCAACACCAAACTCATCTGGAAAACTGTTTTAGTCAGTCATATTCAAGAAAAAAATTATCAGAATGAGAAGAGCTACATATAAGGGCAACAAGGAACATCAGGAGAATGGGGAGTCGGTACTTGGAGAGGATTCTGGTTGAACAGCACAACTTGTCTGTATGAGCAAAATAAATATTGAAAAGGATTATGGTTACTGTCTTGGAACACCTTAAAAGGGAAGCTCTTAGAAAAGAGAGAAGCTGTTAAAGCTACATAGCAGTGTTGACACAAACACAAATGGGAATGAACTGGCTATTATTAAATTGAGCATGGATATTGCAAAATGCCTGACTATGAGAAGAAAGAAGTTCTGAAAAAGCTATCAGATCAGAAAAACACGGCCAAAAACCTTGGTCAAAGATTTTTGTCAAATATGCTTGCTTGTATCATCTTGTTATCATACAAAAAATTAAAATGCCAAAATAACTCTCAGTTTCATTGTAAGGTTTTGAGTGATTCTTTTTGAGCTGCTCTGGTTTTTAATGGTTCTTTTTTATTTACAGCTCGTGTATTTTGTGCTGTTTTGACTCTGAAGTAACTTAAGAATACCTTTTACTTGCTTTCAATGGGCAACATTTTTTTTAAACTCTCATTCCACTTGTACCTTATAAGATATGTTCGTTTGCCACCACTTGCTCCTGAAGGTTTTTGTTCCCTTCTGCCCACAAGCTGAACTAAGGGGAAGAATATAAAATTTCATAAAAGGTGTGAAACTTCCTCAAGTGGACTGACAGGTCAACATTTCTAAAAAACAATGCTATGATCAATTTTAATCTCCAATTCATTGCCTATTGCAATCCAGAAAATGCATAACCAAGTAGCAGCCAAAGGGTAGGATTATGAAAAAATTAATACATTAGTGACAACTATAATTTTACACTGAAATCAGGATTACATTTTCTAGTGAGTGGCTGATGGTTTAATTCTATATTCTAAAGGACAAACCAAGAGCAGCTTGGTAGGTACTTGCACAGTATTCTCTCTTGCCAATAATTTTCCATTGCATAATCAAACTGTCAGTATAGTAGAAAGTAAATGAGTAGAAAGGATCCTTATGTTTAACAAATAAGTTAAGCTTTTTATTTCTAGTAATTTCCAGTACACTTTGTTCATCAACTAATCAAAACCACTTTTGGAAAAGAAACACAAGTGAATTCACTCAGGTTTGAAGAGAATACCATAATCCACACAGTAATTATCTTTAGAATTGTTTAGAGACTTAGATTAGCAAATACACTGAATGTATGTTATTTAAATTCAGAATCCTAGACCTTTCACATACACGTCACCAGAACAGGAGAAGGGGGAGGTCAGCCTTATGTTGTGTCTTTCTTTCTGTTCAGTATGCTGAAAAATACCAAGGAAACAGAGATTCCAGAGGCCAAACATAATGTCGATGTACATATCAGATATGAAGGCAAAATCTGTCAGATATGTTTTCAGCTCTTCCATAGAGATCAATGCCTGAGCTCAGCCAAATGTCATAGAATCTTGCTTCTGTAAAATAGTTGAGGCATATTCTGAAGCTTCAACAGAGACAATACAGACAACTGAGTGAAATATAATACCATTAACCGCTTCTGAGAAGTGCAAAGGCACAGGATAGGTAAGACCTTATTGAAAGTTCCCCTACCAAAAGTATACAATATACTTTCAAGAAACTGCCTTTTGTATGGTATGAATGTATGGTATGAATTCTGAGTAGCCAGAAGACACAATGAATATATGCCACACTGCAGGAACCAGCAGCTTTGAACCACACCAGCTACCATTAGATCTTCTAGCACTGCTTAATTCCTTTAAGTTATATTTTAATTGAAAATAATATTTCTAATTTATTGCTATCTCTGAGCTACTCTGAATTTCTGAATCACCAGTAGTGCCATGGCAAGTGTCACTTTACAATATTGACTGACTCATCTGCAGCCTGGACCCTTAAGCTTCTGTCAGGTAATTTATTTCTCACACCAGGATGATTTCTGTCTGTCTTATTTAAATGCTTCCAATTTATGTCTATGAAGCACCATGCCTTGAAACTAGTTCATTAACTTTATGTGCAGCAGTCACACAGATGTAGTAGCAGCACTTGTGATGAATGGAAGGTGCCCAAAACGTGGCTGAAAAAATTGTATTAATGTTCAGTTTAAGTACTATTCCTATTAACAAGAAAAATCAGATCATCAAATAGTTAGTGCCTGTCTCTCATATACCAGAGCTGAGATCTAAGTATACAAATAAAACTTACACTTTTGTAACAATTATCAAGTAGACTAACTGAAAACATGATAACAGGTATACATGTATATGTGTATGCATATGGAAAATGTTGTTCATTTCAAACAACAATTCTAAAAATTATATTTAAGGTTCTGATACACTGATGGAATATTACAGTCTTCAGAATTGGGCTACCTGTCTTTCTGGTTTTGTTTTTTGGTTTTTTTTTTTTTTGGTTTTTTTTTTTTTTTTTTTTTGGCTTTGCAGGAAACTAGAACAATTGCCAGGGATCTGAAAAGTTTCAGGATAAATATCAGCTTAGAATGCTTTCTGAAGATATTAATTTCTGAAAATGCTGACCCTAGCTGATAAGGAAGAGTTGTTACTGCTCAAAGCAGTAACACCTTCTAACATAGTGTAGCCTTTCATAAAAATGGGGAAGGAGGTTCATGAACTAGTTGAGGACAAAAAGCTTTAATAATGAATTAAATAAAAAAAATTACTTTGTCAGCTATTGATAAATAGACATGTTTGGAATGCTTTGCCAAATGTTTTTGAATGTTTGTTCACAAAAATATGAGAATGAAATCAGTCTTCCATGGGCAGAGTAGAGTTCAGGAATAAATTACAGCATGCCGTAATCACCCCTCTCTTATCCCTCTGTGTTTCAAGTGAAAGTTCTTACAGATCCTGTTTCCTATCTAATTTTAAACCTGATATTTCTACTATTTGCATCTTGCCATTCAGTGGTGATACTTTTGCTTCTTTCACCCACATCACCCTACCACAGATCAGACTCTCCATTTCTCTTTCACAGATTACCATCATGTCAAGTCAGTTCCTTTTCCAGCCTCTTCATCCTGATAATAACCTTTCTTTTCCTCTCAAAGATATTATCTTTTTAATTCTTCTCTCTAGAATTCCTTCCTGTGTCTCCTGAATTTATGCTTCTGGACAAAAAGGATTTGATTAATTAAGGTCAAAGTTTTTAAATCACACAACTTTAATGTGCATCTAAATGCATTAATTATTTTAAAATCTGTACTTGTGCACTCGACAGATTAAAGGGAGCCATAAATCTGTACATGTTCTTGTAAAATCACTCTATTTTTCCAGTTAATCTCTCTTCAATATTCTCTGTAGCAGTAATGCTTCAAAATAAAATTCCACATATATATAATAGCTTTGTGGGGAGGGGAATTTACCTATTAGGTAGGTATAATTTTTAGATGAATCAAACTGTTTGTAAGGTTAATGCATCAGAACTGAAAAGGGACTACAATTACAAATATTATGTAAAGCCACATTTAAAAAGATTGTATAAAATCAAACTTCAGGATACTTCACAATTTAAGCTTACTCTGAAGATAGTTGAAATTAATCTATAAATTATATTGTAGCTAAATCACTCAAATTTTAACTCATTCAAAATCTTCACTGCATCATTCCCACTCAAAAGATATTTGCCACAGATCTTCAATAGTGCAAATTCACTTCCTTATACAGCATAAAAAATTGTGTGTGTGTGTGTGTGTGTGTGTGTGTGTGTGTAATGTTGTGGGTGTGATCCTGATCTCCTCCTTAGAAAGTTTGCTGTTCACATAGAGATATATGAGTTGGGTCTAAACGTTAGCAGGCAGGTGTCCAGTCCAGCACCTTGTCTACATCACTGCTGCAGGGGAACACACAGAAACTTCACAGACAATTATTATGGAATAAACTTTCCTAAGAAAGAAAATTATTGGTGGGTCTTCTGTTTTTTCTTCTGTTAAAGACATAAGGAAAATAACACTAGAAAAATTTGTGTAGCTTCTTGTAGTGAGTTATGTTACATAGATTGTTTCTCTATAAAATGACTGTTCAGCAATGCCAGCTTACATTAAACACTTTTTTTTAAAAGTATCATCTATGTCTCAGATGACAAATTATTCTCAATGTGTGAACTTTTAGAAAGCTGGACTTGTTGAAATGAGAGTATTTTTCCTTTAAGCTACATGAAAATGTCACTTCCCTCCTCTCAGCATGCTGGACAGCTGTGGTGTAAGGTGGAAATTAGATCTGGGCCTTAAAAACAACTCTGTGTCTATGGGATTCTCAAAAACTGAAATACATGTCAAGTACCTTGATGACAGGCAATGTGAAAGAGAGGAGGTCTTTGAAAGAAAATATTGTCTGGAAAAGGTAAAACTTTAAAAAAGGCAGCCTAACTTCGAAATGTAAGTTAGATGTAATAGGTTGCTTCACTAATAAACACAGAGGGTTTTTTTTAAACAGTCTAGTGTTTAAAAGCTGCAGTCTAAAGCAAATTATAAACTTTTTGTTCCTCAGTAGATTTTTAAATGAGATTCCTAAACAATCTCTGTGAGTCACTCTTAGGGAAAAAATAACACTTACGAAGGTCGATGACGAAGTTCAACACACTTTAATAGGTTCATTATTACAAGTTCATTCAGATCTGACTTTTCTCTGACAGTATCCTCTGTTTTGGAATATTTTTATGAAATGAGGTTGAGATATATTTATCTCTTTTTAATATGTGAAGAAGCACAGATCTCAATACATGTTCAAAATCTTAAACATTCTAAATTCATTCAATATTAGAATATTTTTTTCTAATACAATTTCCTTAGAATTATCAATCCTGAAAATTATATGTATTATCTGTTGGCACCTTAAGAAAGACATTTTTCCTCCTAACTTTCTAGCTCTTCAACCCATCTCCAAGGAATTGCAGTCTGAGTTGCATCATAATAAATTAAAAATAAACCCCTGCTGCATTACTTCACCAGAACTTTACATGTGGTTTTATTGCAGCAAAGAAAGTTCTATTTTAGCTATTACTGAATGCAAATATTCTGTACAACTCTTCGCTACTTACTTCATAGTAATTGTGCTATGTGAGAATAGTAGTACAATATGCTATTCACTAAAAACTTTTAGAAGCCTCAGCTGGTCAATTAGAGAAAAGTGCTATCAATCTTTCAGTATTTTTTTTTGTTATAATTAAAGCCAGAATCTCTAAAATAGAGAGTGCTAAGAAGCCATCCAGAATGTACAGGAAGAAAAAAAAAAATTTTTTTTATCTTATTTTCTCTATTTTTTTTTTTTTTCCTAGACATGTTTTCAGAAATTGTTTTCTCTGGATATTCCCAAGAGAAGCAAAGCTCTTTCTATCACTATGAAACTGATTCAGTCATAAATTTGGAAAGTGATTCCTTTGATACTTTACAGGGTTTTTTTCTTTCATTATCTTATAGGAAAAGGAAGTCTGTTACCCCATTTGGTAACTGGATATTCTTTTCTATGTAGTGATGAAGCCTTGCCATGATCAAGATGAGCAATGGTCTATACTTAAAAACTCACAACTGACCTCCCGGCCACGTTAAAGACCATGCAAAAATGAAAGTTCGAGTGGCATTCATCTGCTATGTATTTGCTACTGCAAGTGATGCAGGTATATTGACAGATGCATTTTTTCAGCTCTGATTTACATTTCAGTTCAGCACTGCAGTACGCAACTGCCTTAATTTAAAAGTATACATAAATTTGTGTTTAGAAGCTGAAAAATGTGGTAGGGTTGGATAAGAGCATCAGACTTACATCTGTTTATAATGAAATTAAAGTATTGAAGCTCACCATTCTTGAAGTGAAACATTAATCCATCCATTTCCTCCCCCTGCACTTTTTAACCAATATAGGGAGAATTTAAAGAGTGTGCTGTTACTAGGATCATGAAATATGTTACCATTATCATATAGAATAAGCAAAATACTCGTTGTCATGTCATTTTCTTACTGTTACCTCTGTTTATCTCTTGTTGGGGTGACAGGTGCTGCTGCTTTTGCTGATTCAGGAATTGAGAAATGCTATCACCATCTGAATTGTGCTTCTGGGAACTATGATTAATCCATGTCATTTTTCCACTGGTTGGAAAGTTTTTTACTCTTATGGAGAGTGTCTTTCTCTTGGAACAGGATGCCTAGGGAAGTGGTTGAGTCATCATCCCTAGAGTTATTTAAAAGATGTGCAGGTGTGACACCTGGGGACATGGTTTGGTGTTGGACTTGGAAGTGTTGAGTTAATGGTTGGACTCAATGATCTTAGAGGCCTTTTTCAACCAGGGTGATTCTATGATTCTGTGTTTATATAAGGATGAGTATGCAGAAGAAGTAAATATGTGTTTCAGTTTCTGTAACTGGGATTTGATGCCATCCCCTTCCAACTCACTCAAAGGATGGGGCCAGTTGCAGTTCAGTACTGCTGGAGACAACACACTCTGGTTGTGGGCAGGTCACCTTCCTTCAGCCCTGCAATCTTGCAATCATGACTGCACTAAGCCAGTTTGGTACAAGATGGAAAATCCTGCAGGACTTGCCACATGCCAGGATACTAAAAAAGAGTTACATCCTTTAAGAACTTGTGCTGCTTCAGCTTTCTCTGCAGGAGTGTGCACTCTCCTGCACTAATCAGCCCAGCCGGGTTCCACTCTCACATCCATCCACAGCTCACAGCATGCAACAGGCCCAGCTCAGCACAGACATCTCAATCAGTGTAGTAGGTGACCTGTCTGGTAAAAAATAAATAACTAAATAAATAAACAAACAAACCAAAGCCCAAACAACATCAAAAAACCTAACCAACAAAGGAATCTCTTTGCTTCCAACTTTTCTCTCCTTCCTTGGAGAGCATGTTAGACTACTGCTTTCTCTTTTTGTCTCTTCCCTCCAGGCTTCTGACAGACCACATGCCTTTGTCTTTACAGTTTGCCCTTTTAAAATCACTCCTCCCAGTGTCATGCTGTTTCCTGAGTTTTGTCCTTTATCTCAGGGTATGTCCTCTACAGAGGCCAGGAGCTTGGAACAAACCATGAATTCTTTTCCTAACGGGAAGAGTCAAAGCTGTTGTACATACATCTTTCCACATACAATTTTGGAGTCAGATTCAGCCTTAACTGTCTTCTCAAACCAAAACACTAGCACTGAGACTGATGAACTGCACAAACATATGCTGAGTTTGATAGGATATTCACACATTTTAAATTCTACTTGTTAAAATAAGAGGCTCAGGGGCAAGACAACAACCTTGTCTTATAAAACTATTCAAATCATCAAAAACACACTTTTCAACAATAAAGGTTAGCCAGCAATCTTCCAGACCCTGGACACTTTTCTGATCGTGGTCGAGGTGACTGTAGCCCTGTAGCACCAAGGTGAGCTCCAGTACACCCTTGTCAACATGCAGAGCCCCAGGATAGTAACCTTTAGCAGTAGTCATGCAGGAGGAGGAGGTTTCTGCTTACTATGGGCATATTACACCTCAAGGATTGCAAATGCAGAAGGTTCTGTGAAAGGATCATGGGACCTTCCACAGAAGATGTCAGTCCCAAATTCCTTCTTGTTTCAAGAACAGCTACATTAGAAAAATCTTACCCGTCTGCTCAGTTACTGCATATGCTCCTGCCAATAGACTCGGCCCCAGTAAATAAACTTCACTGTCTTGTAAAAGTTTCTCTTCTTTCCTCCTTTCCAGCACCCAGAATGTTACACAGGTTCAGATTTTTTAGTCTGGAAGTGGCTGTAGCTGGTGACTTTTCTTTGCATATATTTGGAAGGAGATAGAGGCTTACTCTTCCTGAGCAATACCTGGAAACAGAAGAGTGCACATATTCCCTTACCCCCTTTATCTCAAATCCTTGCATTGCAAAGACAAAGCTTACAGTCTATATATTAAGAGGTTTGGATTGCACTCTTTATCTCACATTTTTGTGTCCCAGTGAATCATAGAAATGTTTAGATTGGAAACAAATTTCAGATCATTAAGTTCAACCATTAACCCAGCACTGTCAAGTCCACCACTAAACACTTATTGTTAGTATATAGCATGAATGCGTGATGGCATCCTGTAGAGAAAAAAAATTATTGTGTGAGAGTCTGAGAAGTCAAACGCTATACTTAAAGCAAAAGAGTTGATGTTGTGTTATCATTACATAGCAAAATCATTTATTGGGAGTATATCTATTTGCTGAAGACCAGCTGCTTGTAGGTTGCCAATGTAGCACGGACAAAGCTTGTTCCTTTACGAAGATTTGTCTCTCATCATTCTGAGCAGTTTATGTTATTAATTGTGAAGATTTTCTCTATATGCTTGGCTTTTCTCAGTCTCCAGTTCAGCAACTGATTCTGGTGTCTGTCCACAGAGCCACAGAACAGAGTCCTGAGTAAGCTTGGGTTGCCCAGGATATCTGGACATCATCTGGTCCCTCTCATTGCTCAGAGGACAACTTAGACCAAGTACTCAAGGGCATTCAGGGGCCATGACCTGCCTAGTTTGACATTCTCCTGAAATGAAAAATCCAGCATTCAAAATCACTGATGGGTAAGACAGTCTCATCACAAATAGTAGGTCAGAATATTTCTGTAATAGTTTTTTTTCAGAATTTTCTCTGACATGTTCTGTGCAGGAAGTCTGAATAACTAATGGGGTTTACATCCCTTTAGACAACTACTCACTTATTTTGTACACATGGAGGAGATAATTCTAAATATCTATATATATATATATCAGTTATTTTCTATGTACTCATATATATTATATTTATTGGCATGGAAAATTTCTTTGAATCACCCTTTGATTTATATTATCTTTTTAATTGAAATAATTTTAAAGTAGCTATCAGAAATGGTCAGTTAGAATAAATAACAAGAAAACAAGCTACCAGATAGCACAGCAATGAGAATATAAATTGTAATATTAGCTTTCAATTAATGTTTAAATTTATTATAATATCTATTTTTCTGATTACCAAAATAAGTATCAGTTGTAAGCTCAAGTTCTAGTCATAAACAGTAGTACATGAACAGATATATATCTTTTAGGAAATAAAAATTGTATGAGTAACTAGGGGGAAAGAAAACAAGATTTGAAATCACAGAAAATAGATATATATTGTTATATGTATCTATTTTTTGTTTTATAAAGAACTTGAAATTCTGATTTTTTAAATTCATAGCAAAAACATTTTTGCAAATAGTATTTACTTTATGCATACTGTATGTATTATATGTAATATATATGTTCAAAATGATATATGTATGTGATATATATATGCAAAGATATAGTGTATACCTTATATATGTGCTATGGATATGATATAACATCTGTGTATACAAACACCTATATTTTCTGCTTAAATATGTTTAAATAAATACTGTAAAGTACACATTTTTAACTTTTAAAATTTTAAAACCAGTCATATGAATAGCAAAATTCAACACATTATCATGCATTTTTGTTGATAGATTCTGGAAATTAATTTATTTCTGGTAAATCAGTGTTACCTGTGAAATTGAACTGAAAGTGTCTTACCAGTCTATCAGATAATTATTATTACAGCAATTTCTAAAGTTATATCATATCCACGTAGGACTGGAGACACAGACATTGTCTTGAATATCAAATACATATCTATTTTAAAATAATAATTTAGATTATTATGTGATATGTTCTGATATGTTCTCATAATGATCTTTGTGCCTAAAATAATTTAGGGCACGTAGTTGAATCTCTTCAAATTCTCAGTTCACATTAAGTAATTAAAGAAATTATTAATAGAGGAAATCTGAGGATATTTCTTTTTTTTTTTTTTCCTAGAATATAGCCATTCAGAATGTGGCAGCAAAAACAGCCACACAACACAATTTTGAGATCAGGATGCCTGCAACACTAAAAGAAAGTCAGCTAAACTTCACAGTGTAATTTTCATGCACTTTGTTTCTTATTTGGAATCTGCAATTCAGGGAAAAAAAAAATTTACAGCAGCTAAATCTCTGCCCTTCATAAGAATAGGGGAAAGATACAAAGTATTCGAGAAATGAAGGCAAGAATCACTTAAGAGGAGATACACATTCTCATAAAAAATTTAACTAAGTCAGGATTGCTAGACAATAGCCATGGAGGGAGAACCTGAGCTACACAGCACTTTCACAATATGTGCAATTTTACTAGCCATTAATAATATTTACTTTCTCTATTTTTGCTGCTTTGGCCACATTTTTCACCATTACCATCACTTCATCACTTTACACAGAGAATCTGGATGCAACAGGTGAGAATCAGTGGAACAGAAAGGTTTTTAATATTAATTGGTTAAAAATTAAATACGTAAATTGCCATGTTCCTTCAAGGATAAAGCAGAACATAAGTTACCCCTTTTCCAATTTTGTATGCTAGTAGCCTGCTATTTTGCTTCAGTTAATTTATGATTTATTCCTTGATTATGAATCTTTGAGAAAGGCTATGAATTTGAGTGAAACAAATGGATTAACTTGTAAAGAAAGATGCATTCGGCTTTGAAGAAGACAGAATCAGAAAATTAAAAGCAAAAAAGCTGTGTTGAGCAAGCTCTACAATAATGTGAAATTCCAGGATAGGCATCTGGGTACCATGTACAGAATAAACTCACTGCTCAAATGTATCATGCCCACACTTCCCACTCTCCCTTGCCTTATGTTTCATTTTTACATAGATGATAAAACCCATTACACTCGTGACTGTGCCACTGCTGGAGATTTAGATGTGGGATTTCCCCTTGGCCACTTGTTTGTCACCATTTTCCACACTGCATTCTTAGACTTATCCAAACGCTGAGAGTTAGGAAGCTAACTTGCAAGATTTATTAGGCAGCTTTCTCCCTTCCTTCTCTCCTGTCTCTGTCTCACCACCTCTTCCCCATACACACTCCCACACCTAAGTAGGAATAATCCCTTTATAATGGGATGAGCTTCTAGGTCCTATACATAAAATCAGTGGCTTGGTACTTGCTTTGCTGGATTGTCATAGATGTGCAACTCTCTTCCTTTTCCTTCAGTTTCTTCACCCCTTTACTACCTTTTATCTGAGGCTTTTGAGCATCCTGTGGTATCCTTCTCCAGACATTTCTGTTGTTGAGAGGAAGACTGGCTCTGGGCTTACAAGCCAGTACTTCCCAATGAGCATACAAGTGGCCAATACCCATTGCAGTGGTCTCACCAGTGCATTGCATAAGTGCCAGTCAGCTCAGAAGTTTCTGGTCACCTTGAACTGGGAACTGCAAAGATAATTCTTCTGAGAAACTCAAATCTTTGCAAAACTTTAAAGATTTTTACTAGAAATGTTCAGATTCTTAAATCTGCCCATGCAAAAACAGTGTTCAAAATAAAGCCAGAACAGAGTTGCAAATAATTTAAAAGTCAAGGAAGTTACCTTGAATAAAACTCACTCTTATTTTGTGGTACTTCAGGATTTAATCAACAATATTTTCTGATTTAGTAAAATCAGCAGAAAATAAACCCATCAGGGTTAACTGCTGTGAAAAAAATATTAACCTACGCTTAAACGCACACTGATTTAGGTCTCAAAGTGGTAAACAGGAGTTACAAGTGATTGCTATGAGTAATAAAGAGTGGAAGTATAGCAGTCATTCTCTACATTAAGAACGAATAATTTGTGTTGTAAGTTAAGTCAACATTTGTGGGAACAGATACTGAGGCTTCAGAGGTGTGGAAATGATCGAAAACAGTTTATGAAATCTACAGTTCATTTGTTTTGGAGCCAGAAAGAAAATGTCAAGGAACCAAATTATTAAATTTTGAAAAAAAATATTTGATTTAGTTGTGGACACGTCAGTTTTGGGTGCTGTAATTTTTGCCAGGATTTATGATTAACTGATCCCAAATTTTAGATACATCAGCAGTTAAAATATATTTCTCTGGGCACGTGTACAATCCTGTGCAAATATTGGTGCAGTAAACCAACATGTTCTGTGTTTCTTTTTTCTTTATGTTTTCTTATGAAGCTGTGTCAAGAGTTCTGTTCTATTAAACCCTATCATTGTTATTTTTAGGTTTGTGCTTTCACAAGTACCAGGAAAAAGTGAATGTCAAGTGTTTTTTTAACCACAATCTTTTACTACCCCAATTATTGAAGTTGTTAAATCAATTTTTAAATAAACTTACATCATTAATTCTTGAGATAAAAAAATGTGTCAAACATTATTGGTTGTGTTTGGAGTGTTTGTCTGGAAGGACATTGAATGTCTTGGAAAAAGCACGTCTATTGTCATTCCAGTCAAAACAAAAAAATTGCTAATAGGAAATAGTTAACCTGTACAGACAAAGAGACCTGATGAAATTTTAGTAAAGTACTTCTCTGCTCACCAGTACAATCAGGAGGCTATTTTGTTGACAAAGTTTGTCCTGAAGTGCCTATTCCAGTTGAAATCAGAGTCATGAATTGCTTCACCAGAAATCGAAGACACTGAGAAATCCTTATATACTCTCTGTAGTAATTTATTAAGTATTTACTGACCTTGGCTCAAACCATGCAGACTTATTAAGGATGAAAGTTGAAATTTACTAAAAGCAGTTCAGATCACCAAAACGAGAGGGGTTATCTCAACTCAATGCTGTCCTAGCTGCCATCCTCCAAATTTACTGTTTAAGAGTGCCTAATGATGCAGGCTATATTTTATCACCAGCAATTTTCAATTATTGCATTCAGAGCCCCATGTACAGATTTCATGTAATATCATGGTTATTTTTTTTCCAGTGAAATAGAAATTATCTTGCTTCCAGACAGACTTTGGTGAATTGTAAAAAGCTCTTATCCAGGAGAGATTAAATGAAAGGACTGGTGTTTCTGAGGTGATTGTAATATGCCCAGGACTCAGAAGTCCTGTTTACAGCAAGAAAAATTAAATTTCTTCCCGGAGCATAGTGGGTTTAAGAAACAAGAAGGTTAAAAGTGTCAACAGGTATCATTGCAATGAGGAGAAAATAGAAAATACACAGATTTCTTTTGAAGCAATTAGCCTGCCAAGTGATCATACTTTTCTGAGAAGATTCCAATGTCTTCTAGCTCTAGGTGAGATAGAAATAACAGAAGATCTTCATGCACTGCTTTCAGTTTATGTTACAACGAAAAGATAAATTAAAAGTTCTCATTTTTCATGGTTAAAAAATATAAATCCACTCCAGTTTATAAATCTGAAGTTTTCCCATTTATTCTCTTAGTATACAGACTAACATATCTGTAAATCTTTCCTCATTAGTGACAATTAGAACTGAGAATCACTTGCATCATGGCCTTATTTTCTTGTTGGTGAAAAGGACAGATTCACTAATTTAAACACCATGTCACATGGCAGTGCTGCAGTACCTGAGATCACATGAGAAGCTGTCCGTTCAGAATGCAGACAACCAAAAAGAATGTTAACCTCCCCTACTGAATTTTAGGGAGTGATTAATTCAGGTGATTTACAAGTGGAATTGTATTGCACCATTCCTGCAGATTTCAAAGAGAAAATGTACTTCATGGTGTGATTTTTTTTAAATCTCTACATCAGTATTTGAAAATGGATGCATTTAGAGTAACAAATCAGAAATTTGTTTTTAACTTTCATGCTACTATTCTGCCCCAAAGGCAGGATGTACACTGTTTTTTCTTTAACATGATACTAATATGAGGGGTTTTTTTTTCCAAGTAATTCAACAGTTTGGACTTCAGAGTGTGATTCAATAAACCTCTTAAAATATTCCTGAACAGATTTCACTAAATCATATACATGTTCAGTTATGCCTGTTAGTCCTGGTCCTCTGTTAGACAATAATGAATATATTTTGGTAGAAAAAAATTACCTTCAAATCTAGAAAGACATTATAGGATTTCTTTTGGAAAATAAAATTTACTCTGACAAGCTACGTCCTAAATCAGGAATGAGAAAAAATAATTTCCATTTAGAATGCTGAACTCTTACAGCTGGCATTGTTTCTCTGATACACAGAAAGGCCCTTGAGATGAATTATCTACCGCAAAATATCATAATGTTTTTTTCTTCATTTGCTCCATAAATAACTGCATTTAAAGACATCATTACTGACCAGATGGCATTTTTTTATGTACCTAGACAGCTCCATATAGTATTCTTCTCTAATGTTGGTGTCTTGTCTTTAGAAATTCTCTTTTAAGTACTTGTTCTTTAAAATTACTGAAATGTACTTGTTTCGATTAACAGTTTAAACCCATGGATTCTCACCAGGAACCAAATTTTCATAACTGCATTATCCCCTTATAGCATGAGTCACCAAAGCATGTGCCATTCATGTGGAGTCCAAATTATTCTGTCAAGCATTCAAATTTGAAATAATTCAAATTCTTTCTAGGTGTTCCCTCAGTCTTTAAGTTTTTTTTAGCTATTGAGTTACTCTACATAAATTACTAATACAGTAATTTTCCTATGGAAATTCAGACAAAGGGCATACCAGGGAAGATAAAAAGAGCATCTGGATCTAGGATTGGCAATGACAATGAAAATCTTCTCCTTGTTTAAACACTGATGCAAATTATGTGCAACATATTCAGGTAAATGTAATAATCCAGAATCACCTCAGATGTGAAAGACTCCTGAATCTGTGGAAAGCCTCATTTTTTTCAAAGTAATTCTTCCTGCTGTAGGAGAAACTTTGCATTTTGTAGTCAAATTCATCTCAGGGATGAAGGAGAGTAGGGAAAAAAAGAGCTAAATATTTTTTGTGTCCTCCACTGAATGCTGCTCAGTTGAACCTAGGGATAGAGCACAACATTTTTTGGAAAGGCACAATATATTAATAAACTTATTAAGTAGCTCAGAATATGCCGTTACTAATATTAATTTTTTTCAAATGAATGTGGGGCTTCTCTTCTGTATAAAGAGTTTTGACAGTATAAACAGATTCTTCTTGCAATTCTTTGGTTCTACCTGGAAAAGAAGTGTAGCAATCTCCTGGGGTTTTCTTTGGATTAAAAGAAAGCCCTAAGTTTCCTTTGATGGGGCATTCCTGGAGACTAGCTGGTATTTAGTGAATTTCAGAGTGCAAGGTCTAAACTGACAGAGACAATCTGGTAAGAGGGGGAGCAGTTAAATCTCATCCTGTCTCTGCATAGATCATAGTCCAAGAGATGAGTAATTGAATGTTTTTACTTTAGATGTTTCATATATTGCAACTGTATTTAGTTCTGGCAGGTTTAGTTTTCCAGTGCTATCTGTAGAGCATTTCCTTCATTACCATCATGTGTGTTCAACTTCTGTATTTTAATTCTACTAGTTTTATAGTAGTGGTACTTGTCTTAAGGATCCCTCTAAGACCTGAGTAAAAAATACTGTTGCATTTATCTTGACTATCTATATCACCAATGTACCTAAAAAGTGAAATATTATCTAAAGAACAGATTCTGACAAAGTTTAATTGTTTCATAAAAATGTTATACCTTGCATATTTGCAATATTGATGTGTGTAGAACTTCTTACAGTCTTAAAGATGTGCAGGACAAGATCTGTAGTCTTTTCACTGTCGGTGAAATATCTGCAGATATTTCACTGTCTTATCAGAGTGCCTCCAAGCAAGTAATTCACACTTTTCCAGAAATAATCCCATGTGCCTTCCATAGAGCAGTAAATATTTTCTCTTGTCTTTAGGCCATATGTTGCACTGGTTAGGGTGGAAAGGTTGACTCACGGAGGAACTAAGATAGTGAGGGAGTAGAAGGAAATTATGCAGTCAAGACACAAGTGCTTGAAAAAGAGGGTGGGCAACAAAGTTATGAAGTTTACAGTGAAAAAAAATCAACCTTGTGACTGTCCAAACTAAACCTCTCTGGAGAACTGCATCAGAATCTCATGGCGCTGAATAAAAATTGCAAATGGAATTTCACATCCACATGAGAAAAATAAAATATTGGGGGTATAGACAGCACCATACATAGACTATTACGGTTCGGAAGCAGCTGCCACTGCTTAAGAAAGATATTGTTGTCATTGTAGATATTACCTCGCTGTTCACAGAATGTTCAAATCATTACAGAGAAAAAAATAGAAAGTAGTGGTATCCCATTAAGTAAATTAATTGCTACCACAACTTGTGTACTGCTTGCACTTCTTGATTACCTGGTTTCCCCTTTGACCAGGACTACAGAGAAGATAACAAAGGGGATCAGAAGTATACAGTCCTTTCTGCAGAAGAGAAGAAACCAACTGCAGTGCTTCTCTCTAAAAAGTTGAAAACTGATGGTTATAATAAAATCATAAATATAGTGAAAGTGTGTAAGAAATATTTTTTTCATTTTCTGCTTAAAACTACTGCAGTCAAACCAAAAGGATGACTGAGTTATATTATTCTTCTTAAACTCTGGTAACACCACAATGTGCTAATTAGACCTTTGATATGAGAACCAAGATACTTTTCATCAGCAGCAATCTTTAAGGATGAACCTGCTCCAGCATGGAGTCCATGAGCCGTGTTCCTTCAGTGAAAATCCATCCACACAGTGTGGTTCTCCAGATGCTGCAGTGTGGATACCTATTCCACCATGGGGCCTCTCCAGGAGCTGCAGGACACCACCTGCTGCACCCCACAGACTCTGCAGGGGCCACAGGGACATCTCTGCTGAAGCACCCAGAGCACCTCTTCCCCTCCTCCTGGTCTCTCCTCAAGTTTCAAAGGACAATTTATCACACTTTTTCTCTCACTCCTCACTGTGTCCCACCATTGAGATCAGTCCTGCAGCTTCCCACTGCTACCAAAACCTTGACACTTGTACTCAATAAAATTATTTACTTTCCAGGCACCTGAGGTCAGAATTGTTTAAAAACATTCTTTACATCCTTTGCATTGGATTATGTGACTGAAGAGTTCTTATAATTCAAGTTTTAAATATTGTAAGTCAATATAGAAATCTCCTAGTTTGCTTTTTGCATGCCATGAGTAATCCACGCCTCCTAAAATATACTATATATTATTGTACAGTTCTTTCCTTCCTTTTGCTGTACTCACCTTCTTTGATAGTATTTTTTTTTTGTTTTGCTTTTTATTATTTTGTTAGCACAAAACTTTTAGCTTTTCAGCAACATGGAACATCCTTTTCAAATATTCCCTCCTATCTGTATGAGAAAGTCTAATCTCATATCTTATGGAGCAATTATGTCATGGAGCAATAATGGCACTGAATAAAGTAGCTAAAAGATATTCAGATATAATTTTTCAACCTTTCTTCTCAGTATTGATGCCATTATACTCTTTTCCTGACATTGTAAAATGCATTAAGTCTTTCTAATTTTTTAAATTTTAAAAATGCCAGAGTGCTGGCTTATGCTGAATTCATGATGCTTTTTCTACAGACTTCTCTTAAGCCACAATTTTAATCTTTGGAATTGCCACTCGATTTTTTCTGAACTTACAAAAAAATTATAGAAAAGTATATTGACACAGAAGACTTCATTGGAACTTCCTCTCTTCAATATTTACTTCATTCTTTCAAGGTAGATATGTCTAAAGATTGTCTACATGCTCAAGGACTGGTCACAAGAAGAAAATCTAAGTCCTTTTACTAATTAGAAATGTCAGTGATATGAAGATCACAGTAGCCTATAATTCATATAAGGTCTCTGATTATTTCAAAGCAATAAGCCAATTAATGCACTCAGATTATTAATGAATAATGTAGTAGGAAAAAAAAGAGAAAGCATTGCTGTCTTTGAAGAGCTTGCTTGCTGCAGTCAAAGATGTTTTTTAAAGATCATTCACTGTACATCAATAATTTTTTACATCAAATGCCACCATCAGTTACACGAAGCTCTCCAATAGCAACCACAGCTAGCAAATTACAATAGCGAACAGCCTGATCAAGATCTGCTTGATGGAAAGTCAACATCTTCTTTACGTTGTGCAACACTGAATTAAAGAAAAACACTTGCTGATAATATAAATTTGGACTCTGATAGTCGTGTAAAATCAGAGGATTTTTTAAATTGTACATTTTGTGTTTTCCTTCTCGGAGTCTTAGGTGGTTGTAGGATGATCAAGCAAAGCCCAGTGCATCTTGCCAGTACTAAGTTGGCCTTTTACATATCCTATCTCAACGAAGAGCAACCTGAAAAATATATGCTGTGATTTCCTGTTTTACCATAATGTATAACACATCCCCTTTGTTTTTTCTAGTTTTCTTTACTGATATTTTTAATTTCAGTGCATTTTCTGCCTAAATTAAAGTAATATTTTATATTCATTATGTGCTAGAGCTGTGAAAATTTAGAGGCGCAAAAGAAACATCTGGTAAGTAAAGAGAAGATAAACTAAGAAACTTGTAACTCCCCTACATGCACAGAAGTTGCCTAGTTATGACACAGATTTTATATCTGAAAAGAACATATCATAAGATAACAGCTTTTATCCAGCTCACAGATATCAACATTTGTTACATGGGAAAGAGTTGCTTTTCCTATGCAAACAGGCTTAATTTCTCCAACTTTTTCTTGGAGAGATAACAATTTATAATTTTCTCCTTTTCACTGCTAGAACTTTTGTGTCTCTTCAATAATTTTGGGAAGAAAAAGTTTGAGACTCCTGTACCTGGTTCATGCTCAAGTACTGTAGAAGTTCTACTATATTCTATTGGTTTTATGGAAGTTTAACAAAGATGCAGCTATGAACTATGTAACTGCAAGTACCAATCATCTCTAACCTTTATTTTAACTCAAGTAGAAGTCTGTATCAGTTCAGGAAAATCCCCAATGCTTGGTTTTTTGGTTTTTTTTGTTTTTTTTTTTTTCCCTAAGAAATGTTGTTGATTCAATGAAATTATGGTTTTGTGTTTATTCGTTTAACATATGGGTTCTCTCACTGCAGCTGGAACATTCAAATTTTCTGAATCAGCTTCTTCAGCTTCTTCTCAAAGGTAAAGATTGAAAACACAGAATAATTCAAGCTGGAAGGGACTTCAGGCCATAAATGGTTCAACCCTTAGTTCATTATATCATAGAGTAAGGCTGAAAATTTAACTTTTGTGAGGAAGCCATACAAAGAATGGCTGACGTCACTTGACTTGTTCAGCCTGGAGAAGAGGACACTGAGGGAAGATATCATAGCAGTCTAAGGCTTCATCACAAGGGAAAGCAGAGGGGCAAGCACTTTTCTTTCCATTAACCAGTGACAGGATCCAAGGGAATGGCATGCAGTTGTGTCAGGGAAGGTTTAGGTCAGATATTAGGAAAAGATTCTTCACCCGGAGGGTGGTTGGCCCTGGAACAGGCTCCCCAGGGAAATGGTAACAGCACCAGCCTGACAGAGTTTAAGAGGCATTTCGATATCACTCTCAGGCACATGGTGTGACTCTTGGGGTGTCCTGTGCAGGGCCACGAGTTGGACTTTTATGATTCTAATGGGTCCTTTCCAACTTAAGATATTCTATGATTCCATAATTAGACTTCCGGTATTCTGAGGACAGTTTCAGCTAAATCCTGTGTTGGGTTTTCAGTGTTGTTCTTAAAATTTGGAGAGTTCCATATCTATTTCAGGAAAATTTAAAAGTTAAAGCTGTTTAATTTATTTTCTTCAATATCATCTAAACTGCTACCGTGCTTAGTGGCAATCTTTTTTAGTGTAGAATCAGCTATTTATTTCTTGCTATAGAAAACCAAAGGATGTTCAAAACTTGCTGTGTTTTGGGAAGTATCTCAGGTACCTAGTATTTTGTTTGTTGAAACTTCATGCTTATTCACTAGGTGGAAAATGAGAATGTTATTATATACCTTCATTTTATATGCCCATTGTTCTCCAACATTTGAAAATTCTTCTAACTGCTAATTTTAAAAGTTCATTGGGATAAAGAAAGAACTTCTTTTGAACTATAAAATTATTTTTCATTCCTACAAATAGTACGAAAAATTTACTTAGCAAATAAAACAAAATTCCACAAATTAAAAATAAATGAGATTGGAGTAACACAGAAAACAATTTCTTTCTTTACAGGGCACATATCTGCACAAATATCTTCCTAAAGGAAAATTCAAACATTTCAGAGCCTAATGAAAACCCATATGAATTTAGATGTATATACATAATGCTGTGGAACTGAAATTATTATTTTTTTTAAATATTAATTTCATAATGTATCATACTAAGCTGATTCTCATTTACCAATATATTATATAGATTTCAAATGTGTGAAGAAGAGCTGCTGAGTAATTTGCAGAGCTTCTCTGGCTTCTTTTCATAGACTTGCTCCTTTTAGATAGATTATAAAATAAACCTGACTCTATTTTGGACTTTCTCTCTTTTCCCTCTTACTTCATCCTAAAGTCCAGCAGGATCACTAGAAGCTTCTAGAAAAAAAAAAAAAAAAAAACAACAAAACAAAAACTACATTTCATCATAATGCTTGGACTACAAAAGAAATTAAAAGACCTCCTTAAACTCTCAAAATAAAAGATAGTGCAAGCTACACTGTCAATTTAAATACTGGAAAGCTTCCAGAGGAAGATGGTGGGAACAGTGCAAGAACTTACTTAAAGCAGGGATTGAAAGCATAGAAGAGAAGATAATTAAAAATCTCAGATCTAACCTATTTCCATAACTCTTCTATTGTGTTCTCTGTGGAGCATCACTGTAAAGGCTGAGATAAGCACTTGATGGATCTGTGGGTTTGACAGCAGAATGACAGCAAGAAAGAAAAGAGGTTGATGTACTACGGGAAATTTTTTTTTGTATTAAATTACAGGATAGGTGAAGAGGGATTGTGGAAATGGAGCCTTGAGCTATGAGAGTATTAGTGATCAAGCAGCGGACTTGCACTTCACTAGGCTGCCTATAAGTTTATTCCCATTGAAGCTCACTGCAAACCATTTTATTTTGCAGCTAGGATATCTGGCAGCAGAACACTTCTCAGAGCTCAGTGATGCACTGACACAGCAGCAGCGTTGCAAGCCAGTAAAGCTTTGCACTGCTACTCTTCTCTCAGAAAACCAAAAGCATTTCCACTTCTAATTCAGTAGAGAGTGAGTATGCTTCTCCATTCCACTAAACTGTGACATTTCTAAGTGTGATATAGAAACACAGTGATTTAGACATCAACTTAAAGATCAACTGGTTTATTCATGATGACTGTTTTTGACTGTTACCACAACTTACACTGTTGTAAAAGAAAAGTTATGGTCTTCTTTTTATTACCGTCCTGCAAAATCCAGTAATGCTCCAGTGTATGGCAAAGTCTAAACTTTTTAAAGGTGTTTTACTTTTTCAAGGATATTCAATGACCGACGGAGAACAGCTGTGTGCCTCTAACCCTACTGCAGATCTGTAATGTTCTCACTCCCCAAGGACTCCTTGCTTATGTTCCAGCTCTATGACTAAACTCTTGGAAAGTCAGAGATGAAGAGAGGTTGACACAAGGACAGCAGGTCATTGCAAGGCAAGGTATGGAGAGATTAAGTATGTGATGCAGTGGTGATTAGCAGAAAATATTCCTTTCACAATGCAATATAAGGATTAGCAAGAAATATTTTGGCTTGAGTGAAAATACATTCTTTCTCTCCACCCTGAACATTTCTGAAGTACCTGCCAGATCTCTAGTGGTACATATAATGGGAATATGCTCTTATAGAAGAAAGAGAAAATCCCATTTGGAATTCCATCTGGGAATATATTGGACATACTAAGTGTACATTTATTTATTCATTTTTAGAAAAAGTGTGAAAGAGAAATATATAGTGATAATTGTGTGAAATGTGTTCTATAGGAATTATTTCAACAAATGCACAAAATTGAGGAAATTAAAAACTGAAAATCTAGACCACTAGTTCCTGACCTTTACCTTGGAGACAAAGTTGCTTTCAAGATCTTTTGAAGTTGTTAAGCGTCACTGGAAATTAGGATGAGAAATAGACTATGATTGCTTTTTATACTTCAGATTTCCATCATGTTTTAAAGCAACTAGAGGACTGAAATGGTGTATTGGTTTTGCGTGGCTGTGTTTTGGTAGCCATGGGGGCTATAGAAGTGGCTTTTGTGAGAAGCTGCTAGAAGCCTCCTCATGTCTGGCAGAGCCAATGCCAGCTGGTTCCAGGATGGACCCACTGCTGGCCAAGGCTGAGCCAATCAGGAATGATAGTAATGACTGTAATAAAATATTCAAAGAGGAAATAAAAATTTTTGTGCAGAGCTAATTGCAGCTAGAGGAGAGCAGAATGAGAGGAACAGCTCTGCAGACACCAAGGTCAGTGGAGAAGGAGGAGGGGGAGGTGCTCCAGGTGCCAGAGCTGAGATTCCCCTGCAGCCCACGGTTAAGACCATGGTGGAGCAACTGTGTCTCTGCAGCCCATGGAGGACCATGAACTGTTGCCCAGGGGATAGACTCACATTGGACAAGTTTGTGGAGAACTGTCTCCCTCTGGAGGGACCCCACGCTGGAGCAGGGGAAGGACTTCACTCTCTGAGCAGTGGCAGGAACAAAATTTGATGAACTGACTGTAATCCCCATTTGCACTCTCCCTGCACCACTGCGGCGGAGGAGGCAGAGCTTAAGAAGGAAGGAGAGGAGTGGGGCAGGTGGCTATTAAGATTTGTTTTATTTCTAATTATCCTGCTCTTCTTTTGTTAGCAATACGTTCAATTAATATTGCCAGGCTGTTATGCCTGTGATGATATTCCATGAGTGATCTCCACTTATGCTTATCTCGACCCATGAACCTTTCATTATATTTTCTCTCCTCTAGCTGAGAAGGGAAGTGATAGAGCTTTGGTGGGTGTCTGGCATCCAGCTAGGATCAACCCACTACCATTGATCATTGCTAAACTGTGTACATTTCCATGCATGTTAATTATGATGGCCATTGCTAGAATGTAATGGAAGTCTCTTTAGATTGTTCTACAGCTGCCTGCTTGCATACCTTATTATGCCATTACAGAATTATTACATAAAATTGATACTTCAAAAACTTTATCTTGCTCCTGCTGCCATATTTTCTGAGATAATTTTCTCCATTGTATCTCATGTCATTACTTCTGTTCTTGCCATGTAAACTGTAAGGGTCTCCTCTGAGAGAGCACCAGACAAGCCTGGGTATGAACATCCCACTGCTATTATGGCTATAAATCAGAGGCTTGCTGGCCTATAGGATGCTAACCAGGTGGGCAGCTGGTATGCTCTACACAGTTCTAGGTCCATGGTGTGTACTGTGGCTGAGACAAACCACTGCATGTTGAAATGGAACTTCTACACCTAAGAATTTAATTTGACAATATCATTGCTCTCTGTAATATGTGAGAGAGATGGGATCTATCATTTTGGGATGTCACACCCTTACTCTTTGTGGAAGCGTTTTGTACTTTACGTGGCTTTTTTTGGTTGAGGCACCATGAGGTTTGTAAGACACTGGCAGTGGTAAGACTGTTGTGTGTGTGCATCCATGACTGGATACAGATTTCTTTTAAGGGCCACTTTTTTTCATTTTCTCCAGCAGCAGTCATATAATTTTTTTGCCAGGTTTCTTCTGAGCAGGTTGTGATATGTTAGGTTGCTTTGACAAACACTGTCAAGTAGCCAGAGAGGGCAGGTGAAAAAATTAATGCACTGTCCCTGGAATGGGGTTTCCTGTCCACTGGATTGTGTTCAACTCCAGATTTCAGTGTTGACCCAGGGTGCAGACTGCCTTCATTTGCCTCACAATACCTCTTGTATTTGTGAACTGTACACTGTACACTGATGTTTTTTCAGATGAATTTTTGGGTAACAACATTAGACTGTGAGTACATTAGACAAACTTTTCCTGGCCAGTGGTTTTTGTCCTTGACCTTCATTCCACTGGCTTTCCTTTCCTTGAAACAACACTAATCTATGTTTCTGTCAGAAGTTACTCAACCATGTTTTTCCATGTGTTCCTACTGGGAAATTCTCCAGGCAGCAACACTTCCTCCAGCATAATCAGAACAAAAATTAAATTTTTTGCAGTCCCCAGGTTATCCTGCTGCGCTCCTAGGATTGGGATTACAACAACATCTTTTTCTTTAGTAGCAGCTGCAAGAAGTAACAAAATGCTCTGCAGATACTGAAACTGTTGTTTCCCAGCATGTGAGACCTGAGTTTTTATAGCTTTTTTGAAGCCATGGGCTCACTAGGTTATAGGGAATTTTTGATGAAAATGTTGTTAGGTTCAGGTAGGAAAGGAGGACTGAAGTTTGCAGGCTGTTGGTCCATTATGTTCTATGGATAAACTAGCTTTTCCTCTCCTACATGATTTTTGTGTTTGTAATGTGACTAAAACTTTCTTTCATAGCATGTGACCCATGCGATATGGGTAATAGGCAGCTCTAATACTCTAAGCAGCTCAGGTATCTTTGTTCAGTGTACTTCCTAATGTTGCAGTTGAAGTTGGAAAATGCTAATCCATATAAGTGAGATTATAAAAGGACACAGAGAAATCAAATATATTACATAAAACTATCAAAAATAGAACAAAACAGACTCCAAAGCAGACAGTTTTAATAAATGAAGATATACTTTTTGGATATAAAGAGATTTCAAAGAGAACCATTAAAATTCCTCAAAAATTTTACAGAATTCTTGCAATAAAACTTTAAACTTCACTGGTGCAGAACAAGGTATTTGGTCCTGCAAGTTATGGTAAATGAAAGTTTTCTTGTACCATGACATACAGAAATAATATTGGGGTTTTTATAAAATAATAAAATGAGGAAACACAATTGGCTAAAAGGATTATCTAAACAAAATTGTATATAGTGAAAGATAGCATTCACTGAGATCTACACTTAAAGGATTTGGGCACAATCAGTGATATTAAACTGTTTCAAAGAATGATTCTCTCTGTGGAGACAGTGTGGTGGGGGGTAGCCTTTTTTCGCTACAACTTTTCAGTGACACAGTTAATTGGAAAACACAGTGGAGACACTGATATGTGGCTGACATTGGATTTGATTTTGACTTGGTGGTCTGTGATTCCTCCCTGAAATCAAACCCTCAGCAAATGTCTAATGGTGTCATACAAAACAATGCCCCTCAAGTTGCAAGTTGAGCGTGTTCTTGGGGCTTGTACAACATACAGGAGTGATAGGACTGAAATGGCTTTAAAAAAAAAGAAGTTAAAAAAAAGTCTCAGTGGTGTCCATTGGGCTATTTGTATTTAGCTGAACACAGCCCTTGGTACCCACAGTTGTTACAAGGGGCCAGCTACTACAAAAATATCAAGAAGATGTCTGAAGATATTGCACCCCTTATGCCAACGTGTTTCAAAACTGTTCACAAAAAGGAAGTACTGCAGCTGTTTTCAAACCTTGCTCTAAACAGGCCAGGGCACAGAGATGTACTGAAAATGCTAGCGCTGGCAGGAGGTTCTGGCAGTGGCATCAAGCAGATTTGGCACTCCCTGTTTTGACGATATTCAGCCTTCTGCAGGCTTACTGTCTGTATGAATGTGTGTGAAGAAGCACCTCTTCAAGGAATTATGACTCCCCTGAGTCTCCCACATTCCCAGAGTGTTCCCATATGAACCACTTCACATCCATACAGCAGAGAAGTGGCTTTCTTTCAGATAAGATAGCCGAATATATTTGCAATCCTGGAAATGGGGGCTGTTTCAACCTGGTTCAGACACTATCCCAGCTGTCAAGCCAAAGCAATGACCAAACAATGCAGAATTTCAGAGAGTTTTGATACTCATCCAGAAACCATGGCAATTGGGTTATCAGCAAAACACAGCAACAGAATTACCTATTATAGTAGTCTGCTGTACTTGATGTAAGGCCCTGAATATTTGTTATGAGACAAACCCTGTACACTGCCAGTAGCAAATATCTGCTTTGACGTTTCTATAAAAATAGAGACTTAGTCTGAAAATGGTTGGCAAGTGGCTGTCTTATCTCACAATACCTGCAGTTAAGGCTAAGTTGATTGAAGTTTTGGTGGCATAGTTGATGTTTTTTATCAGAAGGATGACTGTAGACTTCAGTAAACTCTTCTAACATAAGTAACAGTAAAATTGCTGTGAAATCAAAAATATCTTAACACCTCAGTGGAAGTGTTTGGGGCAAATTCACGTAAAATATATGTTTCCTTCACATCACAAAGTAGATAAGTGTAGGAAAAAAGTGAGAGGAATTCGTACATAAACCTATGAGAAAGGAAAATAGAATATTTTCTGCTGTTCAATGGTTTTTTTTCTTTTTTAAACTTCAAAAAAAGAAAGATTCATTAAGTGTCAGAAATGCTGTGTTTTTCAGAGATTTTGTTTGTTTTTACCCAAGCCTATTTCTCCTGAATTAATGTATCTTTGTCAGAAGAACAGTCACAAGATCTTCTATTGAATGAAGAAGTTTTCCTAGTAATTTTTATAGCTCTGAAACCAAACAAAGCCACCCATGACACTACAGGCCACTGTGGGCAGCCTCAGGTTTCTCCTTATAGCAGCTGAAGTAGCAATAAATGGCTTTGTGTGCTTCCATCGTGGACACATTATACCAATGAGGTTTGATTGCAAGGAGTCATTATAACTCAATGACCAGTTCTGCAGGGAAAAACATAACATGTTCCACACTCCAAACAGATTTAAATGCAATAGAGAAGCTCCAAAATTCAAAATCCATTATTTCAGAGTATTTACCAGTATGGTGAAATTCTTCATCCTGTCTTCCTGTATAACTGAATCTTTGCATTTCAAATTTATTGCAATGAATGGTTATAAGAAGTCTTTCTAGTGGGCAGAAATATTAATCTTACTTGAAAAACATGAAAGGCAGTTGGAATGAAACTGTGCCATTAATGAAGATGATTTTAAATTCAGTGCACTTTTAAAAACATTAATTGCATGTATTTCCATAATATTACAGACCTCAAACTGTGGTTGTTTAGAAATGTGAGCATTTGAATTATGCAACTGTTACTGCATAGACCAGTTAAGTATAGTAATCAGAAGAATGTTATAAATAGGTATAGATATGTTAAAATTAAAAAAAATATATAAATGCAAGTGTTTTTCCCTCTGCAGTTATGTGTTTTCACCATTATAAAGTTATACAACAGAATTTGTGGGCAAAGGTTATTAGCTCAGCTGATGTCACTGGGAAAGACAGACATATCTTATTATGTTGTTAGACCTACCAGTCTGAGACATCAGACATGCCATTAGTTTTTAGACGGGAAGTAAAACAGTAAACTGAAGCCATTAGGCAAATGGCAGTAACAAAAAAAATATTTAAAGACTGGTTTCCTGGAGGTGCTTTCTTTATCAGAGTCACTATTTAATTCATTTCACCTTTCAAATATGAAATTCATAAATGAAGTACAGAGTAAAGGAAATGAGCACCATCCTGTCTGACGGCTGCGCATGATCCAGTTTATTCCGATAGAAAGGGACTGGAAAAAGGCAGCAAAGTGAAAAGCATGGAAAATATTCTAAGCCTGCCAAGCAGGAAGGTTAGCCAAGAATTAACTTGTTTCTTTACACGGGGAATTCAGGAGGACATGAGTAATCTGTCTGAACTGTGCCAAAATAAGTACAAAGATGGGTGAAGACGATACTTTGATAAAGGCTTGTCAGATGCTGCTCAATCCATCCTACTTCTTCCTTTCAGGTTAAATTTATTGTAATTGAATTTCAAGAGGAAAATGAGGAACAAGTTCCAAAAATCTTGAAATATAATTTTTATTATTGTTTTTCAGGTTTTTAACTACTGTTTAGTTTTTAATGATATATATAATAATTTATTTCATTTTCTAATTGATTTTATTATTTCATGTAAAATTTGAATGCAAAATCAAACAACAAAATAACACTGTCACTATGTTTATTTGCAGTAGATAATAAAGAAATATTTTTTAAATTCTCATAACATGGAATTCTTTTTATCTGTGTGTGGATAGTTTAAAAGTATTGTGTAAGTACTCCTATTACAAGAAATTATGAAAGCATAATACAATAAGGAGCAGCTAAGAAAAATACTTGAGTGTTTTAATGTGTAAAGTATTCCATAAAAATGAGGTTTGTAATTTTTTTTTATTTTTCAGGTTTTAAAATTGACAATCCATGTCCTATTCCTTTTACATAAAAAACAAAAAAAAAGAAAAATAAAAAAACACATTAAAAAAATCCTCACAAAAAGCAGGATGTCATTTGTAGCTAGAATAGAAGAAGTTAATTAAAATTATGTAGATAGGAGAGAAAAATTTTCTTTCAGTCAAGAAATTGTCACTAAAAGATACAGATTCAAGTCAGCCAAACTTGTCACATGTTCTTTCTGAATGGATTTGGCAGTAAAGTGCAATAAGAAAGAGTAAAAGCCCTTTTGGAAATTATTTAAAATTTTAAAATCTCTTCCTAAACTGTTTATTATGCCATCCTAATTAACTAAGCTATTTAAAACAGTTGCTAACCTTTGAGTGAGTGTTATCATATGATTAGTTTACATCTTTATTCAGAGTTGTTATAGCTATTTGGAAGACTTTAACAAAAATGGTGGTAAAACCCTAATCATTTTCAGAATTCTTTCTTATCAGAAAAAGAAATATTTTTTAGGAAATTAGTTTACCCCAATAAAATATTTGTTGTCTTCCTTATTTTCATTGAACTATTTTAATTTACTTAATCACACTGGTCTGTCTCTATTACTATCATGCACAAAAAAAGCATTCCAACAACAGGGTGTATTTCTAAAAGTGTCTAAATATAATACTCTGATAGTCACTGAGAAATTCAAATTAATGTGAATACAGTAAGTGTCATATATACACAGGGAGAAATTGCATTTTAGAGAGAATATTCTGTGATGGAATTCCAAGATGAAATGCAAAGTTTGGTTTTGACCACAGACTAACAACGTCTTTGTAAGACACACTGATCATGTGTGACCCTTTGTATTGCCTATTAGACCATTTCTTTGACAGATAGAAAAACTGAATATCCTTAAAGCTGCCTTTTACCTTTATATGTGTTTAAAGTCTCAGCAAGCTCTATTAAACTTCTCTGAATTGTATATTTTAGGGATACTTTTTACCAAAGGACTTCTTTTAAGCATGCTATTATAGCTTACCTGAAAGCTTAGCTTTGAACACTTACAACAGAGAATTGGAAAGGCCTCTCTGTCAGGTTTTTTCTCAGAAGATTGTGGATACATTTTAGATGATTTTGCAGTCTAACAGAAGATGCTGTAGCAGTCCCTGCTCTTACAAAATTAAATTGATACACTGATTTTCTAGTTGTTTAGACATACAAGGATCTGCCCTGCCTGCCACCACTGCTCCCTTCTCAAGGTTCCCTGCACAGGTTCTAAAGAACTAACGGACACTTTAAAAAATAACAATAATACTTATTATAATTTAAAAGTCGTGCAAACTAAGAAAAGCAATTTCTTAGTCTCAGATATTCTTCTTAAGAAGATACAAGGCTTCATTGGACTGCTTCTGTAAGAATAGGCATAGTTGCAGCATCTCCATATAATGACTAAATTCACTGGTTCAGCTTAAAAACAATGGATCTCATTTTGCTTTGTTCAACAACATGTCCCTTACATGAAAAAAGGAATGCCCTCATTCTAAGCTACAGATTATATCACCATCTCAAGGTGTTATGAAAATTAGAGCTTGGCCTGAAATATATCGTGCTAACCATATGGTAAGTTGTTTCACTATTCTGTGCAGCTTCAAAAGTTGCAGATTAATACCATATTAACTGTTTAAAGCATGATTTTAAAAGATTGAGGTATGTATTATATATTATATACTATATACTATATATTATATATCATATAGCATATATCATACATTATACATCATATATATTATATATTATATATTAT